>OY720676.1:62430537-63030537 GCA_963170755.1 Amphimallon solstitiale | reverse complement strand
CCAGATTTCTTTGATTTACATACCCTTGACGTGTGCGTATGTATATTGTAAGGCCTGTTATCAATAGGCTGCCGTATGACTATGTAACAATTAAAAAGGAAGATAGGTATACAGAGTGTAACAAAAGTATCAAATAATAACTGAAAATTTTTAATGCGAAGTCTTACGAAGAAATGCTTTAGATAAAAATTTTCGGTTTTTTATTGATATATGTGATTTGTCGTTTCTATTGATCCATACCTTCTCTTAGATTGCTACTATTGCAACCAACTTTGTTCGTTTAAATGACATCCCTAAGATTTTTTGCGATTTTGATGGAATTGTGATTTTCCCTATTCACTAGTGTTTTTTTGTCATAAAAAAATATATGATCGAGAAAAATAAGCTTAGTAAGATACAATCACCGTTGTAGGTAAAGAATACCATGAAAATGTGACAACTTAAGTTATAGCATACAAGTAACTCTTTATTTAAGTTATTTAGAGGTGTGGTGTTGTATATCTTCCAGTTTTAAGTGAGAAGCTATTTCATTCATATATTAATTATATATTGGTATAAAAAAAAGACGAATTCAAAAAGTATGCGATGTATTTAATGATATCGGATGTTTCTCAATGAATAGAGTCTCAGTTTATTAAGAAATTTCGAGAAATTGATATTATGGATATCCAACAATCATTAAATATACCATTAGCAATTGAAGAAATCAAAATTTTCACCTAGATAAGTAGCAGTATATTCGGACATTAGCCACAAATGAATTCATCACATTAAAAAAATACTCCACTTAATACACGAACTAAATGAAGCAGATAATGGAAAGATGCAATAAAGATGACGGTTTTCATTCTAATTTTCACATAAAGCTACATTTATGCTAAATAAAATTGAAATTGAAATAATTGTTGACATTTGTCGACAAAAAATCCGCACTTTGTGGAAAGTCAGACAGAATAAAATCAAAAGGTCAATGTTCGAGACACGACCTTTTATTCCACAAAAAAAAAACACTGATAGATACCTTCAACTGGTGCAAAATCAGGTGCTACCTGCGATTGTCGCATTAGTCCCGGCAAGAAATGAAGATACTGACATCACAATTCACTTCCATCAAGATGAAACGCCTCCACATTTTGCAATACATGTTAGAGAGTACATAATATACATTTTCTCAGGTAGATAGATCGATGGAAGTGGGCTGCCACATCCCCAGGTTTGTCACCGCCGGACTTCTTCCTACGTTTGAAATAACCTAGACCACGTTATACTTATAATTTATCATTGATACTGATAATTTAATTCAGAAAATATACAAAATACCCTTGAGTGAAATTCAAACACACGACCTCCCAATCGCTAGTAAGGCAATCTGTCCAGTGAGCCCCTCAGGGCGCATGAAGTCATCATTAAACCGTCCTGATTTTAAACATAAATTAATGTTATTTGAAATTAGAAACATGTAATTTGAAAGATTCATAGGAAGGAAAGCTGTTTAAATGGTCAATGTACATGTAGAGATGTCACACAGGACTACGAAGGAATATATGAGCAGTCAAAGAATACACAATAATAAACCAAATAAATATTACAAAAACATTTTTTTGTAACTCCTCGAACTAAAAAGTTATAGCCAATACTTGTTGCTTCTGTTACACACTGCATAAGAAAACAAAATAGGTATTTTCTTTTTCTTCCCAGATTAGTAATAACAAATAAGAACTAATCAATGTTAAATTATTTTGGATATTTCATATTTATATTTTAGACATTTTTGAAGAACTTTCATTAATACGGAAACACTGTAAGGTACAGTCAATTATTACATCCGCGTTTACCTAAGACAAAAGAAAAACTGTATATTACGCTTATACATCCGCATACAAATGCTCTAATTACATATGTTTTACAGATATATGTGACTCTAACACTTATTCATTCTGTTGCATGTATTTTCGTTAAGTTAATGTATGCAGTCTTTAATCAATAAAATACTTTACAAAATGCTTCTGTGTATTGGCTAAATAAAAACATTTACACTTTCACCATTCTCCGCTGTCTACCTTAATTAGCTTTACATTTACAAAAAAAACAATTTGAAGAAGTCATTCGTCATATATAATTTCCTAATATGGCAAATATTTAATATATTAATATATATTAAACTATGTATTATAAATAGTCGTTTCAGAATTTCAGAGTAATAACGAAATACCTGATGAGATGGTTGTTATATCGTCTAAAGAGGAAAGAAATCCAAAAACAAGCCAGGCCGGATAGAGAATAGGGACAGCCGTATATTATAACAGTAGGTAATGTATTATTTCAATTAAGACAATAAGTCAATAAATTTCGTACATATTTTGAGTAAGGTCAGGTGTTAACGTTGAGTAAATTAATACATAAAGATGTGCTACTACATACGACTGAGCGTATCCAAAACTTTTGGATCCGAGATTTTTAGTTTTGTGTTGATCGTCGAACTATGCATTTAGAAAACATTAGAATTTGTGCAATATCGAGGCTTTTATGTAATAAAATTATGTCAATAAATATGAATTCTAAATTAAAGTTTTCTTCATTCATAAAAGAAAACTAGCCGAATTATAACACATTTTCCTAAACAACAACATAGGCAATCGATTTATTAATGCTTTATTGTTCTTTTATCTTTGGTTTGTTATATATCGGTGTCTCAGCGAAGTGACATAGTCCGTAATCGGTATCTAATAATATAGAGGCGAAAAATATTTAATACATGAGCTGTAGATATATTGATTTATACAGCGTGTTCGAACATGAGTAATCAACACAAACCAATAGTTTTTTTTAATAGAATGCATTTCGTTACAATTTAGGACGATTTTCAATTATTTCTCAGATATGCTGTTTTTTTGTTTTTTTTTAACTGTCCAACTTAATTACTTAGACTAACGATGAAAAAAATATGATGGGCTCAATTAGTGGATATATCATTCCCCTACTTGAATTTAACTTTATTTCGACATTGCGGCATGTTATAGAATGTTATGCATGGATCAGCCCGTTTAGGATTTATTAATCTAATCATAATAATACATAGCATATGTACTTTAGAGTACCTAGTCGTAAAAAGTAGCTTTTACAATTTCCCATATACAAATAAGCAATTTTCAATAAAGTTTTAATATTCAGTAAGTGAGAAGGTTGAAAATTCATAAATTTGCAACACAATGAAAATAGAAATTTGTTAAAACGTTAAACGTTCATTTGTAACGTTAATTGGAATAGAAAATCGTCATTACAAGTACATGAATTTATCTGATGGCAAAAATGAATGTATTTAAAATTACCATTAATAAATGTCGTTTATGTTTGGCAGGAAAGGCATTGAAATTATTCACTGTCACCAAATATGTACAGATATGTATATACAGGTTCTATATAACTCGACTTGAAATGTACGAGGTAGGCGCCATAAATTCTCGGCCTGATATACGAAAAAGAAACTTGGAACAATATAAGAATATTTATTTTTTAATGTAATCTCCCCTAACTTCTATACATTTATTACAACGATTAATTAATAATTCGATACCCTTGTAAAAATAATCTGAAATTTTTTCGTCAAAATATCTATAACATCTGCCACTCGCTATCGTCCTTAAAACTACGTCCTCTAAGGTCTTTTTTTAAATTAGAAAACAAACAAAAATCACAAGGAGCCATATCCGGACATGGATGTTCCAATTCTTGAAAGCGCATTCGTGGATGGCAGCTTGGGAAATGGCGGCAGCATTGTCGTGCAATAATCGCACACCTTGTGTTTTTTTTCCACGACGTTTTGCACGAATACTGTTCCTTAATTTATGCAACACTTGTATTGCGCTCTTTAAGGTGAATTAGCAAAATGCCCTCACAATCCCAGAATATTGTGGTCATCACCTTTTCCGTTGATTGAACGACTTTCGCCTTTCTGGGACGAGGTTCATCAGATCACCGCCATTCTATGGACTCCCTTTTCGGTAGAGGATCGTAAAACAGAACTATTGTTTCATCCCCTGTGAAAATGGACTCCAAAATCGGTTTTGGGTCATCTCCACACATGTTTAAAAACGATCGCCCTCACAATCCCAGAATATTGTGGTCATCACCTCTTTCGTTGATTGAACGACTTTCGCCTTTTCAATAGAGGATCGTAAAACAGAACCATTGTTTCATCCCCTGTGACAATGGACTCCAAATTCGGTTTTGCGTGGTCTCCACACATGTTTAAAAACGACTGCCCACATTTGACTCGACGTTCACGTTGGAGAGCAGAAAGAAGTCGCGATACCCATCTAGAACTAATTTTATTCATACCTAAACCGTCATGGAGAATTCGGCGAACACTTGTTTCGGAAATTTTTGTTATCACTGCTATTTCCTTCACTTGCAAACGGCGATCTTCTAGCACTACATGTTCAATAATTGAAATTTGTTGAGGCGTTATCACTTCAATTCGTCGACCCGACCAATCAGTATCTTCCAGGGATTCTTGTCCTAAACGGAAAAATTTTGACCACTTTTTTAGGGTTGAATACGAAGGAGATGAATCACCGTAAACGCCGTCTAAACATTGTTTAATGTGATAACGTGTATGCCCTTCTTTTGTTAAAAATTTAATGACCGCGCGGTACTCACTTTTCGTTACTTCAGACATTTTCGTGCGCTACTCACGTTGGTTGGCTGGTTACTAAAAACTACTAAGCTTCGAACCATCATATTTATAGTGTACAACTTGCGTAAGTGCATGCATGACGTGACGGAGTTTGAACACGTTTGAACCTGTATAAACCTGTCAGACCTAGGATGTATGGCGCCTACCTCGTATATAGAAGAAGACGGTTATACTTTAGAACATTTATAAGTTTTGTTTATCATGATTTACGTTAAATGAATTAATTTTAGTAAGCTACACATTTTAATTGTTAAATTATACGAACATAGTAAAAAGCTAAAGAAGTATTCTTTATGCCTTTCACCTTTTATAAGCATTTTTAAATTTGTAATTTGTAAGTCATGATGACATATAATAATTCTGATGCTTCAAAATAGTAACATATGCCATGCCATGTGTTCTTTATTCTAAATTGCAACTTTCCTGACAACAGATATCGAATAGTAGCGCTTATTTAAAAACTAAAAGTCACACATTTTAGTCATTAGATTTTCGACTAAAAATTTAAGGCTGCTCTATATCCTTCCTTAGTAGGCCAACACTGTCTAAGAAGATGATTAAATAAAATTAATCCTCTGCGAAGTAAAGATACCATCCATTAAGTTCCTGAAAATTATAAATTATTTTCATTCAGCTACACGTGGCAACGTTCTTCGTGAGTGACTGAACTCATGCAATCTTTGACGCTTGTTCTTTATCCAAACAACATAAGCTAAAATGTATCAATAATATTTGCTTATTAAACAAAATTGGCAACTATAAAATAAAACAAAAGTGTAATACATTTGTTTACAATACACGAGGTATATAAATTAAGAAATGTGACAGTCAACGTAACGTTCAGTGTGAAAATACTTGGAACGGACTAGGGGACTGCTGAACATGTGAAACGCCTTCAGACGCGTTTAAACTCGCTAGAGTTATTTGATTGCCCATAGCAATATTTTTCGCGAAACAGTTTCCTCTAGTGCGTTTTAAAAATGTCTGATGTTAATTTCAAGTTGCGTTGCTATCACGTTCTGCTTAAGACTTTGGCACAAAGCAACAGAAGCTTTTGCAAATCTTCAACCGGCCTACGAAGACAATTTTTGTCAATGGATTTAAGGCATTTGCAGTTGGAAGAGAGCCGATTGAAGCAAGCAGAGAAACCTCTCCGTCTTATGAAGCGTTGAAAATGTCGAGAGGATCCGGAATATTGTGCGTTCAGAGAACAGACATCAAATGTTGATTAATAAATCGTGGATGAGAGAAATCTGAGCAAAAATTTTTCCATTTTCAGAAGCGCGTCCATTATTGGTAACTAGTCAGAGCTGCTATGAAGATTGGACGAATCGTCTCCAGCATTGTATGGCTTCCCATAGAAAGTTATTTTTAGAGACAATATTGAATATATTTCTATTCGAATAAAATATTTAAGAAAAAACACAGTATTATTACTTAATTAACACACCTCGCACAATTCGTATATGACTTGCGTAAAGTAGTATTTCAGAAGAGAATTAACATAATTCCCTTGATCTGAAATTGTTCCGGTGGAAGTCAAATCGTAGTAACATTGAATAGTCAAGTGTGTATATATGCCTACACACTTGGCTATTCAATGTCACTACAAGTGTAATCGCCGGTGAAAGAGCTTTACCACACATCTCTATAAGAAAGAAATAATTTCTAATGCAATTTTCTACCTTCACACATCCACTTATAGGTTCTAGGTTCTATCATCGTTCACACCATCTAGAAATTTTTATATAAAAATATTTCTATGAGCTACTACCATGCTTCGAAAGGAATATTAAACTGTAGGCGAAGCTACTTAGGTAGTACTTAAACTAAATTGAAGGCGACTGAAATATATTAATTAGCTAATATTATTATTGTTGTTATTAGTAATAATAATACAGTCTT
Organism: Amphimallon solstitiale; assembly: GCA_963170755.1. NCBI lineage: Eukaryota > Metazoa > Arthropoda > Insecta > Coleoptera > Scarabaeidae > Amphimallon > Amphimallon solstitiale. The sequence continues at coordinate 63,023,936 of OY720676.1, read as the reverse complement.
TTTCTTTAGGTTTTCCCCTTTTGTCAATAGTGTTTTACAATTTGTCAAATGACTTTCCCAATTCCTGTCATATTGACATATATGTCAAATTAAATTCTTTTTTTGTCAAATCTCTTTCACTTTATATCAATTACTTTTCCCATGTATGTAAATTATATGTTTTGCTTAATAACTACTTACCAAGCTGTGCATCATTTTCATTTAGTTATTGACGTACCCTTGAAAATAAAGTATACATTTGAAATTTTAAGTTATCTAATTTATTCTTGTGTAATGTGCATAGAAATTGATACATAAAAAAATACATGTATGCAAAACATTTGCAAATATCACAAATACAGTACAAACTATCGAAATATATAAATGAAGAAACAATTAATTTAATATTTCATTTTGTTCTAAACAATCACTCAGATATGTTTCCATATGCTGAACATAATGAAGACAATTATCTGCTATATGTTATTTGTTCAGAAGCATTGTGTATTGCTGTATATAATTCATCCTCATTTGTCGGCTGAGTTCTCTTTATTATGTGTTTCCATTGATTAAGAATTCCTCTATAGGATTTAAAAATGGACTGTAAGCAGGTAAAAAAACTTCAAAATGCTCATGACTTCTAATGAGATTGACAACTTCTTCATTTGTATGAAATCTAACATTATCCATAACAAAAAAGGCGCCTTGTATGTTATCATTATGTAAATGATTAATTAGAGTTGTAATAAATTCACAGAAATGAACTGTATTGAATGGTCTATCTTGGATTTGGAACAAATATAGTGAATTTATATTCATTGCTGCAGCCACAGAATAATTACGCCCTCTTAGTTGAGCTTTTATTTTCGTTGCTCGAGTATTTTTAACTGATCTTCCATATGAAGTTCGAGAATTAACTTGAATTCCATATTCAATGAAAAAAATCTTTTCCCTTTCGAACATGATTCTATTGTACGGAATAGCATATTCAAAGCGAGTCTGTATGATTTGTGGTGTATTTCTTCTTTCGGGAACGAAAGAGATTCTCTTAAACGAATAATGGAAAGTTTTAAGTGCTCTGTTAATCGTCGATAGCGATATTTGATGAAGTGGCCACTGTGTCAAACATCTTTCTTTTAACTGACGAAGTGATAAACTGCAATCTTCATCAATCCAATTGCAAATTTCATTTATCTGTAACACAGATAATTTTTTTAGTCGGTGACTAGCACTTCTTTTATGAATATTAGCGGTTCTCCGGTATGTAGAATAAATCTTTCTTACTGTATTGGGTAAAATTCCAAATTGCTCTCCAATATTATTTGCCGTGAGCCCGTTGTTCATAGAACGAATTATTATTTTACTATTAATTCGACGATTCTCCATAATAGATGAATATAAAATGATTAACACGCTTCGTAAAAGTCAATTGACATATAGTGAAACACATTTGACAAATAAGGAAATTATTTGACACATCGCCGCCATATTATAATAAATGGGAAAGTCATTTGACAAATTGTGAAACACAATTGACAAAAGGGGAAAACCAAAAGAAAAAGGCTGTAATAATAATAATAATAATAATAATAATTTATTGGTCCAGTAGACTATGTATAAAGTATAGGATAAGTAACAATGTCAGTTACAATATATAAAAAAAATTACTTAACATACAACAATAGAAAAAAATAGAGTACAAAATACAGATCAGTATATACACTAAAAAAAGAAAACAAACAGTGAATAACGAAATATACTAATCACTCCCATCATTGAAAAATTCATCCAGTGAGTACTAGTATTTTTGCAGCAAGAACCGTTTAATAGAACTCCTAAAAATACCGACACTTCCCGACTTAAAACGCTCTGGCAACTTATTGTAAGCTTTTATGGCCAAGTAATGAGGACCGCGCTCGTAAAATATCAATCTATGTTTAGGAAGTTCAAGCACCGACCCATGGCGTGTGTTGTGCGTGTGATAGCTACCCAATTTTTTCATTCTATCAATATTATTCCAAGCATACAATAATAATTGCATTATATAAACGCATGGCAGGGACAATATCCCCATATAAGCAAAATAATCTCTACAACTTGTTCTATAGCTAAGTCCATTTATTGCTCGTATCGCACGTTTTTGTATTTTAAAAACTCGATTGAAATCTGGAGAGGATCCCCACGCTATAGTTTTATAAGATAACACCGAGTGAAAGTGACCATGATAAAACGACAACATCACATCAAAACCCACTTCCACCCTCAGCCTCCTGAGAACAAAACACATGGACGCCAGACTATTGCATAAATTATTGATATGTTCCCTCCCCTTACAAGCATAGTCAATCGTAGGACCCAAAAACTTAATGCTATCTACCTGAGCCATACTCTTACCGTATCTAAGTAGGCTAGACTCAGTCTCATCATATGTTGCAGCTCCAAACTCTATAAATGCTGTTTTGTTATTATTCACAACCAAATCATTAGCCAACATATAATCCCCGATGATAGCCATATTACGTTCGCAGTTCTTAAGGGTGGGCTTTCCTTAAGAAAAATTCCCGAACGGCGTATGTCGGGTTGCCTGAAATACATTGAATATATTTACGGAGTTTAATATGCCTATACCTTTTACACGATGCAGGTAGACGAACAGAAACATGAAGCAATGCCTGGTCAACTAGCAAGCAAATAAATCTGGGATATTTGTCTCTTGCATTTATTGCATGAAAATATTGGTGGGCCGGCCTACTTTATTCGAAATTTGTTTTTGCTCTTTCTGAATATTCTTTAGGCTTGTACGTATTTAGTTTTATTAAGACTCCCGTTTTATGTAATTTTTAATTATTTTAATGATATTTTCCGAAATTAATTAGATATTAAATCTTATTCTGCAATAAATATATAACTTTATTATTATTATTTATGATTATCAATTATTTAAGTTGTACTTGTTATTATTTCTCACCATCATTTGTATTTACTTTACATATTGATGCTTTGTAATAGAGAAAACTAAAATCTGATAAAAAAAACAATGCCGGTGTTTCTTACAAAATGTAAAAATTTATATTCTTTAAGTAGCACATGTTTTAAATTATTGAAAATTATATTCTTTACAGTTGACACTGGTATTGTTAGTTAGCGAAATCAAATATAAAAATTTCACCGTGGGTAAGATACGAACTCTGCGGACTCCGAACTAATCGTTTATAACAACAACTTACAATTAATTGTTATTGATATTATCATTTTTTTTTATTTATACCTTACATTCCATAATTTTTTTTCAGTAAAGTTTCGATACTTTTTTCAAATAACCGTATATGGCAGACAAAACGTCAAACGCACTCCTTTCCGCACCACCTTATATGTAGAGTGCAAAGCGCGTTCTTTTCTCACGGTATTCCCAGTAGGCCTAATTCATGTTTTTTACAAAAAAAAATGTTTACAAAAGTATAGACAGTGTAGAAAATAAACAAGAATGGCCAAATAGAGTTTTGTCTAAACGTGTCACAATCAGTAGGTACATAGTGATTCTCCAATTTGACGTCTCTAATTTCTAGATTTCTCAAAATACGAGGATCAATAATTTCAGGTAATAAAGCGAGAAAATAAAATTACTCTAACCGTTGGTTGAAGGAATAAATAAAGATGCGCCAGTACATAGCACTGAGCGTAGCCAAAACTGGATCCGAGATCTATAGTGACTGCATCAGTCGTTTAGGTCCGAGATTCGAAACAGCCCGAGTCAGCGATGATGTTTCTCGGCAAGGGGTTTGCGGGACGACTTAACGGAAAGACACGCAATTTTACTATAGCGTTGCGCATCTTTATATATTCCTTCAATCAACGCTCTAACTTAATTACCATTTCTGGCCAGAGTTCTTCATCTCTGTATATTGTCTCATACCAAGTATCCTTCGGAATTCAGACTATGAAGTAACATACATCTTTCTGAGCTATGTTTAACTGTCCCTATATTTGGTACATGCAATGGTGCCTAGATTTTAAATGTAATTCGCTGTTCCTAATTTCGAAAAATGTAATTATTTTTGTCCCGTAGCATCAAATGGAGTCGCTTCGCGAGCCTTGAATGGACACTTTACTTCTATAACCGCGTTTTGATTAGAAATTATTCCGTCCGAAGATGCCGCTAAAAATCTATATACAGGTTGAATAAAAAGACCACAAAACTCGACTTTTAGATCTGCCAAACACTCAAAAGCTTTAACAGCTTGCTCTTCTTTTTCATTACCGTGCAGTGTCGCACTCGTTCTACGTTCGTAGAAAACTACGTTTCACGTAGTTTTCTACGGACCACCGTCCCCTATTAATCTACCATAAATTACACAGTGTATTTCACGAGAATGTCGAAAACCTTTCGCAATAATTGTCGACTTCAGGGCTGTTGACGACGAAGACAAATTTTTGTAGCATACGTGATCTTTAGATTTACCAAATTTTGTACAAATTAAATAAAATTTGTTTTTTACGCCTATATATTTTTTCGTTCGCCATCCAACAATTGCTGCCACTCTTGATAAACTACTGTACTTAGACTTATACGCTCGTTTGGCCCATGCTCTTTTATTTACTCACATATACAAAAATAAATATATAAAAACTGTCCTGAGCTCAAAATACAAAGTATAAATAAAGCAAAAACATGAAGGTACAACAAATTCAGATATTTAAATAAGTGCTTTTACCATCTAGAAAACTGAAAATTGTTAACTTCTTGCCTACAACCAATGCAACTTAGTTTGAAGAGCCCTGCAAACCTCTAAGTTCGTATCTTACAAAGACAAAGTTGTTTTTGTCAGATTTTAGTTTTCTACAAACATTGTTCATATTATTAAAAAGCTTTAACATGTAAGGTTAGAAATAATAAGTCCTGCAACTTCATAATTAATAATAATAATGTATTTATTGCCGAAGAAAACTGCATTTCTGAAATTCCATAGCCGGAACATTGTTCTTGAAAAATAAAATACATTTTGAAAACGAGGAGAATATTAAGGAACAGAAAAAATTCTAATTAAGTAGACGCATCAATATTATCACGTAATCAATCATAAATGAACACCGACAAATATCTGAAATATATTAAAATTTGCTTGTCTATAACAACCCCATGTATTTATGAAAAAATCAATACGACATTCTTTATTTGGTGATAAAAGTTAGTTCGAATCTTACCTCTGACAAAGTGCTTTATAATTTAATTTCGCTAATCAACGCTATCAATGCCAATTGGGAAGAATATAATATTCAATAATCCAAAACATCTGTTTATTATAATACATATATATCTATATATATATTGAAAAAATGAAAATCTTCTTGGTAGTAGTGGCATAAAATGAATTAAAAGTAATAACAATATGACAACTGGTTGTCAATTAGAAAACAATGACAAATATAAAATGTAAATCAAAATGTATAAATGAATATTTATTCATTTATACATTTTGATTTACATTTTATATTTGTCATTGTTTTCTAATTGACAACCAGTTGTCATATTGTTATTACTTTTAATTCATTTTATGCCACTACTACCAAGAAGATTTTCATTTTTTCAATACATTTGTATAATTGGCAAAGAATTGTAATATATTCTATATATATATATAGGTATTTACATTTAAAAAAAAGAAACAGGCACTGTTACTGTTAAACACAGAATTATTTTTGTAATATTTTAGTTTACTACCACATTACTCATATTATTAAGATTAAAAACATTCAACATCTAAAGTAAATACATATGACCGCCAGAAATTAAGTAACAAGTAAAATTTCATAATAATAATAACAACATATATTTATTCCAGACTAAGAATGAATATCGAATACATTCTCCCAAATATTATTTACAAAATAAAGCCGATATCTGAATGAAACATTCGTTTACCTAAGGTACCTAAGGTAATAAAAGAAGTTGAATACAATATCTGTTTATTTGATGTTCGGCTTAATACAGTTGATCAGGTATACCTTCCATATCCTTGGTCTTAGACATTGAATTGTGTGTTGCCTAACTGCCCTTTATCAGTATGGAATTTGTGATCATTCTCATTGGTTTCAAAGTCATTTTTTGTAGACCAGGGTTATTTTGAAAGTAAAGTAAATACATTGTCGTGTCCACAATAAAAATATCTAGGGTCTCACGATTCAAAAAAGTACTTTTTAAGCACAGTAAGCTTTATATCGCTATAAAATGAAAAAAATTCAAAGTGTTGTATTTTAACTATTTTTTAATATAATTGCAAATTTCAATCGTGAGGCACTAGAACAAATATTGGTTATTTCGTTCATGCAGCAGCAACTTTTTCATGTGCCTTAATTTTCGCGATTTTTTCCGTTAAAATTGATTATTTTGTGGCATACGACGATCAAGTAAAACCCCCCCTCAACACACCCGGTTTTGTCGTAGCACTCACAAGCAGGGACGTATCATCGGCATACAAGACACTTTTGTCTATGTTGAAGTCATTGACACATATTATATATAATAGGGGGCCAAGAACACTTCCTTGAGACACCCCTGAATATTATTACAGTAATCTTACGCACAAAAAGAGTTCTTCCATCTTTACACATTTTAGTTACATCATAATAATCAACCCCTGCTCACTGTCTTGTATGTGTTCTATCTTACATCTTTACATTGTCAAGGATCAAACAGTCATTATAAATATTGGCAATGTACAATTTGCTTATACTACAATAATGCAAATAAAGAACAATTTAGTTTTCTTTAAACTTTCAATGAAGGTGTAGGATTCCTAATAATTGTCATCAAATGTTAATATTATATATTTCCTGGGATTTTAATATACGATCGGACCCTGTTTTATCCATTCAATACGCTCAGTTGTTCAGTTTTTTAAGTAATATATCTTGGTCTCATAAATACGTAAGTGTGTGATATTATATTATCTAAAAGTAATTAGTAATTAGAGATACATAGGTTTACCACAGAATATGCTTTGAACGCGACTGAAATTCATAGGATTACTATAAAAATTCTTTCTTCGAGTATGTATATTCGTTACGCATGTATTATCTGTTTTTCCTTTCAATGTGGATTATATTTTGTCTTTCTATAAATATACGAGACATATAAAATTCCACTTATCTATTAAACCATGAAATTTAAAGTGGTGATATTTTGAAACAAGAAATTGCCTCTACAGTGCTAATGTTATATGGCACTATTAAAAATCTTCTATACCAGTCGACCTTCAAGTAAACAAATCTCCGCCTAGTACAAGTGAAAGTAAATGTTTGTGTAACTAGTGCATTTGGTCGATAATTATATTAAATGTGTATTACTCCTATGGAATCCATAATAAAACTATATCATCGCATGTGAATTTACTGGTTTTATAAATGTCTTGTACAGAGTGCTATATACTTAATGTATTAATGTTTTTCTTACTGAAAGTTGCAAAACAAATTCACTTATGTTAACATCTTATTTTGTAATAATTTCTAATTTCTGAAATGTATGTATACAATTTTTGTATTTTATTGTTTGCCCTGTTATTGGATTATCCGTTGGGCAATACATTATTATTACTATTATTATTATTATTATTATTATTATTATTATTATTATTATTATTATTATTATTATTATTATTATTATTATTATAAAACACGTCCGTTTACATGATAATGAATTACTTATTCAATCTCTATTATAATAATAAAATGCAGTGGTGGCCAACTAAGAATAGCAGCCAGCTGTATCTTAAAAACAAATACCTAGTCATATTGTTTCTGGGTAAAATTTGTTGAGGTAAAAATGCCTAAGGAAAAATGCTAAAAATTATTTCCGCGTTTGTAGAATGTTCGCTAGAGAGCCTAACAGTAATGACCAATGCTTAAATTAAAAGTATCTTTGTGTTTTGACTAATTGAGAGGTATCGAAAATATGTATGTATTTCAATTCTTGCACTTTTTTTAATACCGTATGTCTTACACATTTTTTACTATCTAGTTTATTAAAGTAGTGGAGACAAATAATATGTTTTTTTTAAAGAAGCTATGATTACTCCATGTTGGCATAACCGATTTTAATAATCTTGCTTTCATTTATTTGCTCTGCAAAATGCGTTTCTGTTTTTACTTAGATTGCCATTAATCGACTGTAACAGAGCGATGCAAAAAAATCTACTATTATATATTCATATTTAATCTGGATTCAGGAAAAAGGGGGCACCCATCTGATAGAGAGATTAGGCATGTCCATTTCGACATGCAAAATACGGGGTATATGTTATACATATGCGGAATTGTATTTCGGATCATTCATTTTTAGGATTTTATTCGTGTTTTTGCGTGAATTTTGTTATAATTACTCTCTGGGGATACTCTTTCTACATCCTAATTTCTAATTGCTGTTTCCTTCTTAGAATTTTATATGTACTTCCTTTGTCGACTACTCTAATGAGGCGCGATAATAAAGCAAGCTTTGCGACCTCGTGAGCGGCTCCATTGAACCGCCATTTTGTTTAGTTCATGTCTGCAAACATAAATCACATAGAATTATCAAGAAATTTCCTTGATGTGGGTCTCGCAACACAATCGACAGATACTTCATTAATTATATTTTGAAATCATATAAGTAACCATGGGTCATTGATCTCAATATAGCATTATTTAACCCTTAACTAGGCGCACGGGGTCAAAAACGACCCGTGTTTAACTTCGTGAAATTTACAAGCTAAAATCTCATACCACATGTAATCCTCAAAAAGGTCTAGTTTTACATGAATATCAATTCATCACTCTAATATGTAAACAATTTTTCTATTTACAAGAGTTTTTATATGCAAAAATGCAGAAATGACCCCATGCGCCCATTAACATGTGGAAAAAATCAACAATATTGTGAGACCATACAATTTTAAGTTGGCATATCAAAACACCAACAATCGCAAATACCTACACACCAGATTAAAAGACCCAATACCATTAATGAAACAATCACATATTATATACAGTGTGCCGTGTGAAGACTACTGTGATGGAGTTTATATTGGTCAAACCAAACAACTCCTCGAAGAAAGACTTAAGGGACATAAGTATTGTAAAAATTCAACAGCTCTTAAAAGACACCAAACAAAATATAATCACAAATTTGACTTTAAAAATACCAAAGTTCTAACTAAACAAAATAATACCAAAGCACCAGAAATATTAGAAATAATAAACATAGTAAAAACTAAGAACACAATAAATGACAGAAATGAAATTGATGGTTTATCAAAAATTGATCATCCAATAATTTAATAATTACCATTTAATAAATATAATTTAAAAAAGAAAAAAATGAAACAACAACAAGCTAAAATTACTTTAAAAATAAAAAAATAAAAAAGGAAAAAAATTAAAAAAAAGGAATGTATAAAAATAAAGACAGACATTCAATGTAGACAAAATGTGCTCACATACGAGTATATATTTATACTACACAATACAATTTCAGCAAACGTATTTTGATATAATTATACTATAAAGATGTATAATAAATTTAGTATACGTGATAAGTTTTTATAAAATGACTGAATTTACATAATGTACAAAAACAAAAAGCATACATAAGTTAAATGTGTTTGGTGAGTTTCAAAAATGTTTTTCAAGTATTTTAAATCTATTACTTATACATTTCATTAAATGGTCTAGGTCTACCTTAAACTGTTCAATTAATGCAATTATATAAATAATAACGATGCAACTATGTAATTAAAAGAATTACGAGTAGAGCTGTTGGTATTATGACAATATAAAATGTAAAATTAGTCGCGTATAAATGAAAATGTAAGCAAATAAGCATAGGGCAATCGGTGTTACTTATGCAGTCCTATCAAATGGTTTAGGTTCACCTAAAATGTACATTTGATAGGAAATACACAAAGAATAAACGACCCAACTATGTATGTGTTAAGATGTGTTTGTAGCTACAGACATATATGTTTCTACTTTGTTTGGTTTCGTCAGTGCAGCATAACGAGGAAGGTGTATGTTAAAACACTAAATATGTGTTCATTAAAAAATAAGCCTACCTTAAAATGTAAATCCAAAATTGCTGCTCTCCACATAAAGACATGAAAAAAAGTTCTTATCAACATATGTCCGCAAGCGCACATTTTATGAGATATAGGTAAAATAACTTTAATATGTTTTTCTTTTAGACCGAGTAGTGGCGAATTATACATATCTTGAAAGAGCAGACATGATTTTCATATATGGTCGTGCCAATGGCAATGGCCGAGAAGCCGCAAGGCTCTACCAGGAATCTTTCCCAAACCGGCACCAACCAAATCATAAAATATTTGCTGCATTGTTCGAGCGACTTCGTGAAACTGGAACTGTATGGCGTGAGAATCTACTTGCGGATAAAGGAAGACCACGTACTCGTCGTACAGCTAATTTGGAAGAGTCTGTCTTAGATCGTGTTGCTGAAAATCCCAATATTAGCACTAGACAGTTGGCGGAAATGTTGAATGTTGATCACATAGCTGCTTGGAGCACACTTCGTGACCAACTTCTGTATCCCTATCATTTACAACGAGTGCAAGGTCTCCCTCCAGCTGATTACCCTCAGCGAGAAGCTTTTTGTAGATTGTTTCTTCAGCAGACTGCTAATCCATTGTTCATCAGTTCAGTGTTACTCACCGATGAGGCAACTCTCGGTAGAGATAGCATCACTAATTTACATAATTAGCATATGTGGGCAGCTGAAAACCCACATGCTACACTTCATGTTAGACACCAACAATGATTCCAAATCAATGTATGGGCTGGTATTGTTACTGATGTTTTGATTGGTCTATATGTATTATCACTGCGTCTTACGGGCGATGTGTACAGACATTTTTTGGTACGTAATCTTGCAGACCTATTAGAAAATGTTCCTCTACAAATAAGAATTAACATGTGGTACATGCACGATGGAGCTCCGTCACATTTCGTTCGACTAGTTCGTGCTATACTAGATGAGGTCTACCCAAATAGATGGATAGGCAGATCTGGACCAGTGACATAGCCTCCAAGGTCTCCTGACCTCAATCCATTGGATTTTTATCTATGGTGACACTTGAAATCTTTAGTGTATGCGGTTCCAATTAATAACGCAGAAATATTACGTGAACGCATTTTTGCTGCTTGTGATTCTATTCGTAACCGCCCCGGGATCTTTGAAAGGGTGCGACAGTCAATGGTGCGGCGTGTCCATGCGTGCCTCGAGTCAGAAGGAAGACTCATCGAACATTTAATTTAAATAACACTTTTCGCAATTGTTTAACAAAATAAACTGTACGTTTTGTAGTGCAAGAATGTAACTATGTTTTTCATTATATCTCATAAAATTTGCTTTTGCGGACATATTGCTGTGGTTACAATAATGCAACTACAATTGTAACGTTGTAGCTTAAACGATACAAAATTGCATATCTATTCAATGAATGCTGAGATTGTATTAATATTATTAAAAAATTCACCTATAAATTTATAAATCTAATCCCTATTAAGATTCAATTTATTCTTGTGAGTTGTAGCAGTGATCTTTCCTCCTTTCCTCTGGTGTGTTTCTTACTTAAGTTTTTATTTGGATAAGGTTAATAATAAAATAAATTCTTAAATTTCATAAAATATTTATATTCATCTTTTAATTCAATAAACAACATCAAAAAAACATTATTAACACCATGTGGCTGTGTTAAGAATGTCTCTTCACAATTATAAAACATAGAAAAACATAATTCCTTTTTTTTAATTACGATTCAAGAAGAATATTAGTTTGCTATTTTTATCCTTAAATATAATATTTATACATTCAAAAAAAGATAACTATTTTCCTATACGAAGCTAATTTTATTTCAACAAAGACATACATTTGCACATAGTGCCTTTGATGATCTAAAGCTTTGCAAAGAAGAAAATATCCTGAAAATGACCTATACCAATCGTCGAATGTAAATATTCGCACATAGTACACCCAACAGATTGGCGCTTGTCCCTCAAAAATATTCCTATCTATCCGTATTCATCTACTTGAAATTTTAATTAACTTTTATCACAACTATCGTTAATAATGCCTAGTGATACAAAGGAAGCAAATATTTGCACATAATACCTCCAGTGCCATCAACACTATTAACAATCTTCCCACAATTTACAAAAAAAATAATGTAATTCAGCAAAACAATATTTATTTAAATATTGATGATGTTTAACGCCTTGCTAAAAGTAAACATTTTCACGTAGTACCCCTAGAGTACGTCTTACACCATCAATTATTCCAAAATGTATATTTATTTCAAAAAGAAAAACTTACTTATATTCCTCATAAAAATCATCAAATTCTTTTTTAATGATGTCTACCATTTTGATATATTTGAAAATGAAATTATCAAATGTAGCAAATAATTAATAATAACAAAATTAAAAGCTATACTGGTATTCAGAAATAAACTTAATACATTGAAACTAATATAATATAACGTAGTGTATCAAAATCCCTACTATTATTTGCAAAAAAATTTTTACGTCTAGTAAATTCGAAAGTCGGCTTCATCTCCCCTTATATCGTTCTTCGCGCTCTTTTATAACTTTTCCTTTTAAAACAAAAGACGACTATCCACTACTTACACCGCCACGACTGCTACACTAACATTTATTATAAGTTTTTCTCAGTGACATATAACTATTCCACTTTTGACAGTCAATCAATACACAAAATTTCACCACTTACAAATTGTTTATTAAAAGTTTATGCACACTTGAGATTCTTAATCATCGGTAAGTATATTCTTCTTTCTTAATGCCATCCGTCATTATGCTTGTAAATGAACCTATTGCCTCTCTCATTATTAATTATATACTTCCTTTTCCCGTTAATTAAAGTTATTGGTATTTTCTTCTTGTAGATATATTTGTTGGTTATGATCAGAAATATATTGTACACCACTGGAATCCTCTTCATTAGGACTGCATCACAAGGAATACCGACTTCTACAGCATCTCCTCTACTTTCTACCCAGTTTCTTTCGGCTTCTTGTAAATTGATTTGCATACAACAGTCAACAATGTTGATGTTATTTCTTCTTGCAGATTATTAGAACCACACAAGATTTGTCCTGCTATCTTTGATGCCCTTACATTTATGCAAATAACATTCAAAGATGTGTTCCTACCCATGCATCTAGTATATACATAAACTTATTAATGTATTGTCTTTAAATGTTTTTAGATATAAGTATCAGGTATTTATTATACTCTTAAACATGATCATAAAATTCTTTTAGAAATTAAAATCATTGTACAAATTTAAAATCTATTTTTTATTCATTTGAATAGACGTTTTCATAACAAGTATGCCGAATATGACCTTGCTCGTACAATTTTACGGCATTTAAATGATTCGCCCTCTTCACAGTTCCGTCTTTCAACATCACTCTCTCTCTCTCTGTTACTTATTTTTAGTACATTTTTATTTTTGAACAGTGGTCCATTTCTTATAATATTTAATGCTATTCTTACACATTGCGAGAAGTTTGGTTTTGTTTTTGTTTATGCAAACCACACCTTGTGCTCGTCTTTTCTACAAAACACAGAATGAATAGATTTATTTTGTGTTTATTTTTATTCCTTTCTTAATATTTCTTAAACTTAAATTACTATATACATTTTTCATAATGACATTGCCCCTTATAGGTTATGCAACTCATTATTCACCTACTAAATATGTGACTTGTGATTATTTTACCTTAAACTATATTTTTAAAATTAAAATTTTATGTTTTTATTCTAAAGCTTAACTATTTAACAATTTTTTTAATTCTTAAACTATAAAGATCACCGCATATAGTTGATAGAAACTTTTTTCATGTTTTTATATGGAGAGCTTGCTGCCACAGTTTGTCCCCTTATTTTTGTTACACCCTGTATATTATGTAATTAATCAAAAAATCAGACAATGAAGAAGTCAATGTAGCAATAGAAAAATGACCAACTCGTTTAGGCGGCAGTCCCACTGATAAAGCGATGTCCATCGACCGTCATCGATTAAAATTAGCTTATGAGTAAAGTATCCGCACCAGTCCGACTGCATCGATTAACGGCGATCGTTCAACATCAACCGGCATGCACCGGTTCATAATTTTCGACAGGTTCTAATTTTAGTTGATGATCGACGACTGGGCACATGCGCAGAAAGGCTGTTTTGACAGTTGTCCCAAGCGTCGCCTGTTGATTGTGTTTTGGTTTGTTTTTCTAAAATATAAATAGAAATGGCTAGTGAGGTTTGTGTTTGGCAACCAGATGAAATATAGACTTACTGATAAATCTAGTTAGAGATCGGCCAGAACTGTACGATCAGAGTAGTGCTGGATATTCAAATATCAATACCACTGAAAAATTATGGAGCGAAATAAAAATATTCTTTCCAACAAAAAACGGTAAGTAATCTATACTATATCTTAGATTATCTTGTAGAATGTTGAGAACAAATGTACTATTTATTACAATACATAGCAGTATTTTTGATATGATGTGTTTTTTTATACTACAGGCAAATATAGTGAATATTAAATAGTATTGTATTTCCACTTTTATTTCAGAAAAGCAACTTAAGAAAAAGTGGCAGATATTAAGAAGTGGGTATCGATCAAGAAGAAGTGAAAAGAAACCTTCTGGTAGCTGTTCACAAGTCACAAAAAAATTGGTGTATTTTGATACATTAAATTTTTTGGAGCAACATTTTACAGAAAGAGCCACTTCTTCTAATGTGAGGACATCTACTGATAATAAAAGCAATGCTACGATATCAGGCACTCAGGCAAACACAAACCTAGTAGAGGGTGAATATGCAGTTGATGGTAATTATATTTTTCTAAATGTTTATAGCTATTATTATCATTATTATTATATTAGAATTTGGTTATCTATCACAAGAGGATAATTCCAAAGTTGAGGATTCGCAGAATGAAGAAGGTCGGGTTCCATCACCAGAGACACCAGTTTCACAAAGAAAGGCAGTTCATCTAATTAGGAAGAAACGAACTTCATCAAATTCTGTCGATGATGCATTCATTGATCATTTTAATAACAAAAAGAAAGAAAAGAAAAAATCTTCTAATGAGCTTTTTCTGCAAAGTCTTTTGGAGGACATGGAGTTGCTACCACCAGATAAATTGAGGAAGTTTAAAATGGAAGTGTTATGTAACTTAAACGAAAAATTAAATGAGAATTAAATATATATTTTTGTTAAGATACATACTTTATTAGAAAATACATTTTATATAAAATAGTCTTTTTAAATATAAGTTAATATCTTCAGTCTTGGTCATTTATTTGTATCCTTGCATCCTGCCATTCATTGAATATTTTAATAACAAAAAGAAAGAAAAGAAAAAAATCTTCTAATGAGCTTTTTCTGCTAAGTCTTGTGGAGGACATGGAGTTGCTACCACCAGATAAATTGAGGAAGTTTAAAATTGAAGTGTTATGTAACTTAAACGAAAAATTAAATGAGAATTAAATATATATTTTTGTTAAGATACATACTTTATTAGAAAATACATTTTATATAAAATGCTCTTTAAATATAAGTTAATATCTTTAGTCTTGGTCATTTATTTGTATCCTTGCATCCTGCCATTCAACTGAACCAGCACCAGAAAAATAATTGCAGAACAGCTCTGGCCATTCGTGTTGACTGATTAACATTATATTTTCTTACTTCTTGAACAGATTCAAATGCACGATATGTTGCTTTATAAGTGACGGTTTCATCAAATGGTTCATGCTCTTCAACTCTTATCATGTTATGTAAAACGCAAACAGCTTTTATTATATTATCAACTTTTTCTGGAGAAACCGCAATGCTAGTATCCAAAATTCGGAATTTTGTAGCTAATATTTCAAAGGTGCACTCAACTATCTGACGAGCATATGAGAGTCGGTAATTATATCTACGTTTTAGAATATCTAATTCTCGTCTAGGGTATGGTTTTAATAAATTCTGAGATAGGCGAAATGCTTCATCGCCAATAAAAACATATGGTACTGCTTCATTTGAATTTTGGTCGATAGCCTTATCTTTAGGAATATCTAATTTGTTTTCATAAAGTAATTTGCCAAATTCAGAATGCTCTAGTATCCCACCATCACTATTTTTTCCATAACTACCAACATCGATCATAATAAATTTGTGGTCTGCATCTACAGCAGCCAACAAAACAATGGAATGGTAATGTTTATAATTATAATATAATGAACCTGCATTAAATGGCTTACGAATTCGCACATGTTTCCCATCTATTGCTCCTAAGCAATTGGGAAATTTCTTTTTTGCAAGAAAACCTTCGCTAACCTTTTCAAAATCGTGTTTGGTTGGGAATTTTAGATATATGTTCTGCAAAGCGTCATATATTAATAATAAAATTTCATTTACTATAACAGAAATTCTGTTGTGACTGATTCGAAATCTGTATGACAACGAGTGGTAAGACTCTCCTGTGATAAGAAATCTGCAAAACGTTCATGTATTAATTATATTTAAAAATGCACAGCAAAGACTACAAACCTTAATGTCACAGTTAATCGTTCTTCAAACGAAATAGTTTTGCGGAAATTTGTATGTCCAATATGAAACAATGGTTCTACTTTTGAAATTAAGATGCGATAACACTGAATATTCATTCTATAATAATTGTAGAATTTTTCTGTATCATTTAAAAGTTGAGGGACTAAATGGTGAAATTCTCCTAAATCCTCTCTGTTTGCAAATATTTGACGTACCCACACTTTTCTATGCTTTTTACAGTTTTTCTTATACCAGTAGTAAGCTATTATGCTTTCAGTATCAGAAGAAGAAGAATTAGATGACATTTTTAATTAGATAAAGATTCTTATGACGCCTGAGGTTATGTTTGTGTTTATAGTTTATGTCCCGTCAGTTTTGTTGAATGAAAGTTTTGCGCGCGAAACTTAAATTTTGTTTGATTACTTTTCCCAGTGAGACCGTACCACAAAATTTTAGTCGATGTCGGTTACTGGCGCTCACTGGCGCTCGATGGTTGTGTATGCAGTGGGACTGCCGCCTTAATAAACTGCCACCAAGCAGCAGCTTGTTGGTGGCATCACGTTCGCATTAAGTACAAGTCCAATCACCAGTGTGTTAAAAAACACGTATTAGCAAGAAAACACCGCAAAACCGAACCAAAGCCCCTTATGATCAATCACAAATCATATATACCCGGCAACACAGCTTGCCTGGTCTCACAAGTGACCAGACAAGCTGCTGATAATCCTGGGAATTTGAACCAATAACATTTTTTCTCCGTATCTGTTAATGATCCTTGATACCACCAGTGAACTCCACACTTTTTCCCTTGTCTCATATTCATAAAACACCCGTGGATATTGACCTATATTGAAATAATTACATATTAATAGGCAAAAACAACAAGTTTTTTACTGTAAGGAGACCGTAAGTGTGGCAAACTGAAGCGGAATCCAGTCTGTCCTGAGTTGATTTGATACACCCTTTCATCATTTCGGCTTATATTTATTTAATTCTATTTAATAATTCTTGCTTGAGGTATACATTGGCATCGTGATTTCATATTTGTAAAACAGCAAGATCTTGTATTACATAAATCGGTTACTCATTCGATTGCAGCTTGGTGCTATGCCAAACATTTCTTAGTGAAGGGAATCGTATAATTAATGGTAACTGTTATAGTATTCTGTAATATTCTAGTATTGCAATAACTTATTTATTACATAAATCCCCTTTATGCATTTATGAGTGAAGAATATATGTACAGATTAAATCGTTTTGAATGAGAAAGCAATAATCCAATTAGAATGTGTATCTAATTAATAGTACATGCATCTAGAAACGTTAAGATTCGATTATATTACTTCGTAATCCTTAATTAAGATATTTGTATTGAATGCTTAAATAATTGTAATAAATCAGTAGTTTTCAATTATTAATTAAAATAATCAATAATAAGTGAACTGAATAAAATAAATGTTAACTACGAAACATGATGCTTCATTGCATTTTTTTAAAAAAAAGTAGCTATTAAAAGTATAACAAAATTAAATTGAATGAATCCGTAAAACATGAGTTTACATAATGCTAATTATAATGATTAACAACAATTGACATTATAGCAATAAGAAAAATTTTTAATTAATATACAGGCTGTTTCTTAATAACATGCTAATATTTTAGGGGGTTATTCTTGGGTTCATTTTATGAAAAAAACTTCATATCAATACATGTCCTAAATGTCTTAACTTTTGAACTGTAGGGTGCTAAAGTTTGAAGAAAAATTCAATAATGTGCATCTCGCTAGACCACTTACGAGAAGAAACTATTTATGTAACTTTGACAACAATTTATTTAAGAGAATAGCGTAATCTACATACATTATCCTGAACGCACAAAGAAATAAATTAAACCAGATGTTGGAGTTCTTACTGTACGTTGTACTCCTTTTAGATGATTGTCAAGTTCAAAACTTCCTTTTCGCACAACCTTCTATGAACTCTTGAAAATGTTCGTGCATTCGGAATATTTATATTTGGAAAGCGGTCTTTATACAACCGCATGGCTTCCAGTGCATTACAATCAGCTAGCCCGTACATGTAATGCCATACTCCGAATTCGTAAATTGAACCATGTTTTTTAATTATAGTTAACGTTTAACGGCTTAAATATGAGACAAGTAAACTAGGTAGATAAATGTCAAAACTGTTTATGATTACAAAATAAAATCTGCTTGTTACCTACTAGATCGTTTTAATCCTTGTTAATACCTAATTTCATAACATCGTGCATATGAATGAATTTAATTTTTTTAAGCGAAAACCGTACGTGAAACAAAAAAAAGCATGAGACCACATTTGCTCAGAAACGACTCGAGATTTAGCATCTTACAGTTTAAAAGTTAAGACATTTAGGACATATGTTCATAAGAATTTTTTTTTCGCAAAATGAACCCAAGAATAACCTTCTTAAATATTACCATGTTATTAAGAAACATATGATATAATATATATTTCAATAAAAAAATAAATTTGCATGTGCTAATTATTTTGTTCCTAAGCGCTACCATCTTTATTAAGTGCCACAAGCAGTGTTGTGCATTATCTAGATGATTTTATCCATATAAGTTTTCCAGATAACAGTTTTGTTATCTATCATCTTATCTAGATAACACGACAACTATTTATCTATTATCTAATCTTAGATTTAAAAAAAGCAGATTATCTGAAGGTTTTAGATAACAGATAATTTTTTTCGCGGGTTTTCACATTTTTTTTGGTGTGCCTGGAAGATCGTAACGAAACAAATAAAACCATCGCCGACTCTGTAACTCTACTTATATCTATATATCACTTTTACTTTTCACTTGTCATATTCTGTGAGCTTATCACAAGATAGCTGGTGTAGTGTGTAGTTTCATGCCTCATGTTAGTGAGTGCTGTGTAGGTATGTATTGTAACGTTTTCGGGTTCCAATAAACAACTAGTGCAATTATTTATTTAAAACAGTCTGTATATTTATATACTTAAAATTATATAACAATATAAAAACATAAAAACTAACATAACACACTTAAACTACTATTAATAAATTAAAATTAACACTTATATTTATTTATGTCTATTACTAATATCTCTGTCCATATTTATGTAACAGTTCTATTTATATAAGACGGCACTACTATATTTATTTATTTGGCTACCACTATTTATTTCTTCGCACTCGATCCCGCAATGAATGAATCCCGGTGACCCAGTCGCCTTATATACACATGCATGAAATGTTCTCGAACAGTACCAGTAAATTCGGCAATATACCAGTGGAAATCTAGACTTTTCTTGCTTACGTCGCACATCTGTGAGATGACTCACTGCATTTACGATATTTACCAGCCGAGAGAGATGATTTATGGCGGTGTGTAAATAAGAGCGTTTTTATCGCGCCGAGAGATCTGATTCTTTTATTTAATGTAAATACATTTCGTTACATTGCCCCCTTCTTAAAAACTGCGTTTCGTCCCGAAACACACTATTCCATGTTCTTGTCGCTGGCGGATGACGAAATCCACACCGGGACCCACGGGTGCACCCAGCCGTCTTGTGGCAATGGCAATCCACCGTCCCAGGCTGCACAACGGGCTGATTGGGCCGACAGCCGCACACGACCATTTCCATACCAGCACGCCGAAACACCACCTCCAGCATGCTTCCTGCGATTTTCCAGCCTCGGAATTGCCAGCCTCCTTACATTTCCCATACATTGGCTCTCTAGGTTTTCCGGTAATTTATCCCGCATCCGCCACTTCACCGCCGTCACGTCCATGGTATGGGCAATTGGTTGAAACACACCATCTCTGGCTCACTATGGGGTGTTAGTCTCATGCGATAAACGACGTCATCTATTTGCTCTAGTATTTCGTATGGTCCCTCCCAGTATTGTTGGAGCTTTGGGGACAGGCATCGGCGACGTTGAGGATCATACAACCAAACAAGGTCTCCCTCTCCGTAACCACCTCTCTCGGCTTGCACGTGGTAACGATTGTTCGTCCTGTCGCTGACATCCTGAGTGTGATGGCGTACTCGCTCGTGGACATCCTTCAACCTTCGCCAGGATCCACTGGCGCAGTCTTCTCCATTTGGGTTCTCCACAACACACTTGAGTAGATCATCCTCTACCTTCAGAGAGTCCCATTGAGCCCAGTAGGATTCCAGTCCCTGTGAACGAGGAGCCACTTCTTGCCAAGTCGGTCCGCGACCAATTCCCTTCCAAACCATCAATGAACCAAGGTCTTCATCAGCTTCTTGACCGATCCGCAAATTGTCAGGATGCTACTGATCATTAACCACGGTAGTTCTGAATGTGTTGGCCGATTTTTCTTCTAGGCGGTTGCTATGCCTGCAGTCTCCTGGACGTGGTCTTCTTGCAACAGCATCAGCGTTTTGGTGTTGCACAGATGCACTTTGCGCTATTGGTTTTGAGGCTCCACGATACTGGGTCGACGATTGCCTCTTCTCATCGACCTGTTTCATTTTCGCTGCTCCGCTATGGTTTTCTTGGGCTTCTTCCCGCATTTACCATGCGCATGGCCCATTTCCATCTCCATTTCCATTTCCATTTCCATTTCCAATTCCAACATCGGAGCGTTCTTCTCTTAGGTTGCACCTTATTCACTAACCGTCGGACTACCTGTTGCAGGTGTGCATGCCCAAACTTCATCTCAAGACGCTTGATTAATTGAGGGTAGTCTTGATACTCTACTGGAAGTAAGGTCTGTAGAACATCACTGACCTGTCCTCTTAATGACACAATCAGGGCAGTAGCCTTCTTCGGGGACGTCCACCCATTTGCTCCTGCAGCGGCTTCAAATTGATTCCGGCACGTCATCCATGACGTCCTTCCATCGAAGGTGGGAGGCTTTACCTTTGCTTTCGCTGTTCGGGCAATCTCCAGGCTTCCGCTTGAGATATCACGGGGACCGCAGTCGTTCATCGCTGGCAACTGAAGCTGAACCCCAAACTCGTCCCCCATTCCGAACACGCGCTCCTCAACTTTCTGTTCTACGGCTTCGATGGCCTCAGAAAATTCCTGCCTCCCATTCGATGAATTCTTTTGAATGTCTTCCTTAAAAGTAGTCTCGCGTTGTTTTGCAATTTCATCTTTCAAAGCTTTTGAATTATTTGCAATTTCATCTCTTAGAGTCTTGAAATGTTCTTTTATAGTCTTCCTATCAGTCTCGAATTGTTTTGCAACTGCATCTCTTAGAGTCTCGATTATTAAGCTTAAATCAGGCTGTACTTGAAACAAATATTTCTCGGGATCCTTACCTTCATTTATTAAAAGGTCACGAAGCCGGTCCTGGAGAATTGTTTTTTTTCCAGACGCATCTGCGTCCCTTTCTTCCAATTCTGCCCTTAACTCGGAGACCTTTAATTCTTCCAAACGTTTAGTAGCCATTTATTTATTTATTTATCTATTTATTTGCACTTGTGTTTATCCCACACTGACACCAATTGTAACGTTTTCGGGTTCCAATAAACAACTCGTGCAATTATTTATTTATATAACAGTCTGTATATTTATATACTTAAAATTATATAACAATATAAAAACATAAAAACTAACGTAACACACTTAAACTACTATTAATAAATTAAAATTAACACTTATATTTATTTATGTCTATTACTAATATCTCTGTCCATATTTATGTAACAGTTCTATTTATATAAGACTATATTTATCTACTATATTTATTTATTTGGCTACCACTATTTATTTCTTCGCACTCGATCCCGCAATGAATGAATCCCGGTGACCCAGTCGCCTTCTATACACATGCATGAAATGTTCTCGAACAGTACCAGTAAACTCGGCAATATACCAGTGGAAATCTAGACTTTTTCTTGCTTACGTCGCACATCTGTGAGATGACTCACTGCATTTACGATATTTACCAGCCGAGAGAGATGATTTATGGCGGTGTGTAAATAGAGCGTTTTTATCGCGCCGAGAGATCTGATTCTTTTATTTAATGTAAATACATTTCGTTACAGTATGTATGTGATATTGAGAAGTTGATTACTACGTGAACATTTCGTTCTAGAGAAAAGCAAATTCCACCATGGTAAATTTTCTAATAAAAGTGGCCATAATCAAAGGGTTTGAACAGAGATTTCAACACTTGTTTGACATGAAAATCTACTCAGCCGGAAGTAAAGATTTCATTCTGTTAGCAATGAGTCACCCCAGCTAGTCGGCCCCAAGTTTAAAACCAAATAGATTCTTGAGAGACTTGTTAATTACTGTAAAGAAATATTCACCAAAGAATTTACTTTTTTGACACAGTCCATTAGAGATAGTGAATCCGAAACGGACGACAGCCACGATATTTTTTTAAATCGTTCTGCCAAGGGACAAGGGTTCGAAAAAAAGAGACGAAATGGGAACACTTCACAAATTGAGACTTATCTAAACTGTAAATAAAAAAAGAACTTAAAATGTTACATGCATATCAAACTGCTAAAAAAATTCTTTAAATATAACTACCATCTTCAGCACCGGTCGGAAGACTTTTCAGCATGGGCGCCCAAATTCTTCTGCCACGTAGAAATCGCCTATCCGACAAACATTTCGAAATGTTTTGCCAAAGCAACCTTATGGCCTGATTTCAAGTTATACTTGCGCGGTCGTAACTTTGCATCACTTATTTTGTATTCGTTATTTTTCCATTTTTTATCTGTTTTCAAAACCGAAAAAATTGAAGACTGTAGGAAAAGCATAAACCTTGTAAATTAGTCACTAGTAATAGGAATACGAAAATCAGTGACACAAAGTAGCGACCACGCAAATCCGACTTGAAATCAGCACCTAAACAATTAATAATAGTAAATAAACATGAGAATGTATATTAATTGTTCATGTTTAACGTTGTGCATTACCTTTATCAAAAAATGTAATCCTTATCCTTCTTATATCAATCGATACCTAACCACGTTGAATTCTAAAATAAAATTCAGAGTTCTGAAAATTTTACTAGATTTTCTATTGAATTATCTAGATAAATTATACTTTATCTCTCATCTTTATCTAGATAATCACTTGCAAAATCATCTTTTATCTGTGTCTAGATAATATTTTTGGTAATTATCTGTTATCTTATCTAGATAAAAAATGCTTATCTGTGTACAACACTGGCCATAAGGTTCGTAAAATACATTATCTGATCTAGCTCAGATATTTCTTAGTTAGTGTTGTTGGAAAACACAAAAATGCTCGACGCCGCTATGCCTTTGTGTGGTGATGGGGTGATTCGGAGAGTTTCAATAATACCATGGTTAAAATAGGACCCAATCTCACATTATTTAATTATCAGGCTACCTGGCGGTCCCACTCAGCAGTTAGTAGCGTTAAGGAATAGAAATGTTCACAACGACTAGTTTTAATAGAGTCCAAGATTGCAAAATTATTATTTGAAACACTGTGTGTGTAGTCAAGGTATTCACACGATTCGATTCTGAAGTACTCAACTTTTCGTAAAGTTAAAATTTTCTATCATTGATAAAAATATTATTAACAATGATAAACTGCAATAAACTATTTGCCGATTAGAAAGAAAAATTTCTACACTGAAAGACTACAATGCGGAGCTAACAAGTGCGCTGTAAACATTATGTGATAGTGGTGTCAAGAACATAGAGAAAACTGATCTACGTATAAAGGGCAAAATGTACCGATTGTCTCCGAATGTGATAAAATCTACATCACAGAGAATTTACGACAACATGATTCGACTACAGGAATTACTGGCATAATAATCCGCCAGAACAAAAGTGATCAGTGTGATCACAGAAACAGAAAATCTAAAGCATCCGAAGTAATGTGCAGAACAAATGCCACTGTAGAAATTAAAGGCGTTGCAAGTTACAGTCATCTCCATGTTTACAACTTAGATCCTAAACTGTCCTTCAAAATATAGCAATGCATGGATTATAAAGACGTCGAGAGAGTTTAATGTGAACTCTTAAGGAACAAATATCCGGATAGATATTCCACTTTTAAGGTTCGTTACCGACAATATTCTTAAAAAAACAAAGTTTGGCCACCAGATGTTTGCGTAAATCGTTTGCTTTTTATTCCGGATTGCTCAAAAAGATGGATGAAACATAATGAATATTATGCGTCACAAGCCAAATAGAAACTAGAATACCTACAATAGATGAATTCAAGGCAATAACAACGAAGCTGAAATTAGACAAATCGCCGTGACCAGATGCATTAAACAATTATTAAAACAGAAAAGTGAAGAACTACATACGAGATCATTTCATTTGGCTGCACGAAGCAATTCCAAATGAGTGAAAATTAGGACTAATAGTACCAATATTAAAAAATGACGTGTGGGCACCACACGACTTTCTCATATGTAGTTGTGTTCCAAATTCTTAATAAACCTGTGAGTAAAAGTGTTACTTCTGATCGAATTTTAAAATTGTTTTATACAAACATTTCTCCAAATCCAATACTAAGTACTTTTATATTCTTAATTAATCTGTACAGGATGTATGATTTGTCTGATATTTGCAAAAACTGCTGTTTGATAAGAGTAAAAGTGGTTCTTCCGGTCCGAATTTTCAAATTTTTTGTTATTCGAAAATTGTTCTAAATATCCGCCGCAGTATAAGTTGACGAGCGGTGGGGATGCACCGTACACATATTTAGGAAACGTATCATCCACCTGTCTGATTCAGTTACTGCATAGGAGTTACCAATGTCGTACTCAAAACCTAAGTTAGCTTTTTAAATATAAATTTAAATAAGAACTTTCAGGTACGCCACTGATACGGGAACGTTATATTTAAGAACGAATGAAACGCAATCAATCCTTCTTCTATCTGCGCGAACTCACTCGCACCGTTCGCCAGGATATATTCCGACGACTGTACTCTTGATAAATCTCTGCAGAACGGATGATTTGCGAAATATTTGCAAAATCTATTTCACGATAAAAGACGTAGGTTAAAACCGGCAGGAATTTTCAAAAACGTCTTTTATAAAAAATTTTGCAAATTTACTTTTTAGTACTTTTGTACTGTTTAGAAGTTTGTTTAAATTTAGTAGTTCACGAAATATTATTGATATTATATTTTGTTTATATGAGTGAAAACGCTACTTCCGTCCGAATTTTGCAATTTTCTCTATAAAAAATTGTTCCAAATCTAGCTATAAATGCTTTTGTATCCTTTAAGGTATAATTTGCCAAATATTCGCTATAAATTATTTTACGATAAGACCCACTTTCGGTAGGAATTTCGAAAAACTTCTTTTATAAAAAAATGTATGTTTAGTTTCGTGCAGTTCTGTACTCTATGTTTAAACTTAGTAGTTCACGAAATAATATTGAAATTATATTCTTTCACTGAAGTAAACTACTACTTCCCGTCTAGCGATTTTGCTGAAAATCTAATCAATTCTCAAGAAGGTGATTATATTCGTAAATATGAAGTTCGGTATAGGTTAGTTTAGCCATTTGGCTGCTATCGGTATCATACACGGGCCGAAATTTTTAAAAAACCACTTTTGTGGTATCAGGGGCCTGCAAAAAACTCGAGGTAGAACATGTTCGTCATCAC
Organism: Amphimallon solstitiale; assembly: GCA_963170755.1. NCBI lineage: Eukaryota > Metazoa > Arthropoda > Insecta > Coleoptera > Scarabaeidae > Amphimallon > Amphimallon solstitiale. The sequence goes on along the minus strand of OY720676.1, from coordinate 62,997,743 downwards.
AATACTTATACTTCCTATAAGAAAGTAAAAGGATTCGTCAGGCTGCAAAAACTATAGGGGATACTGTTGGTAAGCACCGATACAAAAGGTCCTTATATTAATCGTGGTTTCAGAAATGTTTATTTTTCTAAGCTTTACCTAGACTATGTACCTATTTCAATAAAGTAAAATATATTAGCATTCATAGTAATGCTAGGTATAAATAGTCTACCTTCAATGTAATTATTTATAAAATCTTGATAAAGATTTTAAAATGTTTACTAGCTAATTTCACGGTTCGACGTAAATATAAAAGTGAATTGGTTTATTATATGCAGTGTTATAAATATAGATATATGAGAGTTTATATTACTCATATACAGCGTTAGTAAAAAGTCCCGGAACGGTCGAATAACTTTGTTATTTGAAAATTATGGTTTCTGAAATTTGGTATGGGGGTATAGTTAATTTAAATGCATTTTATGCAATACAGTTAATATTTTTTTCACTTCCGGTTTAATCGGCAATACGTCCAACTTTCTTTTTTTAAATGGAACGCCCAAATTTTTTTAACACTTTTGAATGCAAAATAAAAAACTACGTTCAGGAAGTATTAAGATGTTTATTTTTATTCACAAGAAAACAGTTAAAAAATTAAAAAAGTGTCCTAATACAGAAAAATCAAGGTACCTTTGAAAAAAGTTGTTGTTTAGTGTTTGCATTCTTTTTGCCGTCACATTTGACAATTTTAAAAGCGTTTTAACTTTTGCATCGCTATAAATTTACTTATTTTAGACATTGACACATTTGAAAATGGCAGTAAAACTTACTGAATCAGAACGAATTGAGATATTAATGATGCGTGGGTACGGTGATCGTCAACGTTCTTTTGAAGAGGTTCGTATTTTGTTTAATACTGTTTATCCGGATCGTCACATTAGTAAAAGTACGGTATGCCGAACAATTCAAAAGTTTGAAGTCTTTCGTCAGGTGAAGGATTTACCTAGAAGGGGACGTCCATTAACAGCAACAGATGAAGAAACTAGTTTGAATGTGTTACTTACAGTGGAAGAAAATAATCACGTGTCCACAACAGAATTAGGTCAAATTCATGAGATCTCTCAAAAATCTGCTCATAATATTCTTAAATCAGCAAGAATGAAAGCCTATAAAATGTATCCCGCCCATGAGTTAACTGAAGATGATCCAGATCGTAGACTACAATTTTGCGAAACAATGACGGAATTGATCGAGCAGCAGCCTAATGTTTTAGATCAAATCATTTTTTCAGATGAGGCAACGTTTTGTCTCAACGGCACTGTGAACAGACATAATTGTCGCTACTGGTCAATTGAAAATCCGCATTGGATTGAAGAAGTCCATACACAGCGTCCTCAAAAGGTGAATGTCTGGGCTGGTCTTGTTGGAAACAACATCATAGGACCATTTTTTATAAGAGGAAATTTAACTGGCAACGTCTACTTAAATTTATTGCGAAATGAGGTTGTTCCAGCACTTGCGGCCCTCTTTCCAAATGCAAACATAGGTGATCACCCTAATGCACATTTTTGGTTTCAACTAGATGGAGCTCCCCTCCATTTTGCCCATAATGTCCGCGATTATTTGAATGAAATTTTTCCGGGACGTTGGAACGGACATAGAGGAGCAATCGAATGGCCAGCACGTTCGCCAGATCTCTCGCCATTAGATTTTTTCTTTTGGGGTCACTTGAAATGTCAAGTGTACAAAAATCGTCCCCATAATCTTGAACAATTGGAAGAGAGAATAGTTCAAGAAGCCAATCGCATCACTCCAGAACAAATACAAAATTCAATAAGAAATTTTGCTGACCGTTTACATTTTTGTCAAATTGTAAATGGAGAGCATTTTGAACAATTATTGTAATCGCAACCTGAATAGACAGGTATCTTGATTTTTCTGTATTAGGACACTTTTTAAATTTTTTAACTGTTTTCTTGTGAATAAAAATAAACATCTTAATACTTCCTGAACGTAGTTTTTTATTTTGCATTCAAACGTGTTAAAAAAATCTGGGCGTTCCATTAAAAAAAAAAAAGTTGGACGTATTGCCGATTAAACCGGAAGCGAACAAAATATTAACTGTATTGCATAAAATGCATTTATATATATTAAACGAATAAAACACTTGGTTATATTGTTTCACTTAAGGACAGATTTATTGTACTCTGACACGTGTTTCGACCTCTCGGTCATTAACGAAGAGTTTACAGACTTAAACTAAACTAAGAAAGTTACCAATACCTATTTATATGTGTGGGCTAGTGTCTTAAGTACAGTGTCAATAATGGGGGTGTTTATGAAGTCCAGTTGTGTGTTTGTGACATGTTTATTTGCTGTTGTAGCTTTTTTAATTTCTAGAATTTCTAATAAATCTAATTTCCTTCCTTTATAACTATTATGTAATAATGTATAATTATTGGTATCAAATACATGTACAAGGTCTATGCAATGTTCAGCAAAGCCTGTATTTTTATTATTGTTTAAAATTGATTTTTTGTGTTCATTAATGCGATCTTGTACTGGTCTGCCTGTTTGGCCAATGTAGATTGCGTCACAATCACTGCAACCTACCTCATAAACACCTGATTTGTCACACAATTTTGCTTTTTCTTTGTTATTGACTAAGATTTTTCCTAAATTTACTTTGTTCACTTGGGTAATATTTAAACCTAACTTTTTTAATTCGTTAGAAACTCTGCTGCTAAGACCTGGAATATAGTTAAGAGAATGATACCGCTGGTTGTTTGTATGTTGAGTTTGTTCAATGTAAAAATTTTTTATAAGGATCTTTTTTTGTTTCTTTTCAATCATTCTATCAATGAGTTGTGTGCTATAACCATTATTTAATGCTATAGTTTTTAAAATATCTTTTTCTTTTTTGTAGTTGTCAGTATTTAAAGGAAAGTTGAGTAATCTATGGATTAAACTGTGGAAAGCTGCCATTTTTATATTCCAAGATTGGTTTGAATTAGCGGGAATGATAGTATCTGTGGTAGTTGTTTTCCTAAATATATCAAATTCTAATCTTTGTTCAATTCTAGTGATTTTTATGTCTAAAAAGTTTAGAGTTTTTTCCACCTCTTTTTCTATTGTAAATTGAATATTATTGTTGACTGAATTTAAATGACTGAAAAATTGATCTAATTGTCTGTCTGTGCCTGACCAGATACATAATATGTCATCTACATATCTAGCCCAAAAGGAAATGAGTTTTAAGAAAGGGTTGTTACTATTTTTTATGTATCTATCTTCAAAATCTGTCTCGTTAATGACCGAGAGGTCGAAACACGTGTCAGAGTACAATAAATCTGTCCTTAAGTGAATCAATATAACCAAGTGTTTTATTCGTTTAATATTCATAATGTTTCACCAAGAACCAACCGTAGATTCTATTAATTTTATTAAAAATGCATTTATATTAACTATACACCCATACCAAATTTCAGAAATCATAATTTTCAAATAACAAAGTTATTCGACCGTTCCGGGACTTTTTACTAACCCTGTATGTATATACATACATACGAAACACAGGGTTCGTTGCGCAAAATATATGATGGAATTTAAGGGCACAAGGCAAACCCCTCTGAACCCTCGCCCCACATCCCGCAACATATGTATAAGAAGTCGAACGTTAGCCGATTCAAGACTTTCTTCAGTGTGTGCATGGTGATGCCAGATGGTAATTATGAACCTGTGGAGGTGATGTGGTGTGCTTCTTAAAGAAACGCTAGTGAATAACGTGACTCGCTTTTGTTTACCTTACTCTATTGTTTTGGATATTACGAAAATGGTAAGTTACCGTTTAAGTGCAAAATAAATAAATGTTAAAATTCGGTTCGGAAGAACAATGACTTAATTGATAGATAGTTATTATTATTTTAAGTACGGGTATGAATAAATAATTAATGCAATGTAGTAATTAAAGGTGAATAATTACAAGTGCAGGCAAGAAAATAATCAATTTTTATGTGTTATTTTTAAAAACATCTTGCAAGTGATATTTAGGCGCATACATCCGGGTTTTCCTGTTCCGTTCTAATTGAATTGAAACTTGAAATAGTTATCTACATAAAATGCAAATGTACATATCTCTCTACCTACCTACGCTATTGAAATGTGGTTACCTTCTTACCTATAATAGTCTATTCAGATAGGCCAGGGATAACAAGCCTGACAAATTTTATGACTAAGTACTTCTGAGGAGGATGGTCTTGGTTCTTGGAAGAATTCTATCTACCCAGAGAGGGTGTTAACCACTTCTCTACTATCTAATAATAGTAGTAGCTGTATTGTTACTTTAAAACTAGGGCGCGGACCCGAACGGTTGATGACTCATCGCCCATGGGCGCACTATTGAAATGTTGTATTTTCAAAGAGGTTTTAATTTCATTTATATTATTGGATAACAAGTGGCTGGTGATCTGTAAAATACAAAATACCTTATTATTTGTTCATTTTCTCTTCTATAAGACTTTTTCTCTTTGAATTAAGTACATCCCTGTAGATACTAAACGTTCTTTCTACATCGCAACTGGTTATAGGTGCGTACTGGAAATATTCTTTTATTTCAGCGTATTTAGCATACACAATTGCCGCAATGTTATTAAATCTGGATTTCCATTAAAAACTGCGTCTAACTTTTGCGAAGGCCACATCCGACGTCACTTAGAATACTTTTGAAATTATTAACAGCCCACATCTAATGTGGTTAATCCATCTTTTAATTTGAGATTTCGATTTTCAAAATATGTGATTAGTTTAGGCAAATTTCCAAAGTGTTCCTGAAGGAATAACAACAGATTTCTTAAATTTGGGATTTATACTTCGAGCATCGTCATTTAAACATGTAACAACATTTTGTAAACACTCGAAATTCCCTGCATAAAAACTATTCCTGTGTATATTTTAGCAAAGCTAAGTGAAGAACGTGCAATATTTTGGCATTCTGTAACAATATTTTACAGACTTTGTAATAAATTTCGGAATTCATTTTCATATCAGAAAAAGTAACATAAACAACGTTCTAGATCTCAATAAATGATAACTAAAAATGTACGCGTTTGTTATTGAAAGTAAACGAAATTCAGTGCACACTTACGTCTAGATAATTGGGAGAAGTCGATTCAATAAACCGGTATTAAACAGATTATTACAAAAATTACGAAGTACGTAATTAACAGTCAAAACAATGAAAAAACGACACTAACTATAAATGAAAATTTTATTTCTCTTGCGAAATATAAGGTAATAAATGTAATAAATTTTAAAAGCCCCTCACGCTCCTATCTACGCCGATGAAAAAAGTATTTTACCCATAAATTCCTTATTTTATGGGCATTCTGTACTCTCATTCTCGGGCGTAAACAGATGTTGCAGTTCACCATATGAATTAGTGCTATTCAGCAAGCGTGTGTTGTTTACATTATTTCTTTGCTCCGTTGTAACTTCGTCGTAGTTTAAACTTGAAGAGTATCAGCATTGTCATGCATGTTAATAAAATATATAAGAATTAAAAAGTGGTAAAAATATTATTATACCGAGATTAACAATGACACATTGATATGTGTATATTACATAGTGCATTTTATTTAAAACCACTACATTTCAAATACAGAAGATACTCAAAATTATACAACGCATTTCTGACCACTTTACTTTTAACTACTAATAAACTGTGCACTTGCGGACAACATAAATGATACCCCTAAAGATGCGTTTCCTTTTGTAACGCATCGAGACAAACTGGTCGATTGTAGTTATTTATTGGTGAGGATTCAACATTAAAATATCTTAGTGAAAATAAAAATAGTAACAATCTTTTTAAAAATTGTATGCACTACTTCAGTAATTAATAAAGAATCAATTGAATTTTAGGAATTTTGGAAGTGTTGCCATTTACTTAGCTATTAAAAACGAAAAACAAGAAACGCATTTAGTGTCTTAAGGCTTTGACTTTTAGTAATGTACAAAATTGCTTTACAAGTCAAATGTTTTTAGTGTATTTTCCTAAAACTTCAACTGGTCCAGGAACAAAGTTATCTAAAAAAATTAAAAACACAATAATTAGTTTGTTCACTTCCGAATTGTTTTTCTAGCTTTTATTGAAGAAATTGATATGTATAAATTTAAAACAACGCAAAACACTTTAAATAACGAGTTTTTGAACATTTATAAAAACTTTTACTGCTTTAACCGATTACATTAGGGAAAAGAATAAAAACTATGAATTCATTTATTCTGACAGAAAATCCCTAAACATTGTATTGAATTTTGCAGATATTAATATTTTAAGTAATAGCCGTCACCTCCTATGACTTCCTCTAATCGACGCCATATAGAATTAACTAAGTATGCCATATTGTGTGGATATGGGTCCTCAATGAATCTCTAATACGTAAATTAATTACATCATTGTGATCATTCCAACAACGAACAACACCAGCCCACATATACTCAATGGGTTTTAGGGGCAATCCAAGGAAACACTTCAATTCAGGATGATCTTCAAACTATCGTTGAAGAACTTTGGCTTTATGAACCAAACTATTGTCATGAACAAACACCAAGCAACCATTTGCTTTTGCTAAAGGCAGTATATTGTCATGCAATAGTTCCACATATATTGTTGGTTTTTCTAGAATGGCTTCGTTCATAAGAGAAATCGAAAGATTATGGTTCGTGGTAAATCTTCTTAACAGACTAGGGAGGCATGTAAAATTTGTAAATACAGGAAAAGACCGCATTGAATTTTTAAGCTCCTTCACAAGTAATTGAAATACAAAACCAATTTTGCTTTGCTTTTTTCAGGCTAAATAAATTACAAATAGAGCTATAATAATAATAACCTAATGTAAAAATTTTTCTCCACACTTGTGGGTATATTTGTAAATACATAATCAAAGAAGTTACACTGTCAGTTTGCTTTCTCAGGCGATCCTCATAAGAAATCACTAAGTCGCTTTGTACAATACATTGCTTTATTCTGGCGTTTTTGTAATAAGTAAATGTAATATTTTGAATTATTCTGTCCAAAAAAAAGACAATGCTGCCTTCATATCTCGGTTATTTTGACTTTTATTTTTCAGTTAATTTATACAAGATTTCCAAGTCTTAAGTTTACCAGTTTGGTTCGATGCATTAGACACGGAAACTCCATGGTTGGGGTACTAGTTATGATTCCCATGAGTGTATATGGGGTAAAGATTCGATATGATCCTGACGCCCCTTACTGACCAACAGGTACCTAATTGGGCTTCCTTAAACTTTTAGAAACACCCTAAAAAATAATTCCGGTACAAATAACGGGCAATTTAATTACAAGTAATTCGTACCCGGAATTTTAACGGGTCATATAAAATTACAAATCATTTCAATTATAAAATTTAAACACCGTTATTTACTTAGTTTTATATAACAAGAACAGGCATGTTTATGTCTATATTCTTTAAGGCTAAATCCGCGAAATGTGAAATTACTTTAGAAAACCCTTAAATTTAGCATAATTTACTACTTTTAAAATAGGATTTCGCAATTGTTTGAGAAAAGTATAAACATAGGCATAGTACTCTACATTAAATTTTCAAAACAGACTACAATAAGGGGTAAAATAGGACTCTCAAAAACATAAAGGCAATTTCCGGTTGTTTCTTCCTAAAAAAAAAATTATTTTCTATAAAATGTCCTGCTTAATTTTACCACCATTTTTCTCAGTGTAATTAACAAAGTACGAACTGTTGTTCTGTAGTCGTGTCCAATTGGGGAAAGTGTGCATTTGTAGCACTTCTTTCAAAATTTTCTTTGCTGTAAAGGAAGCACTTCAGAATAAATATCGAGTGCCTTGTTAAAATTCTAATAAAGACGCGGCCTATGTATTCAAAGCCGACCATTATTCGCACAACCTCGTTTGCAGAGCTAAAAAATGCCTACACGAGGCACAATGTAGTTGTATCAAGTACTTAGTTAAATAATTAACTTTACAAATATATAGTATTGTAAATAAAAAGAATATAATACGCTTTGGAGATAGTTGCATTTTATTATTACTATTTTGTGATTACTACATTGAAATACATACAAAACATCGTATACGCTTTTAGTAGTTTAGTATTTTGTACTATTTTCAGAGAAAATAATTAAAATACTTGAAAAGTTCGTAATATTTTACATGCTTATATAAAGTTTCCGCAATCCATTTTATATAATACTGCAAGTTAAAATTTCGTAACGTAAAATGGATTAAAACTTAATAACTTAAACCGTCCTAAAAGATGTGGTGGAACAATGTTCTTCAAATTTCTCTGTGATTGTATAGACTGCGTGAAGCCCTTAATCAACGAATTATTAGGAGCATTCCAAATTAGTTTAGAATCCACTCAGACTCCCACAAATTTGACACTAGTCACATCATAACCACAGGAGTTTCTCTAAAACTAGATGATCATGTGCTGTCAATCTATTCGCATCAAAAAACTCCTGTGCAATTTTAAATATGTTTGCGCTGTAATATATCAATTTGAGAGTGGTTTCGTCAGGTCATTGTTCAAAATATTTTGCTATAGTGGATCATAGCCCTAGGCCAAGTGTTAAACTCCTAGCTTGATGGAAAATTGAAAATCTTCTAGCGTCCGTCTTAAAAAAATCACTTGTATAGTACATTTAATTATTTAAATTACTTGCTTTTAATATTTTGATAAACAGCTAATGAGCAGTACAGCTTTAAGAATTACTTTCATAAAAGGGAGTATATACACGTTTCAAGAACTGAAGCAAAAACATATTGCCACTATTATGGTGATAATGATAAGCCTGAGTTTGTAGATTTTTTTGAAATCATTGTTTATTGTTTATATTTTATTAATTATTAAATAATTTTCGCTTCTTGGCTTCTGAGTTGAAATCGTGCCGTGGTATTTACTTTCGTATACGTAGTATATGGAAGTATTGTGATGATGAAAATTTTCGACCTCGAGATTTTTGCAAACGTCCACGTTTTGAGGTCTCATAATACCGAAAAATTGGTTTTTAAAAAATGTCTGTGTCTGTCTGTATGTCTGTCTGTGACCATGATAGCGGTCAAACCGCTGGAGATATCAATTCCAAATTTTGTATTTACGTGTATAATCTCCCTCTTGAGATCTGATTAGTTTTTCAGTAAAATCGGTAGACCGGAAGTAGCAGTTTACTTCAGTGAAAAAATCGAATTTTGCCAATATTTGGTCAACTACTAAGTTTAAACAAATTTATAAAGAATTCATATGTACTTAAAATTATAATTGAGAATAATTTTATTTATAAAGATTTTCGAAATTCCTACCGGAAGTAAGTCTTTTACTGTTATCGAAAATCAGTTTCGACAAGTACGAGTATAAAAGTATTTAAAACATAATTTTCAATATCTTTTGTATAAAAAAAATTTCAAAATTCAGACCGAAGTACCACTTTTACTCTTATCGAATAGCGATTTTTTGCAAATATGTCGTAAATTATGCATTCTATATTTATTTATCAAGAGTACAAAAGTATTTAGAACTGGATTTGCAATATTTCTTGCATATATGAAATTTAAAAATTCGGACCGGAAGTAGCACTTTTACTCTTAGCGAGTAGCACTTTTTTTGATAATATCTTACAATGTATGCATTCTATAGAGATTTATTAAGAGAATATAAGTACTCAGAATAAGATTTTGAATAATTTTTGTATAAAAAAATTCTTAAAATTCTATAATTTGAAACGTTCATACGTATAAGAAGGTCGTGTGGTGGCCACACCTCATTTTTTCTTCTACTGCCGACGTTTCGTACACTATCTTAAAGTACATCTGCAGATCTGTTGCTTCTTCTGCGATTACCTAAAACAGACGTAGTGTGCTATGTAAAATACCGAAGATAACTTCAATGTTTTCGGAAATGCCTTATTGTTGAAAATATTTGTCTATAGTGGATCATTGCCCTAGGCCTAGTTATAAACTCCTAGCTTGATGGGAAATTGAAAATGTTCTAGCGTGCGTCTTAAAAGAATCACTTGTATAGTACATTTCATTATTTAAATGTAGGAAATACTTAGATCATTCTAATATTTTCAAATAATAAATAAGAATAAATGATTGCGTGATTAAAAACAAACGTTTATCTTGCTATAAATTTAATAAACTCTCTTACTGGTCAGTCTCTAATGTTGTCATTACTACATTTATTTAGAGTGCAAATCTCCGCGCGTTAGGATTATTACCTATTAATACTAACCTATTATCATTGACCTCAATGATAATAGGAATTGTTAAATTAAAAGTAATGTTGTGTAGTACCTATAAATAATTTAATTAGTCAAATATAATATCCGATCCGCTTAAACGGAAAATATAAATTATACGTAACTTTCCAATAAGATTTACTGACGTATATTAGATGTGGTCCAAATAATCTTCAATATCCCAAGCTTTACTGTTTAAGGCGTAACAATAAACTGGTTATATTATAATACTCATACTAAAATCAATATGTATGTATAATTTGCTAATTTCCGCTATATAGCACCCAGTTATTGAAATATCATTGAACGGGAAACTATGTATCACGACCGAGGTAGAAAGGATTATTTCTTCACTCCGCACAGACGTTATGTACTTGTGCCGAAGTACGACAACAGTAACTGTAATAATTGCATAATTTCGCAACATTTAATGTACCCGCAGATAAGTAGAACAAAAGTATAGCCTTAAAGCGAAAAAGATTAGTGTTTAACGTAGAGTTTCCTGAACACTGTTATGTGGCAATGCAACAATAAGCTTTATTATTACATCTAGTATTGTTATGTGTGTTAATTGTCCAAATTGCGCCGAAATAATAGACATTTACACGTAAAAGTGGAAAATTTCTACTGGAAGATCGCAAATATGTTTTGAGAGATATTTACGCAGACAAATGCATACCTACACGTTGTATATGTACTTATTAGGTAATTTCCAATCTAGGTGTTTAGAGAAATTTTTTAATTGCGTTCCGATATGGGATAAAATACTTTCTTTAAAATTATCCTAATAATTTAACACTCCTAATGACAATCTAAATTCAATGAAAATCACGTACGGATTGTGATCACAAATTATCACAACGTTACATTAAATACTATTGTTAGAAAGGCTATGGACTACAATCGACGAACCGAAGAGTAGTTGATTACATGGGTTATTAGAAATCTAATCTATTGTAAAATTACTGAATTAAAAGAAATTATAAAAAGATTTTCATTTCAAAATAAATATGGAAGCAATAATAATAACAATCTTTATTCCTTTCGACTCCTGGGAGTCGAAATAAAGCGCATATATGTATATATATATATATATATATATATATATATATATTTCAGATTACCATTCATAGAAAATGTTACCTATAAAATCACAAAGGTCCTTAGGTGTGACAATGTCAAATTCGGGTATTATGGTGTGCTTGGTGTAGACAAATTTTTCTCGAAAGTCAAAGACAAAGACAATAAAGAATGTTGTTCCAACATAGTATATTCTATACCGTGTAAAGATTGCGATGAAGTTTACATAGGAAATACGTCATCGTGGCTGAAAACTCGCCTCAGAACACACAAAAGCGATATTAACACTAAAAAACAGAGATGTGCTTTGGCACAACACTGTCTCAGACTTAATCACCAACCCATGTATGATAACACTCAGATTTTGTGTGTTGAGAGGCACAAGAAATCTAGGGAATTTTTGGAAATGATTGAAATCAATAATAACGATAATTCTATGAACTTCAGATCGGACATAGATAGATTAAGTAACGTTTATTCTTATTTGCTTTCATTTAACAAAAACTAATATCACTATCAATTCAAACAACAAAAATTAAAATGCCATTTCCTTAATAAGTTATACAAGACTAATTTATACAAATTACTAATTGTCATAACTAATGGATTTAACTTAACTTAACCATATTAATTATAAACACTTCATTTTCTAGTCACACTGTATAGTTAAATGCACTGTATATTTTAATTCTTTTAACAAATCTAAATCTAAACACATTAGGTTATCAATATCATATTAAAGTTGTAGGCAGCTTGGATACGGTTGTCCCTTACAGATCAATTCATTGATTTGTCACCTGTCAATGGGTAAACATGTTCTTGTCCGTTTTAATACTTTATTAACACATTTATCTGTTTTTTAAATTTATATATACCAGTTTTTTAAAAAAGTTTTTTAATATGTTATCTGAAACGATTTGGTTAAAACAACATAGGTCATAGTCAGATGCGATTCTCTCTCAAAAAAGTTCAAATTGTGAGTCAATTTTAATATTAAATAGATTATTTTATTACTACTTTAAATTTCAATTCTGTAATTCATATTAATATTGTAGTTAAGCCCAGAAGAAGCATTAGTTTGTAATGCGAAATATTGGCAATAAATAAAGAACTTTGTAACTGTAGATGTTTTTTATGCTGGATCCCCTAACGATTCCTTTTAATTCTTTATATATATATATATATTTATTTATTTGCTGGAATTCAGTTTTGGCTGAGAGTGTATTTCGCTATGTAGATTTTTTACTAGCGGATGGTAGAATTCGGGTTAGGATATTTACGAAAACAACTTTTTATTAGCTCGTGACGTTTCGTTCATATCTAACAGCACCATCCTTTTCCTAGACACCGAGATGACAAGGGAACAAAACATCCTCAAATTAAGATGGTACAGAAAACCATAAGTATCAAACAGACTGCTAAACTACCAATCCAATTGCCCTAGAAAATACAAAATTAATTTAATTAGAGCCCTAAAGGACCGAGTGACCAAAATAGCACATCCCTAATACCTACAACAAGATTTAAAAAAAACTAAAAGTTATCTTAACATTAAACAACTACCCCAAGACAACAATTAAAAAACTTTTGTTTTCCTCCAATATAATAGACAATAATCATGGAACCCTACAAACAAAACAAAAAACTACAAACACAAACAACAGCAACGATAAAATTGCCAAATACCACAAGTTACAATACATCCCAAACTTAACAAACAAAATTAAAATGTTATTCAAAAACACCTGCTCAATAGCTTACACAACAGCTTTTCCAAACTCAAGGGTATACAGCAAAATCAAAGACAGAATTCAAACACAAATGAACAACAATTTAGTGTATGCTGTACAGTGTAGTTGCAAAAACTTTTACATAGGACAAACAAAACAAAGGTCGAAAAACAGGTTAACACAACACAACAGTCATATACGAGTTAAACCACAGGGATGTGCGTTGGCAAGCCACATAGCGACCACGGGCCATAAAGCTGATTTCGACAACACCAAAATCATTTTCAAGGAACCTAACTACACACGTAGGAATTTCTTGAAACATTAACTATTAGAACACTGTCACAAAATTTGAATTGCAAAACGGACTCGCAAAACTTCAGTGGTTCCTATGAGGCATTTATACCGCATCTCCCGAAAACAATAAAACAAAGATTTATTTAGGAGAAATCCATGCATAAACAACAAACCCAGGTATACAAATTTCAATTTAAATAACACACACGAAACGAAACATTTTATTATCCCAACAAAAAACATACGATGCGAAAAACAGTATTTTTTTCTTTTTGTGTTTGGTGAAAGTATCAATAGATAAACGTGCAAACACATGCAGTAAAACAGATATAAAAGAATTGAGATTTGAAACCTTATGTATAATAAATTTTTCTACTCCCATACTTTAATTGCATTATTAGATATGCCGAACCTGTACTTTAACGATGTCCATTACGATACAGATTTTCATTATATTACAAGTTTATATCCAATAGGAATACAGATTTTTCATTACTATACAAGTTTATATCCAATAAATATGCGACATTCGAATATTCAAACAATATTCAATATGGCGACTGCATATCTGACAGATATACAAATTAAATAAATGTGACAGTTCTCTGCAATTTACAAGTAAGTACTTAAAATTTGTGCTTTTTTGAAAATATAAACGGTAAAAATGAGGAATAATGACAGTGAAATGTAAAATTTGAGTCCACCAGAAATTATGGAACAAGCCTTAGTAACCACCAACAATTTATTACCAGCTGAACTCGCAAAGGTGCATGTAAAATTTTAACCTCAATTTATGATATAGAATGTTCAAAAAATAATGTTATATTATGGGGTCGTAGAGAAAATAGTGTATGCAACTCGCATTTAATGTCTATTAAGACACTCGTATTCATTACAATACTCGGCTTCGCCTCGTATTGTAATTTTCTTACTCGTGTCTTAATAGCTATCATTAAATGCTCATTGCATAATATACTATTAACTACCATAGATTTTAAATGTGCAATAATGATTTTAATGTGCTTTTTATAATCTTATCTTTATGTTAATAAACAACAACTACGATACAGCGTTGGGCAAATATAAGTATCCCACGTTTTAATTTCTATAGAAATTGTTTATAGCCTTACAATGCTTGGTTTATATTAAGTAATGTATTCTCTCTTTTAAATAAAACAAAAGATCTGAAGAAGGTCACGAAGATTTGGCCGAAACGTCACGAGCTAATAAAAAGTTGTTTTCGTCAATATCCTATATATATATAAAAAGTACATCAACACATATGTATAAGTTATTATGCACACATTAAAAGAAAAAAAATAAACCAAAAAACCATCATTACAATCTATTATTTACAAATTCATTTATTTGTAGTAACTCCTTTCAATTTGCAATTCCTTAGATGTAAGTTGGAATTTATCGTATGATATTGTTCAGAAATTATTTGGCAATTTATTAAATAATTTAATAGCCGGATGTCTCGGTTTTTTTTCGCTAAAGCTTAGTCTATGCCTAGGAATCTCAAGCGTGCAAGCATTTACGAGTAGAAAACATATTTTTATTTAGCTTCGGCCATTTATCAAAATTCTCTGCTGTAACAGCAGCCGCCAAATTTAGACGTACAGTAGAGTCATAATGTTTTGCTCCCTAAACAAATTTCTACAACTCGATCTTGCAGATACTTTCAACATAACACGCAGTGTTCTCTTTTGAATTCCAAACACCCGAACCATATCTGTTGATGACCCCATGCTACTACTATGCCATATTCCATCACTGAGTGAAAACAAGCAACATAGAACATCCTCAATATTGCAGAATTCACTACATCTTTCAGCCCAGACACAGCAAAACATATGGTCCTAAGTTTATTGCATAACATTTTTATGTGCTCGCTCCAATTGCATGTTGAATCCACAGTTATACCCAAAAACTTAGAATTGTCTACCTGAGCGGTAGTCCTCTGAGACCGCCAAATTATTAGACGCATGTCGCCCTAAGTCTTATTCTCTTTCTTGTTATTTCATGTATCCGCGTTATTTCCTTTTTTTTTTATTAATCTTTCCTAGTTCTCGGATGGCACGCAGGTTGACATTAGTCTTCCTCGTGGCGACGTTAGTTGTTGTCTTCAAATTTGAGGATCTTCAAGCTGAAGCTACAAATGGGAGTCTGTCACCTGATGGTCTTCCGTATAGCTTTCATCTCCAAGGTTATCCCACCTTATTCCTTGGCTACACCGTACTGATGACGACCAATAGGCAGAAAAACGTGTCTACGGTTACTCTACAGCGGAATTTACCCGTTATTATTTTCTTTCTTGTTAATTCATGTATCCGCGTTATTTCCTTGGCTGGTATATCATATCCATTTGAAGGTATCGTAAAGAGTAATTAACAATTTGTAAGTAATTATAGTGCCAAATTTTTCCCAAGAATAAACTAGAATAGATCCTCATTTAAAGAATTGATCGACTTCTGAGTTTTAATTTGCGTCATTCTTGATCATTCTATAACTAGTTCAGGGAGTGCAACAACATATTATCTAGTAAGATCCATGACAGGCTTAAACTTCTGTAATTTTAAAACACGTCATTTAATGCATAGAATTTCACCATTAGTAGGCAAAGAAATGTTTTCTTCTTTTCAAACATTTAAAACTTGAATACACAGCTATCCCAATAGATTTACTATAGAGTATACTCATTTTGTAGCATTCATATATTTAAATAGTCTCTGTTGTGATATGGTAAACTTTATCTTTTTTATCGAGACTGTTTTGCGAATTTTTGAAGTGGCCATTCAAGTTTAAAACCATGTCCAGAGTAACGCTTATTATTTCAAACTTCTTGAACTGACAACATGTATGTAAACATTGTACAACCGTGACCGTATCTTACAAAAAACGTCACCGCCTGGGCTACTAAAAATGGTATTTTTGTTGGAAATTGAATGTAAGTATCTCAACAGAAGGAATTTCAATAGCTAACTGAGTTTTTCCGTAATCAATCGCTTTTTGTTCACATGCTAGTCCATCAAAGTCTGAAGTGCCTTTCTTTCTTCTTCGTTATCACACTTTGAGCAGGGATTTTGGATTGCCAAAAAGTCTAAAGTTTTCTACAAAATATTTCCTGAAAAATCATATCTAATTTTTTGAAATGCTGTTAGTAAAGCTACATATTTCAAAATATGATGTTTCTAATACTATTTGTAAAAGAAATACTGTCACTTTTCTAAAAAGTAAAATCATAAAGATTCAAATAAATGCAAATATATTTGAAATTATTAGACATATTAGAAAATTATTTTATGTAAAATTTGCTTATAGTATGTTGAGAAATCTAGAAGCGCAATACTTAATATGTTCTACACTACTAATTAAAAATCGCGCATTTGATGGAAAAAAAAATTAAATATCTTTTGTTGTGGAGAAAATATGTATGTATAGGTCTTCCCTCTCCATATTTTCTCTATTTTAAGTTGATGGACACAGTATCATTCATCTTAAATCTAATGAAATGATATTTATATTTAAGTTGACCTATAATGCAAATTCTTTAGTTTAATTATCAACGTAGGATGGTAAATAGAATACGAATAATTATATGTGTAAAAAAAACAGCGCTACTTATTTACTAAGAGAAATCATGTTATCCTGTCAAATACGTTAGTCATTTATTTTCTCTTCATTGAAAATGAAAAGCTATAATATCAACTTATACGTAGCAATGTCTAGTCATCTACTTTTTAAATTAATCACCTTATAAACCATTTAATCACATTTCAACATGTCTTCGGTCTCAATTTCTAAGAGTGCATCTTACGGAGAAACGTAAATCTTTCTACTAAGTTTTATTACCTTACCAGCAGCGACATACCATATCGAGCTCACGGGAGCATATCCACTACATATATATACACATATATGGCATTTATTAGAGTTGGGCGGATGTATTCCCGTGTGGCCCCTAACGCAAATTGCCAATGAATTCTAATGCATTCCTTCTGCTGATTTCTTCAGCATATTGACATTGCACAATTAATATAATCTTGCAATAGTATATTTTTTCAGAATAATAATTGTATTACATTATATAAGACGATTAGTCATGCTGGTATTTTAATTAACCTTGCTGTAGATGAAAGTAACTCTCAATATATCGTTTTTGCCATTACCTACTATAGGTTTCAATTTTAGGTATGGTAGACTGACATCTAACACTTCTCAGTCAGTTCAAAACTTTAGATTCTATTAAACTAATTTCTAATTAACAATCACATAGAAGTGTAAAATGTGCGTGTATTTTTGGAATTCCCTATCATTCTACTTCTTCTTCTTCATGATGGTGGGTGTAATTTAGCAATTTCTTAGACACCAGTCATCTCCACTTCTCTGAAATGTGTTCGTGTCATTTAATTTCTTTCATTCTAATTTGCCAACCATTCTTCTTTCAATTTTCTGGTCTCTGATTATATACAACCATATTCCTCCTTCAAGCCTTATTTCATATCTTCTAGTATCTGCCTATACCTGTACGTTGTACACCCTGCTTCTACACCGTACATATTCTGTTTAGGTTTTGTATTTTACTTTTCAATCTCTTTAATTTAGTTCACGTTTGTTTTCTTTGGTATGTTCCTATTATCATATCTTGTTGCTTACTGACTTGCTAAAATATTAATATCAATATTCAACTGCCACTCACAACCCCAAAAGCGATTCTTTAATTTGTAATATCGTTAATTATCATTTTTATATACACCAATACTAAATAAATGTAGTCTGCAATTTGATTGTAATATATCTAATAAATTATTTAAAACGTTCTCCAACCACATTTACGTTCACATGAATTATTCGTTCATAATTGTAAACGTAGCTTTGCTCATAAGCGAAACGAGTTAATTTATGAATAACAATAAAAATAATAATAATAATGGCCAAGCTCTTTAACATAAAATATTAGATATAAAATTATATTTTTAATTATCTGTGTATCTTTTCGTTTAATTTATGACGAAGCGTTCGGTCCATAAGACACACCTTAGTTAGAAAGGAAAGTGATCCACAAAACTACAGCGTAACCAGTAATTTTACTTTTAATAAAAGCTTTAATTCTGAAGGAACACATAGCTTTCTCTGTGCAAATACGCGAATGTAGGTACAAAACAAGGAATGTAAGACCTGTTAATTGAAACTGAAACTACTTGTATTTCATTTAGTATGATATTATGTTTTAGAATGTTAAAGTGCAAGCCTCTGGGCGTTGCTGTAACCCAGTTTTATTTGCAGTTTACTTTCAACTGACACTCTAAAAAGTATACAGTGTTATAATAATAACGCATGCTAGATTGAGATAAATTGCTATTTATAATAAAAGATTGGTAATAACAATGACGATGGCACAAACTGTCGCCTCTGATAATAATAATGTTGTATACCTTATGTAAAAGATCATATGTTAGCGGTTAAAGATGCAAACGGGTATAACATATACAACCTAACGAATACCTACGTAGTGTTGCGTTTTCGGGTTCGAAATAAACAACTCGTGCAATTAACTTGAAACAGTCTGTATATTTATACACTTAAAACTAATCACAATATAAAAATATAAAATAAATGTAACGCACTTAAAACTACTACGAATAAATTAACATTAACACACGTATTTATTTCTGTTACTTCTATGTATGTTTGTAATATTTATATAACACTGTACCACTATATTTATGCTTACTCTTCGACTATCACTCAAGGAACTATTTATTTATGTTTATTTATCTGCACTGTTCCGCACGAGACTATTGAATGAATTTTTATTCCGGAATGACTCATCCATGGGCTCAGCTACTTTATATACGCAGATAAAACTTCTGGAAAGGTGCTAGCGAACTCGCGATACGCTCGGAGTATACTAGAAGAATCTGCAGACTTTCCGTCGTCGACACAGTACCATGCGGTAGAAGAATTATGACTTTATGAGAACGTTTTTGTCGTCGCCTAGACGTCTGCATTTTTTTTTTGTAGATTCATTTCGTTACAGTAGTAAAGACAGGCCGGTATAGAATCGCTTGACAATTATCACTACTTCCTATTACCGTTGTTTTAATACACTACTCTATAAGACTTTTTTTTAAGTTGTCGAGAAGTCGCTGCCTTCTATCTGCTTTTGTTCCCAATTTTTCCGTCACAATTGCATGGAATTTATGCAATAACCTTCCTTATTCCTACATTCCTGCTATCAAGGTTGTACTCAGTCTAACGTGCATTGATGCCTGTCAGGTGTAGCGTAAAGGAAGGAATTAGACTACTTTTTGAAAAAATAAAATAAACTCTATATTTTGCACTATAAAACTTTCAAAAAGCAACAGGAGTGTAAGGTTACATGTCTGTTATCAACTGCTAGTAATACTTGGCATGTATTGCTATATGGTAGCATGTTGGTTCAACTATCCTCCCCACTGGAGAGGAATAGGGACCCCTTATCTAAGAGACATGGACTATCAGAATGTTGTTCTTCTGTGCTTCCTGCACACTATGATTTTTATGACTCGTACACCCTTCATGTAACCACCGTTTGCACATTACGCTCTGAATTCACCTATTTTCTTTGTTGTGTGGTTCTTCTTCATTTTTCAGAGAGGTCCAATATCACTTCTTCATCCTTCTTATTGCTAGGCTTCTTGTTGGTACTAGAACTTACGACAAAACAGTAGATAGTTTTCAACGGACTTTCTTTAATTTAATTAACTATTAACTGGCACTGCTAAAACCAAACCAGGCGTTTTTTGCTGGGGATCAGAAATAGATTTCTTTGGTATTCTTTTCTGAACAAATTGAGGCCCAAATAGGGGACAAGTGAATCTTATCGTTGTAGATGTGGCTGCATCGATTGCTGTTCATCTAGATGTTGCCTGCGTCAACGAAACCGCTCGGATCTTGTACCAAGAAGAATATATAAGGATTAAATGACATTATTCCACCCTGAACCCTAACAATGAATTGCGAATGGTCACAGATTTTCTCTATGCATCGCCCAATAGCTTTTCAAACTGCAATTTATTTAACTTCCATTACGGCTATTTTTTTATATAGTGTGTGCAAGGATCGTAATAATATCCCTTTAGAGATTTAAAACAAGATCGATGTATGAATTGTGGGTAATGTATAATATGTGGACGCAAACAGGAAAGTCTGCACTTCTGCAAATGATAAGGTTTGAGATTTGTAGTATGGTATAAATGTACATCTAATATTAATAGCACACCAGGTGTTTCTTTCAGAAAGTAGTGGTATTTCAACCTTTGGATAATAATTTCCTCATTAACATAAAGCGATTGAATATTTGGCATCTTATTATATTTTGGTGAGATAGAATGCTTCCTCGGTCGTACATAAGAATGAATGATTTTTCATTCATTCTTATGTACGACCGATACCAAAATATAATAAGATGCCAAATATTCACCTTCGACCGAAAGCAAAGACCATCCGACGGAGCGGTCTTTGCTTTCTTCGGAGCTGATTCGCCCGGAAAAGTCCACTGCATCGATTGTTCCTGGTTTCCGGTATGTAATGATAGATCCAAGTCTCATCCACGGTCAGCTTCAATCGGCGATCGGCTAACACGACATCATGAATCTTGTCGACCATTTCATCGTTGGTAGCGGTTTTTGGACGGCCATTGCGTGGTTCATCACTTGTGCATCTGCGGTCATGTTTGAACTCGCTCACACAGAAGCTGATGGTCGAAAATGACGGAGTAGATCCGCCATGAACGTCTAGCAAAATATTTCGAATTTCCGTGGCCGTTTTCCCAGCCATCCATAAGTGTTTTATCACTGCACGAAAGTCAATTTTATCCATTTTTGCGAAACCGTCTGACTTGCTACACAAAACACACTCTTAAATAACAACTATTGACAGTAGACGTCTGAAATTTTGACAGTTGCTATGAAAAGGGTTGCCCTTGCCGACCAATGAATCTACTTCAACCTTCGTGCGCCATCTCTTGCCGATTCCGGAAACATTTCAGGTCACCCTCGTAGCATGCGAAGACGCTGATTTCCTTTTTCGTCAGGACTACTACCAGGAACTCTTTTACGGCAAGAAGCTTTTAGTGATGATATCACCCAATTAATAATATATATCCTCTAATTTCGAATAGTATCACTTGTAATGAGTTAAATCATCATTCGAACTTGACCATACTAACAGTGATATGGTCGGTACTATTACTGTACGGAGTTCCGAATTACATTATTCATTTAAGTACAGTCTTGAAATCTACCCCTGATTGCCGATCTTAGATGAATAATTATCACTTGTAATGAGTGATATCGTTATTCGAAATTTTGCAAAGTAATAGTGATGACATAACTGATTGATTGTGCCCAATTTCAAATTACTTCATTCGTTTAAGTCTAGTCCTGCAATATACCCCTGGCTGCCGATCTCTAATCATCATTATTGAATATAATTCCAGGTTCGTCAAATAAAAGATTTTCTGTTAAAATTTGCTTGTTTAAAATGCTTTTGAACAATATCTTTGGACATCCCTGTGGCACGGGCTATAAAATCGTACTTCGATTTTCGTACTACAATATCAGTTCTACTCCTTAAAAAGAAGCTAACTATTTTTTTGTATCGCATATTACCTTCGTGGCGAGCCAATTTGTACGCCATTTCTCAAACTTATTGCCTTGTAGGAAAGAAACCAAAATTTTTGAAATTCATTGTGTTTTGCAAATTTTTCATCAGCATTTGCTGCAGCCATCGAATCAGAGCCCAGTTTATTATATATTTTTTTGAGTTGCAGCCAAGTTTGTTCCAAAATTGCTAAATTTAGATCAAAACCAACGGCGAGTGAACATTGCTAAAGAGTTGCTGTATAAAGTCAAAAACAATCTAAAACTTACCAATCTGGACATAACTGGTGACAAAACATGGATAGCTGCCTGAAGAGTAAAGACCGAAGAAAGATCGACAAATTTTACAATTTCCTTCGATTTCAATGGTACAGTGCACCATGAGTTTTTATCATATTGTCGTACGGCCAATAAAAAATGCTAAGCTATACGAGAAGCAATCCAAGAAAAAGTCCATAATTGTAACAAAACAGCTCTTGGAAATTGCACCGCGTAGCACCTTACTGCTTTTTCGTCTATTTTAGGCCAAAGAAAACATTTTGTACCGTATTCGGCGGACACAGTCCCATGCGATTCTTTCTATTCCCAGGGCTGAAAAGAACTATAAAAGTCGCAACGTTTTGCCAACAGTGAAAAACTAGAGACAAAATTGCTGAAAAAACTACGGAAAATTGAGTTCCAGAAGTACTTCGAAGATTCGAAAAATCATTAGAAAAATATATTATATCTGAGGGAGATTACTTTGAAGGTGCCAAAGTTAATAATGATGAATAAACAAAGAATTTTTTGTGAAAAATTCTTTATTTATTCAAAATTCTCTTTACTTTTTGATCGAATCTCGTATATGTATCTGAATAATAATAAATTAATTGAGAAGATAACAATAAAATATAAAGTGCAATCTATCCTGATTTCTTGAATGTAAGTACAAATAATTATTAGCAACTTATGTATGAAGTAAGAATATATAAAATAGATAGATTCATAAATGAGGACTTTAATAGAAAGTTTAAAACAGGGTTTTTTTTGAATGGAAGTTAGTCATTTATCCAGAGATTTTAATGTGGTGTTAATATAGTATAATATTATCATTTGATGAGGAATGGCAGTGTCTAAACGCACGCGGATTTGGGGATTTGGATTAACGACTAACATTTTTTTATTATAAAGTCAATAATAATAGAAGTGAATAAAAATTGATATACTGGATAGAAGTTACATAAACATGAGGCCATACCTAATATATAACGTATGTCTCAAAAGTCTTCGGAATTCCGAGTGATCAAAGATAATGACGGTTTCTCGAACAATGTTAGATTGAAAGACAATGTCAAATTTGAAGGTAAAATTTTGCTGTGGCATGCCATATCAGAAGCAGATGTTTCACGCCGGATGTCGGACTTGTTCGAGGTGAAGCTATCAATGCCGATATTTACGTACGAAAATACCTCACAAAACTTTGAAATTTTATAAATAGATATCATCCCAACGATCAAATAATGTTCTGCCTTGACTTAGCCTCGAGCTATTATGCCAGAAGAACCAGAGATTGGTTAACCATAAATGGCATCAATTTTGTTCCGAAGACAGATAACCCTCCAAATGTTCCTCAGGCAAGGTTCACTAAGAAATTTTGGTCTCATTTGAGCAGAAAGGTAAATAATGCGGGTTGGGAAGCCCAAAATGAGAAGCAGTTAAGACGCAAAATCTTTCAGAAAATTCTGGAAGGCGGCGTTGCTGCCGCCCAAAGACTGATGGGCCATAAAAGAAGTAAATTACGTGACATAGAAGAGCATGGGCCTTTATCCGTCATGTAAGTGTTATGTTTAGTTGAATTAAGAATATATAAGAAAAAAATATTGTTGTTAAAATATAAAATAATAAAAATTAAAATAAAAAAACGTTGCTTTTGCTTTTTTTCGAAAACTTGAGACATACGTTAGAATACAAAAAGGTAAAAAATAGAAACCGTACAAGATTAACAATATTCATACATGTAAAGAGGTATGTATATACTCGGAATTTAGTAAAACCTATAAGTATGTATGCAAAAAATATATAAAAGTAATAATTAACAAAAAAATCTAATATTAATGAGCTTATTGGTATGTAGTGGAGATTTGAATCTTAGATTAGACGCGTAACCTCATGGAAAAAAATAAATATAGAAGCTGATTGGAGGTGGAGTAATGGTTATAGTGTTCACTTTAAACGAATTTTACCGTACTGAACATATAGGAAGAATTCAAGAGTAGCTATACTTATTATAATTCATGTTAAGTACCTGCTTGAAAAAATAAAACGTAACACAGAAGGACAACAACAAATCAAAAATAAAATACTGCCAAGATGATATGGGTTCAGCATTGCAACATATAAATCCATAATTCAGTAAGACTTTTTATTATGTCAATTATATGCAGCGGCATATGAAAGAGTATATGCTCTGGCATTTTAAAGATAAACTTGCTTGTATAGATTGATTTAAACTTATATAACCCAGAAAAGAGTTTAATGTATTAAATATTATACTTATATTATAAATGCAAAATAGGCAAAATGGTAAAAAGGACTACTAGACTTTACTTGCACATACGATTTTCTTGCTAGTTGTTTTGACCTACTTATGTTAATTCACCATTTTAATAGAATATAAATATGACACAATTCTATTTTTGAAGTTATAAAAACAATTAATTTTCAAGGTGGCCAAGCGTTAACCATAGTAAATCTATTTATTTGCGGTGCATTTGAACGCTAATACACATTCGTGGTTTGAAGGCAAAACTTTTTTGTTTAACTAAATAAGTAAATGCATTTCGAATTGTATAGTATATTTCTTTCATTTATTTTGTACCCCATTATTTTTTTTAATTTGTTCTCGAAATAATTATTGTTCGTAGTTTGTTTGTCATCATATCTGTTTCGTATTAATTGTCAAGCCTTTAACGAAAATACTGAACAAGTGCGTAGACAAAGATGTTTCATACTATTTAATTTTATTTATATAAATTGGAAAAACCTTCCACAAAACTCAGATTATCTGACCCTTGCCGATGTGACACTTCTGTTCTACTTCTTTGGTCATTCATATAAATTCATTGTTGCTGTTTTTCTAACGCACGTATTAATTTAAACTGCTATCACTTAACTTTATTCATAAGTATACTAAACAAAAAAGTGTATACAGAAAATATTAGCGTTTATAATATCCCACAAATTGTATTTCACATTCAGTGTAGGTATATTCAATGCAAAAAGAACTGAATTCCAAAAATTACAAAAGCTATTTTTATATAGGTACGCAATGATAATTTAGTATAAGGCAACAAAAACAATTATGTTCAAAACAATTATACTAAAATAACATACCTATTTTATAAAATTCATTCAAACGCACGACTCCAAATTTACTAGTTTAGATATAATTAAAATATATACAGGGTGAGTCATTAGTAGCCGCTTCTTCCATTGCTCTTTTGTGTTTTAAATAAAAGAAAAAATAATTAGTGGAGGATCCATGGTTGCTTGTGGCGCATATTGTAAAAATACTTTAAGCTCTGGCGCACTTCCGGTTTCACCGCAAATGCACGAAGCTTAATTTTTTTAAACGACTCACCCTATATATTTTTGGATTTTCTTGTACTGCTTTAAATTGTCTGTTTGACTGTTTTTTCTTTTTCAAAATTGAGCCAATAGTTTTTCAGTTATTAATTTTTTTTGAAAATATTTGATCAAAACACGTGTTCAGAAAAAAATCATTTTCACATTGTTTTTAAAAGCAAAAACATTAACTTTGGTGGTGCTTGTAGCCAAGAAAATTCTGCATCATTTGGTAAAGTTGCACTCGACAATACCTCAATAAACTTTGTTTTTTCAAAGCCTACTTCCTGAAATTTTCACATACCAAAAACTTTTTTTATTTTTTTTAAATGGAACACCCAGGCATTTTGTTCCTTTTTTTATTCTCTTTCATTTTTGTTAACCATGTCCTATACCTATCTTTTGTAATTTCTAAGATAATCACTATAGGAGCAACTAGCGGTCAATTAAAGAACTACGAGCGCTGTTGTTCTATGCACCAAAATATTCGTTGAACCAATGGAAGGTAGGGATGCCGTCCGACTTCCTCAGTCAACTGTCAAACAAAGTAAATGTTATATCCAACTATCCCAAAAGTAATAATTTTATAGAATGAAGAGCACGCATTTCAATTTTTTAATTCCGGCAATGTCCAGTTACAGTATTTCATTTTTAACACTGTTGGTTAACTTCGAAATAAAATAAAGGTTATGTTTACTGACATATTTGAAGATGTCTTCAAAAAGTTTTAAAATCCGTTCGTTGATAGCGAAGATACTCTCCTCCATTAACATTTTCATCAAAGAAATACGGTCCAATTATGTAACTACCCACTATTCCTCTCCACAGTTTTAATGACCAACGATTTTGAAAGTTTCAGGTGTGATAAAGTGTGTAAAAGTAATGTGTTATAATAACGAAATTGTGACGATGAACGTATTCACTTGAATAGAAGGTTTCGTTGGTAAACAACAAAAAATTGAGAAAGTCAGAATAATTTATCTGCTGCCAATTGACAAAAATGTAAGTGATTCTGAAAATTTCTTTCATCTAACCCTGTGTATGAAAATGCTACGGGTGAATTTCGTATTTCCTAAATATTCTGGATTCTCAAATTTGACTTACATCTAACTGCCGACTAATTTTCGTAGTACTAGTATTGGGGTGTTCAACTACACTCGCAAGTACCATACACGTCTTATCATCACCAGTTATTGCTTTTTCCGCTCTTTCTTTCATATTCAATGCTTTCTGTTCACTCAAACCGTCCACTTTATATTTTTGAAGGCTTCTGGCGTCGGTTGACTTCTACCAGGGATCGCTGTGCATAATGTCTGGATGCTAGCAAAGAGTTTATTTCAGATTCACCCAAAATGTCAATCATATCTATTAACTCTTCATAAGAATAATTTATTTGGATGATAACTAATAGCGATGCTTTTATAAGTTTGACATAAATGTATACCGACTTTCTTTAACAGTTGACTCAGGCAGTCAGCCGCATTCCAGCCTTTATTAGAACAATATTTGGGTGCAGAGAACAGCGCCCGTAGTTCTTTAATTGACCGCTAATTGCTTGTATAGTGATTATCTCAAAAATTAGAAGAGATAGGTATAGGACATTGTTAACAAAAATGAAAGAGAATAAAAAAGGAACAAAAGGACTCAATAAAATACTGGGTGTTCCATTAAAAAAAATAAGTTTTTGGTATGTGAAAATTTCAGGAAGTAGGCTTTGAAAAAACAAAGTCTCTTGAGGTATTATCGAGTGAAACTGTACCAAATGATGCAGAATTTTATTGGCTACAAGCACCACCAAAGTCAATGTTTTTACTTTTAAGAACAATGTGAAAATGATTTTTTTCTGAACACGTGTTTTGGTCAAATATTTTCAAAAAAAAATTAATAACTCAAAAACTATTGGCTCAATTTTGAAAAAGAAAAAACAGTTGAACAGACAATTTAAAGTAGTACAATAAAATCCAAAAATATATAGGGTGAGTCATTTAAAAAAATTAAGTTCCCAGCTTAAAGTATTTTTACAATATGCGCCACAAGCAACCATGGATCCTCCACTAATTGCTTTTTCTTTTATTTAAAACACAAAAGAGCAATCGAAGAAGCGGCTACTAATGACTCACCCTGTATTTAGGTAAATTACTTATCAATCACACAGGTTTATATTTATATACAATTACCAAAATCAGCAGTTCTTTGGTAAGCGCACTTGAAAACGGTTGGACTGATTTGGCTATTTTTTTTAAAAAATGTTCGTAATAATCCGAATAAGCTCATATTTAGAAAAATTCATTATAAAATTATTCTTATCAACTAAGAAGCAACATATTAAATTTCATCCATGCAACTGTCAATTTGCAGGCAAATATCATGGTTCACTATACACCGTGTCTAAAGTTAAGTGTTCACCATTTCTAACTTTGTTATTATTGAAGCTACGAAGTCGGTTAAATTAGCAAACTAGTAGGACTTTTTTTTGCTAATTAAGTTGGTCAAAACAGAGAAACAGTTGAAGAGCTAGTTTCTGAGATATTCACAAAAGTAACAAATTTTTAACTAGAACATACTCTATATTTCGACATTTTTTGAAGGAGAGTTAAATTCTAAACAAAAATTAAGTAATACACTATCGTCCTAAATTTAAAAATAAGCTTATAAAAAGCACCTAAACTCTTTGATTACTATAATAGCTTTAATATGCAAGTGGGTGATGGAATATAAAATGAAATAAAAGATTACTTGAAACGTTAACGAGTTTGTAAACTTAATCTGTTTTATAATTAATTGGTTGTGTACGGCTACCTATTGTTAACAGTTTATTATTGGTTGTTAGTTCTACTAAAATACCTTTCGCACATCTAGACAAAATATACGATATACTTGAAGCTTATCTGTTTTGCAGAAGAAACACCGCGGAAGCATTGGCATATTATTGTAACAAATTTCCGGACCGTGAAGCACCAAATAGACAAATCTTTTTAAAATTGTACAGAAAACTAAGGAATAACGAGGATACATTTAAGAAATTTTGAAAAAGGAAAGGATTTATAATCAACGAAGAAACCGAGTTACGAGTGTTAGCATATTTTGAAGCATTTCCTCAAAATTCAATAGAGACATTACGCGAGAATTGGATGTCAGTAGATGCACTGTTCAACTTATTTTTAGGAAACATAAACTGCATCCCTATAAAAGGAGACGGATAAACAATATTACCAGAAGATGCAGAGAGATTAATTTTTTGTAACTGGCTAATTAATTTCATCAATGAATATCCAGATATATTTAAACTTATTTTATGATCAGACGAATCTAGCTTTTCAATTAAAGGTATGTCTAATAAAAGAAACCAGCATTATTGATCTCGACAGAATCCCATGATAGAGTTAGTTAATTACTTTCCATCGCCTACTTACATATTAACGCAATAATAATCAAGGAGTTTAAGTGCTTTTTATTCGCTTATTACTTTCTTATACGTAGTATAATGAAGTATTGTGATGATGAAAATTTTCGACCTCGAGATTTTTGCAGATGTCCACGTTTTGAAGTCCCCTGATACCGAAAAAGTGGTTTTTAAAAAAATGTATCTCTGTGTGTGTGTCTGTCTGTCTGTGTGTGACCACGATAGCGGTCAAACCGCTGTAGATATCAATTCCAAATTTTGTATTTACGTGTATAATCTCCCTCTTGAAATCTGATTAGTTTTTCAGTAAAATCGGTAGACCGGAAGTAGCAGTTTACTTCAGTGAAAAATTCGAATTTTGCTAATATTTCGTCAATTACTAAGTTAAAACAAATTTATAAAGAATTAAAATGTACTCAAAATTAAATTCGAGACAAATTATCTTAAAGAGGTTTTTCGAAATTCCAACCGGAAGTAGGTCTTTTACTCTTATCGAAAATCAGTTTTTTGCGAATATCTCGCAAGTCATGCTTTCTAGGCAGGTACATTACGAGTATAAAAGTATTTAAATTATAATTTTAAATATCTTTTGTATAAAAAAAATTTCAAAATTCGGACCGGAAGTACCACTTTTACTCTTACCTAATAGCGATTTTTTGCAGATATGTCATAAATTATGCATTTTATGTATATTTGTTGAAAGTACAAAAGTATTTAGAGTTGAATTTGCAATATTTTTTGTATACATGAAATTTCAAAATTCGGACCGGAAGTGGCACTTTTACTCTTAGCGAGTAGCACTTTTTTTTCGAATATCTTGCAAAGTATGCATTCTATAGCGGTTTATTAAGAGAATGAAAGTACTTAGAATAGGATTTTGAATAAGTTTTGTATAAAAAAAATTCTTAAAATTGTATAATTTGAAACGCTCATACGTATAAGAAAGTCGTGTGGTGGCCACACCTCATTTTTTTTAAATTTAGAACGATAATGTATTACTTACTTTTACTTTCTTATACGTAGTATAAGGAAGTATTGTTTGTTTAGAATTCAACTCTCTTTCAAAAAATGTCGAAATATACAGGATGTGCCATTTAAAAACTTGTTGCTTTTGTTAATATCTCAGAAACTAGCTCTTCAATTGTTTCTGACTAACTTAATCAGCAAAAAAAGTTCTATTAGTTCGCTAATTTAACCGACTTCGTAGTTTCAATAATAACAAAGGTAGGAATGGTGAACACTTA
Organism: Amphimallon solstitiale; assembly: GCA_963170755.1. Taxonomy (NCBI): domain Eukaryota; kingdom Metazoa; phylum Arthropoda; class Insecta; order Coleoptera; family Scarabaeidae; genus Amphimallon; species Amphimallon solstitiale. The sequence continues at coordinate 62,967,463 of OY720676.1, read as the reverse complement.
ACTTTAGACACGGTGTATAGTATTCAAATAAAAAACATAAAGTTGGCAACATTATATCAAAAACGACAATATCTCAGTAATTAGCACTTTTAAAATAATAACGTCTTACATGCTTTTGGTATGACATTTAAGAAATAATTCAAAAATGAACGATATAAAGGCTGTTCCATTTGAAATAAATCACTTAGACCAAAATGTGTCATGCAACTTTAATCCAGTTTTCTGCAAGCTCAATTAGTAATTGCAAACGAATAAAATATGTTTGTATTTTTTTATTGCGAAGAACGCTACCAAAAATAGTGTCTATCTAATACGTCGTTTTGAAGAAACATGATTTAATAAAAAGATGGAATTTCTCAAAAAACTGGTAATGAATCGAACTCCTTAAATTTTAGGCTTATACTATCTTATCACTTTTTGACTAAGAATTATACAGGAATACAAAAATTTAATAATATATAGGGAGTTTCATTTAAAACACTACAACTATGATCAGCCACAAAGTTATGGAATACTCTGTATAATACAAAATAATTTTAAAAGATGCCCCTAATAAGTGGAAACAATAGGAGTAAACCGCTTTGAAATATCTTTTCTCATAAAGTCACAATCTGGCCTCTCCACGGAGATGACTCACCCTGTATATAAATGCATGGAAAGGTAAGGGTTTTATAACCTTGAAACGTGTACCTGCAAGTGTAAATTGGTGCTAAATCAATGCCTTTTATGCAAATACGCGTTTTTATCCCACTGAACGAGTCCTCATTAAAACCTTATAAGACGGTGTGAAATAAGCAAGAGCATAGACGTACATATTTAATAGGTCGTCATTATTAATCATTATTTAAGCTTTAGTACCGCGTAGTATGACTTGCTTAATTTTTGCCGTACGGACTCAACATGAATTTCAAGAGTGACGCCAGTTCAACTATGACTAAAAATACTCAATCACCGATGAGAAAAGAATACGCTCACGGTTTTCACTTTACATTATTAATGTTTCTCCCGCACCACAATCCATATTGAGTAATCACTGATCGTATTAGATCATGCAGATTTTCCTGATTATTTGCAGAAAGCGCAACCGATGTGTCGTCAGCATACATCACTACAAGACCACTTTTTATATATTTCGACAGGTCATAACGGATATATAAAAAATAGTAAAGGGTTCAAAATTGACCCTTTTGGTACTCCTATATTATTTGCACTTTCTTCCGGTTGGTGATCGAATAGCGATACGACCATTGTTCTATTACTCAAACACGATTTTATCCCTTGCAATAATTGATTCCGTATACTAACATATCCAAAAACTAGTCGACGTAAAGACTATCGAAGGCGCAAGAGAGACTTGCCCCATATTTACCAGCCTCAAGCACATAATATATACATAACGGAAAAATGAATCGTTTCTGTTTTAGTTGACATGTCCTTGCGAAAACCATGCTTAGATTCTTGAAGCAATATATAATTCTCTATTTTATATTCGTATACTGTTAATCACTCAAAAGGTTACTAATTAATTGCGCGCACATACCGTACTAATGACTTCTATACCAACGTTGATTATTTACTTGAAAACTATGCATATGCGGCTAGGCCGCTTCTTAACTTATATGGGCATTTTGATCCAATATTAACGAACGTACCACAATTGGATGCAAATCTTCTCATAGAAATTTTAATAATAGTTTTTATATATTTACACCCAGATATTTATAAAATTATGAAGGTTGTGGTGGATACTCAGTTAAAATCACACCAAAATTCACAGCGTTAATTTGTTTAGAGTTTGTAAGAATATTAGTTCTAAAAAGGGCCAGCAATATGTTGATAATTTAGTCAGTTTGTATAAATGTAAAAGCATAATTGATTTGATTTTTTTAAAAGTGCTTGTTGTTATCAACACGTAATAGAGTAATATGTATATGTTTATTGTATTGCATTATAAACAAAAATAATTAGTAATGGGTTATGTGAATTAGTTTGTAGTCGCGCATCCTCTAATAAAAATTACTTTAACTTTCATTTCTTCTGAATATTGCGTCCAATTATCACTTGTCAGTTTCCATAATCATTCTATAAACTCTATCGACAACAACCGTTATTAGAACATAAATGGTTAACTAAAAAACACGTTCATTTCTTAAGTTATTCACATTTTTGAACATATGCCAAGGAAATTAAATATTTTTTACGTCTTATCAATCTTTACTACTTTCCTTATTCTTCCATATAATTTAATGCTTTTTTCTTTTTTTGTTTTTAAATCAAAAATGTTTCTACTCAAAATAAACTTCAAATTTTTCCAATTAGACTACACATGTAACCTAATACACGACGCAGTTACACACAGTGAAAAAATCACGGATGTGATAGAAATGTTAGAAATAACTAACTGTTGGAGATAACTGCGATTATAAATTACTTTGAGATTATTTCAAAGAAGTAGTGGATGATTTTCAAGTATAAAGATAAACCTAATTAAAATGTAATGTTAAATTAAAAGTTTATAAAGAATTAAATGAACTATCGCCGCAACTTACGCATGTTCGGAAATAAGTCAATATATCACTTAGAAAAACGCCATAGGTGTTAAAGACCGAACCAAGTGTCAAGTACAACATCTATGATGGACTTCTAGCTTAAGATTGTTGTCTTTAATAACACTATTAATGCCAACGCAATGTTAACAAATTAAGTAACACTATTATTGAAATAAAGATACGGAATTTTTCATCATTAAATATTTACCAATATGTATGTGGGACAACAACGTTATTAAAAGTTATTATCCTTAATAACGAGCATGTTAATTACTTTTATTGGGTTTTTATGACAATCGCTGTTCACACGAACTTGTCATAAATTACGTAATCAGTAAAATAAAATTAAAAGTTATTAATTATGTATTTCAAAATAGTTCCTGTGCGCAAATGTTTGCAATTTTATATGGGAGTTTAATCAAAAAATGCGATACTAATGTGTATATGTTTGAAAATTTGATTGCTGTAAAAACAAGTACTCGCTCTGTCTCTAAATAAATGTCACATTCATATATTTGTTGAATCTTAATTTTATTTCAAAACGTTGGTTGCAATTTTCTATTACATCAATTGACACATATCAAAGTGGCATTTGTGCGTTGCAAACAAAAACTAACCAAATATGTGACAAATGGAATAAGGTATGTGCAACAGATCTTGATAAACTTAATACCAATATTAACAACCTCAGTAGGATTTGTAGGAATCCCATTTATAATCTTTGCAACCTCACTCACCATTCACTGGAGGGAGTATTACTTAGAAGAAATTATGGAGTTCCTCCATATCAGCTAAGTGATCAGGCAATGATAGTTCATTCTTATTGTAAATATTGTATCTGTATCGGACAATACAAGTCGAATATGGCATAGGAAACAACAATCGTTACATGAAAGAGCTGCAAGTCCAAGAGAAATTTCTCGTAAAACTGCAGAAAGCAGAAAATCGTAGACATAAAAGCGAGAAAATAGAATGTGCCCTTTATTGACGCAAAAACATTGAATGATTTGTACATGCTATTGGTATTCGAAAAAGCACAATTCATCGAAGAATTAACTCTGAATTGATAAAACACCATTCCAACGTAATAAAACGATTCCTATCTGATAGTAAAGAATCTTGCATTTAGAATACTGCTTGTCGATGCTTGATTTAGAAAGTGTCGCTGTTAGTACACGTATTTTTAAGTATATAAAAGAAACTACATTTATATTGACAAGAAATATTATTATTCAAATAAGACATCTAGAAAGTACTATCTCGTCCGCGAAAAGATAGAACTTCATAAAAAATACAAAAATAAAAAGTTAATCACAGGGGCAATGGCTGCTGTTTCTCGCCCACAGTGAAACAAATTCCGTAATAAGTGGTTTAATTAGAAATTGGGCTTTTCGCTATTTATAAAACAAGAACCGGCCAAAGGTGGGAGGACAAACCGATCGGCTAGAACTTTAGAAATAAAACTTAATTTATTAGAAAAAAAATAAATAAATACAGTAGTATAATATTTGAAAAACTTCTGCCATTGAAGTTAAATGACCGCGGTTTAATCAGAATATTTGGATTCAACACAACACTAAACCGCATTTTAAAAAGAACGATGCCGACTTTAAAGAAGTCGTTAAAACGTCATCTTGTTGTAAAAGTGTAACACAATTGGTGTGCCAACCCTCTAACAGGTCCAACACCAATGTGCTAGATCTCGGTTTTTAGTTTCTTATACGTAGTATAAAGAAGTATTGAAAGTTTTTTACCTCGAGATTGCAGATGACCACGTTTTGAAGTCCCCTGATACCGAAAAGGTTGTTTTTGAACAATCTCCCCCCCCCACTCTCTCTCTCTCTCCCTCCCTCTCTCTCTCTCTCTCTCTCTCTCTCTCTCTCATACGTATAAGAAAGTCGTCATTATTTTAAAGGAAACAATGAAAGTCAATGGCGGTAACATTTATGAATTACACCTGTTAGGGAAAAACAAAGTAAAACGACTACTACTTTGTCTTAAATTAGACATGGAGGCCATTCAAGCAATCCAAGCAAAGATTAGTATTTAGGCAAATATAATTTGAAGCATCATAGTTTCTAAAGCAAGGTGCTTTTATTTCAAAATAGACATTTATTTTGTGTCAGACGGTCTATATTGCAAAGAATACTGCTTTTAGTAAAATTGTTAAAAGCTCAAACTATAAGTAAAACCATGCTGTTATTGTAGTAGTAGTAGTAGTAAATAAAATTTACAAGGAACTGACATTAAAAATTTTAATAATACTTCTCAATATATAACTACAACTAGTCACAATAATCGAATTAAAAGTCAAACAGCTATTGCGACATGATTATTGAAACCCTGCAATTAGAATATCCTGAACGTATATACATATGTAAATTCGACCTTGCCATTTAATAAATGCACGATTCTTACATGAATATAACTGTGTTGCAGAATTAAAAAATATACACTAATTAAATAGAATTTATGTAATAGTATCAATAATTTTCTCAACGGTTTCGATATACTAATAAGTACAAGTGTGATAAAAGTTACCTTCAGTGTTGCAAAAACGCACTTACGATATTATAATCTACTTATAATGATTAATAAAAAATATCGTAATTAATTTTCACATTTACGTAATGAGTCTTGACATATAAGAATGGTTCATACATATATAAAAGATTGTGTGAACTTGTACACAAGAAATATTAACAAAGAAAAACAATGTTCATAATATTAGGCTTAATTATAGCTTCTATCAAAATGTACAAGTAAGAATACAATATTTGTCGCTTGTTCTAAACTCAGTGATAGGTCTAATGTAGTACAAAATCCTCATATGACAAAATTTATTTGAGAAATCAAAAATTTTACGATAACCGTGTAGATTTATCACATCACAAAACAGAACTTCTTGGAGTGAAATGAAGTAATCGAGGCAAGATGTTTTGTTTTGAATTTTGCGTTTATCCATTTGCTGTTCACCTCCATCTCCTAAATTTTTGTTTAAAATTGTAATAAGTTAAAAGAAATAATAATATAAATAATTACCCCAAAATAGGATCAATCTCCATACTATTCATTAACTCTCATTACTATTTTAATTCTAAAAATAGTGTAAATTGTAAGTAATATTCTCGACTTATAACAGAATTTGCAAGCTTCTTCGGGATCTGCTATTAGGCTAATTCTTTTTATTCGCAAGCTCTCTCATATATACCGACAATTAAACAGATACGTGACCATCGTGCTCTATTGGCCATGGCAGATTTTAATACAAGCTCTTCTATGTACGGCTGAGATTGTAGTCTTGTAGTCCTCACGGTTTAAGTTAGAATGTCTTTCTATATCGATAACCTCTCTGATGATTCGTCATTGGAAGTTCTTAGCAACATCTAGCAATTTCGTTCCTCGAAATTTTCTTTATGTCCGTTCACATAAACACCTCTGATTTTTGAATTCGTTTTCTTCACGTGTCACTCTCAGGGTCCCTGACCTTTTGTTTAATCTAGCTTTCCATTTATTTGGGTGTAGATCTTCCTGCACTTACACATTCATTTGTAACCACTTTCTGCTTGTGTCCTTGGTTCCAGTAAAGTTTTGCTGAATTGACGTAGTAGTTCTAAAGCTTACTTCCATTATTCTTTGATAGTATTTTGTCTATATTTTACGTCACTTAGAAAATGTACTTCTCAGTACATTAGTTTTCTATCTTCTTCTTTTTCCATCCTATACTATGTATATTTGTGTTTTGCGTTTACGTAATCGAAGAAGCGCTTAAATTTTTATTTTCTGCTCTCTATAGCTTCTTCTTCGAAGGCTTCCGTGAATAAGTCGAATATTACTTGTGATAGCGGTTTCTTCATTACTGTTCCATTCTTTTGCCCATAGTATTTACAATTCCATACAAGATACGTTGTTGACAGACATAGTTTCACTAGATCTGATGTAATCTGTAGGTGATTCAATATCACTGATTACTGTTATTCTAACGTTCGTTGATATATTAGCAGACAACAAAGTCACCTCAAAGCTTCAATCATCTGGCTGAGTTGTTAAATTCGTTAGATGTTCTTCGAAGTACTATTAGTTCTTCACGTTCTATGTCGATTTTTCTGCGTACGGACGAGGTCGTAGTTCGGTAATCTAACGTTGCTTACAATGGAACAAAGTAGTAATTGCTGTATGTTAATATTCGGTAGCACATATAATCTTCATGGTATTATCCTCTTATTGTCTTCTGGAAGTGTCGCTCTCTTCAAAAGGTTCTTCACGTTCTATGTCGATTTTTCTGCGTACGGACGAGGTCTTAGTTCGGTAATCTAACGTTGCTTACATTGGAACAAAGTAGTAATTGCTGTATGTTAATATTCGGTAGCACATATAATCTTCATGGTATTATCCTCTTATTGTCTTCTGGGAGTGTCGCTCTCTTCAAAAGGTTTTTTTACTTTTTCAACAATATTTTTCGTGGAGTTTCTGAAGCTCAGAGTAGTCCAGTAAGTCTTTGATTTTGTTTTTCTATGTTCATTTATTCGACAGAACTGTTACTTTTGCTTTACCTGCTTTTGCAATCACACTGTTGTCCTTATTATTCTGCGAGATTTCAAAAAATTCAGAGAGGAATATGAAGTTTACGCCTCTATTTTTATTACTATTTTCTTCAGCCTTGAGACGTTTTGAAGTCCTCTAATACCGAAAAAGTGGTTTTTGACATCTCTCTCTGTCTCTCTCTCTCTGTGTGTGCGTTATACCTGGAGACACGGTGTGACCTTGGCGGAACAAGTTTTGTTGGAGTTTTCCATAAATATTTAGGTGTGGGTTAAGTTTGTTCAGAAATAACCTTGTTTTCTATTATAAATCGGAGGTTCATTAGGAAAAAGCACGGAGAAACGTTTTTTATATGTGTTATACATGGAGATACGGTATGACCTTGGCGGATCAAGTCTTGTTGGCATTTTCCATAATTCCATAATTATCTAAATGTGTTAGTTTTGGTTGGGAATTTCCTTGTTTTTGGATTTAAATAGGGGTTACCGGCAAAAAGTAGAGGTACATTTTTAGAACTTGTTTATTAAGAAATTAGGAGCTTCAACACAATTTTTATGGTTTGTGATTAATGGTAGAGTAAACCTTATAATCTTATAAAAAAATAGATTTTTTGCAAATATCGCGCAAGGCATGCTTGCTGGATATATATGAAAGTATTTGAAATTTGATTTTGAATAATTATTGCATAAAAAAAATTCAGGCCGAAAGTACCACTTTGATTCGCAAGTTTATTTTATTGACAAAATAAAAACATTTAAATGTATTGTATAAACAATTCGGAATGCATATACGTATAAGAAACTCATGTGGCGCCCACATTTCATTTTTCATTTTTTTCATTCATTACATAAATAATCGTTTGCTTCAACCTGTCTTATTTGAAGATATAACTTATTTTACATATACTGATGAATTGCAATGGTGTGGGCACAAGTTAAATATTACATTCAAACAGAAAGATATGGAACAATTTATTGCATTAGGTTATGGGAATGTAAAATAAATAACTGCTAGAATCACATGTGAAAAATATCGAAAGTACAATTTGGGTAGTACATTGATAGTCAACACATGAGTGCTCTTTCAATTAATGAAAAATAAAACATTACAATTATGTGTGGTTATTATTATTCCTTCCCTGAATTGTCAAGTACTAGTCAGATATTTGTATAAGTGAAAAAGAATTATTTCAAATACAGTTTCGTTAATTAACTTAAGTTGAATGGTAAATTAACAAGTTGATATTCAATAACAAAGAAAATTTTATACCTTACACCTAGGGTGCGTTCGGATTTGCGGTGCGTTTGTTGAGAGAAAATAAGTCTGGGTAATTACGTCACATACAGTGGCGTAGATAAGGCGCCCGCAGAACCCGCAATGCGGGGGGGGGGGGCAAAAATTCAGGGCCCCGCACTAGTAATGAAATTTACAATACTATTTCTGTTTTATCCTTCATGTATAAAAAATGTGTATGTTATTTTATATGTACTTGCTTTCAAGTATTAAAAATTATAACAGTACGTGTATTTGTATTTTTTACTCTGATAACGTTTGTCCAGTTTTATTTTTTTATTGTTCGTATTTCTCTTTCAGTTCCAAGAAAATATCACATCTGGTATTGACAATTTGCTCTTTCTTAAAAAGAAATGAAATATCTCTACTTATATAGAAACCCACAGTATGACTACATTTTCTGCCTTAACACAGGTCCATATAAAAAAAGGTTCATGTTTTTACCTAACTTTTGGCCTGCACAGTCTTATAGTTTTACAACAGATGTCACAAATGCTTTCAAACAAGTAGGTAATATATAGTCCGTATAAAATACCATGCTTTTATGAGCTAAAAAAAAATTGCAAATTCATTAGAGACAGACAACGATAATAATTTTGCATTTTACATATACTATGAAGTTATATGACTATGTTATGCCTATAGATTGTAGGTACATAAACTAATACATAAAACTTGAAATTACGAAATTATGAAAAGGCACGTTTATTTCATAAATCTGCATTTGCACATTTGGTTTAATGACCTAGTTGTAAAAAAATATTTCACTGAATAAATACGAAAAATTATTTCCATTCCTTCAGTTTTATTTTAACAGCGAGTTTGTTCGAATTGTGAAAATAAATTCTATTTGTATTAGTGCAATAACTTTTGTGACGAATTAGTGATTACCATATGAACGTATACTAATTTAATTTTATCAAAATTTAACTAAGTAAATTAACGTGTACCAAAGTGTATAGTTCCAAGTATTCAAAATAAGATGAGCGAAAGAAAATATATGAGTGGTGCACAAAAACGAAAATTGAAACAAGAAAATGTTGTAAAATTGCGTAAATTATGTTGAAACATACGAAAATGTTATAATCGAACAAAAATTATATATAGTTCTGGAAAAAAATGAAATCGAGTGCAATCAGGAGGATTCAACATATTTTAACACCGACAGAGCCTTATTTTCGGAATCACTTTCCGACGAATTAAAAAGAAAAATTATTACTGCAGGGCCAAATAAGCCTATGGGACCGTTTCCAAGAAATAAAGACGATAATAGAGCGTTCAGTAGTGATTATTATACCATTAAAACTAAAACTGGTCAAAAAATCGATCGCTTTTGGTTATGTTATTCCCAAAAGTTGAATAGTGTTTACTGTCAACCGTGTTGGATGTTCTCTAGTAATGAAGCATCAGTAAATTGGTGTAAGAGCACAATTAATGACTGGAAGGGTTTAAGTAAAAAAATTAAAATCCACGAGGAAAGTGATGCTCATTTGCAAGCATGCATAGTTTATAGTACTTTGGAAAAAAAACAAAACCATTGATAGTCAAATAAGTGGTCATGAAAAAATTAAAGAAGTTTTAATAAGAATATGTGATGTGATAAGAACATTATCAATTTGCAATATGCCATTACGAGGACATCGAGAAAATGTTAAAGAAATTGGAGCAACTAGTGGTAACTTTTTAAATATTATTGACTTGATAGCACGTTATGACCCTGTTCTAAAAGCTCATTTGTCAAGCACTAATATTCGAAACAAATACTTAAGCCCCGATATTCAAAATGAAATAATTGTAGATTTGGCTAAAACCGTTTTAAAAAAATTAACGAAAAATATTAATAAAGCTCCTTTTTTCCCCTTATAATTGATACAACGCAAGACATATCCAAGAAGGACCAACTAAGTCTCGTTATAAGGTATACAAGTATGAAGAAAAATTCAAATAAACAAAACACTCTAGAAATAAAGGAATCATTTATTGGATTTATAGAGCTAACCGAACAAGATTCACAGAGTTTAGAAGCTGTTGTTCTAACTACTTTAGAAAATTTTCAAATTAAAATAGAAAATTGTCGAGGGCAAGGATACGACGGGGCTGCTAATATGTCTGGAAAATATAATGGTTTACAAGCCAGAAATAAGAATCGAGTTCCTACAGCTGATTATATTCATTGTTCAGCTCATAATTTGAACCTAGCCTTAAATGATTCTGTCAAAAACATCATTAAACTACAGAGTTTTTATGATCTTTTGCAAAGCATTTATGTGTTTCCTAGTGAAAGCTTTCCACGCTGGCAAGTCCTTTATCAAGCTGCACCACATCGAAGTAAAATTAAGTACACAATGAAAAAGCTGTGCGTAACAAGATGGTCTTGTAGATTTGAATGCTTACTGTCAATAAAATATAATTATCAGTCTGTAATGCATTGTTTGTCAAATTTTATCCTGGTGTGCAAAAAGCAAAATGACAGAAATGAAGCAAAGTCTCTGCTGAATAAAATGGATAATTATGAGTTTATTCTATTGCTAGTTTTCCAGAGTAAAATCCTCGAAACTGTTAATTTAATTTCAAAGCAACTTCAGAGCCCTTCATGTGATTTAGAAGAGACGTGCAAATTGCTCAATAATGGTCAAGAAAACTTGACAGAACTGCGACAAAGTTTTGATAAATTAGAAGAAGAAGCTAAAAATCTAGCAGAATCTTGGAATATTCAGCCTATGATAAAATATAAACGCCAGAAGAGAATTAAAAAGTTTTTTGATGAATGTGAAAACGACTGTGTAATGCCTAACCTGATAAAAAAATTTCAAGTAGAAGTTTTTAATGCGTCACTTGATATTATTATCAACCAATTATCTAGAAGATTTTACTCCATAAATGAAGTTGTAAACCTTTTCTCGTTTCTTAGTCCCTCAAAATTTGTTAAGTTAACGAATGAAGAAATAGTGGAATACGGAAGACATATTCTGAGCAAATATGGAATTGATTTTTCAGAAGATTTGCCTATTCAATTAATTAATCTTAAGACTGTTTTGTTTAATGAAATTAATTTAGTTTTTTATTATTAATGATCGTTAGTTAGAGTAAAAGTGTTACTTCTTAACAAAAAAGTTATTTTAAATTATTATTTTAGTCAGTCTTATACTCTCAATATATCTGTGCAGAATGCTTTTGGCGCAAACTGTGTATACAAATTGTTTCTAACTTTTTACCATATTTTGTATACGCATACAGTATTTTATCTAGCATTTCATACAGCGTATCTAGGCGGAAACTAGGCACTCAACCACTGACCATTTGTTAAACCATCATATAATATATATGTTAATTTATAATATTATGTAAGATATAATCGGATCTTATATATTATGTGCTTTGAATTATTAATAATTGTAAATAGGTACTGTTTCTTGTATAAAAATGAAAATCGTATGTTTTTTGCTTAGTCCAATGCTTTCTCAACTTCGAAAACAATTAATTGAAAATGAAATTCCTAGAGAATTGTGACATTTGAATAGTTAATAACTATTGTTTTGCTAAATCACATTTCATTGCGTCCGATAAAAAAATTACTCTATTGTAAATTTACACGGTTGATTATTTATATAATACGTGCGTATTATGTGAGGCATGCATAAGTATCGATAGAAAGTACGAACGTGTATTTCGAATATTGGTCATGGAAGAACTATTCCGTTCACATTGTGTTTTAAATACTTAGACATATTTAATTTTTTCGTCTGTATTGTTATAGAAAATATAATGTGTTTCTTTTATTCCGTCATTCCATTTACGAATATTGACTATAATATAATTAGTTTGATGATTATATTCATGCTTATGCCTACCTTAAAATGTATCATCAACATTTTACATACAGGGTGAGTCAACTCCGCGGAGAAGGCAGATTGCGACTTTACAAGCATATTTTATTTTTTTTGCAACTAGTAATTGAATTTGCAGAAAACGATAAAGTTACAGGACACATTTTTATCTAGAAATAATTTTTTTCAAATGAAACACCCAGTACATCGGTTCTCTTTGGTATTTCTTACTACATTTTGCAGCAAAAACATGTTAGACGTTATTATTTTAAAAGTGAGCATTACTAAGCAATTGTCGTTTTTTGATATAATTTTGACAACTTTATATAGATAAACGTAGCAGATTCACGAAAGCGATGATCTATCTTCGTAATGTGTTAATAGATGGGTGCTGCCGATGTAGGTACCGTATTCGTATTCGTGTTTAGCCATATTCGCATTCCCGTTGCAAAATCCGAATACCATATACATATCAGCATATTCATTAAAAGTATAAATACATCACAAAATCGCACAATAATGATATAACTACATAAAACGAAAAAGTTAATCGTCAATCTTCCAAACGTCAAAATTTGACAACGCACTTTTACTTCAGCTTGTTCAAGTTTGCCATATGTAAAAGTGCAGTCGATTAATAACATCAACGCTGTCCTACATAAATATATTTTGCTGTAAACAGCAACGATTATTGGCAAAGGACTTCAAAAATTAGAATTATTTACAGCCGCATATTGTTAACTTTGATAGCTAAGTGTGGATTCTTATTGAAAAACCGTACAACTTTTATGTATTAGGATTGTTGACTCAGAATTAATCGTAGAAGCGTTCTACTTGAAGTTTATCCTAGGATTTCTGGACACGCTGTATATAGATAGATATGGGTCGAACTTCAAACATCAAGAATAAAATGTCAGACTCATGTCAGGATACTTGGCCAACTTTTGTTGTAATTGTTGTTGTTGTCATCATGAAAGCATTTCGTTGAATGTTATTCGTTCACGTAAACTTCAAATCTATTGTCAGAACAAAATGTCAAACTTATGACCTAATCTTTAACCAACAAACTCTCATCTCAAGTGTCATAGCGGTTTTGAAAATTATATATATATATATAGATTTCAGAATTTATCAAAATTGTAGTCCCACATCTCAATTTCCCATGAATCTTCTCGCAAATCAACAGATAGCAAACGCTCAAGCTTTGGATTAACAAGAAGCAAATTTAACTTTAAACTGTCAACAAAAATTATTATATACATAAGAAATCTAGAAGTAAAGAAAGCGTATCCCACGAACTACGCCGAAGAAGACAAGACTGAGTTTTTTGATCATGTCCGCTCTTGGCCAACTATTTTTAATTATTTATCGGCAACTTGATAGACTACAGATCTACAGAGAAGACGCGTTATATTCAATTGTATTGTCATTGATGACGTTTACATGTTGTCATAACTGTATTAGAGAAACTGAAAAAGTTACTTTTTTAAATTATATTTGAGGGCATTTTTTTCATTAGTTTAAATAGAAAATGTATAAATTGTTCGTATTATGCGCATTCATCGCAAATAAACATATGATTTTCGTTTCAATATTAAATTTCCCCCTTACGTATTTTTAACAGACTACACCTTATTTCAAAAAGAGAGAGACAAAATTCTGAACAGACCCAAGTGAGAGTTGTTTCTTATTGGTTGAGAGCAAGGCGAAATAACATCATACTACATTCGGTTTTTGCTATCAATTGTCAGATATTTTGACATCTTTGACATTGTTTTTCTCTAAATAATTTACTTTCATATGCTGTGATTACTTCATTTATCATATTGTTGCCTTAACTGTGGATTTACCTCTGAATAATCTATACACTGTTTAGTTTGGTACAGATTTCATATTTCAGACAGACACATAAATTTAATTTTACCGCCTAAAATTGATTTCACCAGTTACAGGTTGTAATTTGGACTGGGGGTCAGTTCAGAATTTCGTCTCTCTCTTTTTGGAATAAGGTATAATAGTTCATTCGGTGTTGGCGGATGAAGCATATCTGTCAAAAAGGCGTGTATTGTGTTTATTTTTTCTGTCAAATTTTCGTGTTTAATTTTGCTTTGATTAAGTTGTGAAAGACGGTAGTTGAGAAAGACTGAAGTCTTAGAGCATTTCAATTACTATATATATTACGTTATAGTTACTATATTGTGAATATTTTTTTTTTGGTTATATCAAATGTTGACAAAAATAAAAATAGTTCCGGCAACATAAACAAGACGAGTCGTCATGGATTTAGTATGACGTACAATTGAATGTAACGCGTTTCCTCTACATACACATAATGATAATGAAAAACCTATTAAATTTTCCAGATATAGTCGAGTCGTTTTAGCAACCGAAACAGCCAAAGTAGCAACTAAACACAACGATTCAATACCACTACAAATTTCGATCGGCCGGAATAATTTCAAAACAATAAAATTAAACTAATTAATTAATATTTCAGGATATATACGTTTCTATTGTAAAATACTAGAAGCATGGAAGCCAGTTACAATTGAATATTATAAATAAAGCTATTAAATATTTTTTCTACACCTATATTTTATATAACATTTGGCTGTACTGTTTAGGAGGCAAGCATTGTTGACAAACTTAAAATGTATAGATGGCAATTATAACAAACGTCAAAAGATAATTATGACAAATATCAATAGGTGTATGAATATTATTATTTACAGGCCTGAAATGGCTTTTGTATGTTATATTACTTGGCAGGTGAAATTTTGCAAGATCTCAAATATGCCATTTTAATTTAGTGACGGATGTCGGTTGAGAGAGCGACTCAACTATACCTAAAATAATTAATTAAAGCTATTTTATAAACCACATCAATCTTACATATTTAATAGATAGATTTAATTTTTATTTAAATAGATTTAGTACTGTCAGGTTATCATAGTATTTAAATATTTTTTTAAAGAGTAACTAATAAAAAGAAGATATAAAAAGATCATTCACATGAGGTGTAAAACAAAATTTATTTACATATTTCATTAATGGACGTTGTAGTAACATTGTACCGGTGTGTTGAACTTGACAATGACCTCACAACAAAAACGGACGATACTTTCTATTTTTATACGCTTAGCCTATTGAGATGCGCTAGAAATCGATTCATCTGACATAGTAAATTGGACAACAGGAAAATATTTTACAATGACGCTAAATGTATTTGTAATTTCTGGTCAGCTATGTTTTGTAAACTAAAAGAATTTAATTCAGGTGTGAATGGTTGTATAAAATAATAACATTATAATAATTAGAAACATATTACAAACATATGAAAAGTATTCAAATTAATTTATTTATTTGAAGTTGATCTCGTTTATTTAGGTTTATTTATTATAAGTTTACGTATAATTGCGGTAAAAAGTTTTGTCGGGTTCTAAGACTATCGATATGGAACTACTGAATATTTTCGGCTAAATTTTAACAACAAATGAAGATTATATTTAGTTTTTTAATACATAAATTTGAGCATATATTAGATTGGTTTGTAAAAGAAAATATATCTGGCAAATACTAGCAAAACATATTTCAAATATTGATTTCTTGCATGATATTGATGAAAATTGTATACGTATATTTTATCAGATAAAAATATTTTTGTTGATCCTCAATAACTTTCGCGCTGTCAAAATGTATTTTATTATACAACTGCGGTTTTATTAAGATCCCTGCTTTTTGCAATTATTATTAATATTATTATTAAATTTTACGGCCTTTTACTTATATTTCATGCAGTGATTTGTAGTTACTTTAAATATTGATGCTTTTTAATTGTAATTATATGTGAAATATTTTATAGAAAACTGAAATATGACAAAAATAACATCAGTGTCTCTTTTGCTTATAAAATGCAAATATCCTCTAATAACCGAATGTGTATTCTTCCCAATCGACACGGATATTGTTAATTAGCAAAATTATATTATACAAATTTCGCCACATATAAGATATTTTTAAAAATGATTCATCCTTATGCCTCTATTGTGGAGCAGTTGCTTAGTTTGAAATCTCTGTCAAATCTTTGAGATGTAAGTTCGATTGTTACCGCTGTGAAATGTTTATAATCTAATTTCACTTTCTAACAATATCAGTATCGATTGTGACGAATATAATTTTCTAATTTCAGGATGTTTTGAATGTTTTTGAATGTATTCCAACAATAGCAGAATTAAAAAAATTAAGGAATGAAATCGTTTTTTTTTGAACATTCTATTTCTTTTAAAGTAAATACAACTTCAAGTAATTTTATTATAATTTTAATCAAATTCGTAATTATTATATCTGCATTAGTGATAGGCAAAACCGAATTATTTCAACAACCGAATACTCGCTACTCGAGTGATCTTAATAATCGGATTATCACTCGAGTAGTTGTCACTCGCATCTCAGCTTGTATACATTGCAAAATAACAGAGCCCATAGAATGATTTAGGACTATCCTTTGTGTAACACCATTAATTATTATTAAAAATGATGCATAAAACAGTGGTGTATTTTCCAAATTATAAATATACTTTTTTATGCAATTCTTTATTTAACAACACAATAATACGTACAATTTAATTTCGTATATTCCAAGTTCTTACCGTCACGATAAAATAACCGAGTAGTCAATTTTTCAATGAAAGTGACGAGTACCAGGTGACGGGTGATAAAGTGAGTTTCAATTAAAAATCTGACGCTAACATCAACCCCTGATTAAAGAGATTAAAGTCACAGATTATCTAGGTGTATATAAAAGATCACTTAACATCATGGAATCATATACGATAAACGGCATTTTGATGAGACTAGAAAAAGAATTTTCTAAGGAATAATAAGCTTGAATTATCTCTTTAAAATTGATGCATATAGAAAAAATTAAAGAATTCGTTGAGCCGCTACATTCAATACAGGGTACTTTGCAGATCTGGACTTAATTAAATAATATAATTCGAAAATGGGCACAGTAGTAGTGATGTCAGTACTGTTACTTTGCTATTAAGAATTAAATAAATTCATTTATGTCCAGTTCTGCAATGTAACCCTGACTGCCAATTCATATCATCATTCGTAATGAGTGGCGAATTAATCACATAACTCAAATAACAGAGATAAAAGGAGGGCAAAATGGTTCGAATTGTTTTGTGATAATAAAGCTAGCAGCTTTGTTGCAAAAACCCTTTCTGCTCTTAGATGTTATTAATTTATGGTTAGCTAAATCACACAAGGGACTTAGAATGTATTATCCTTTCTCAAAGCAATCTACAATCTGGTACACAATATCTAAAACTCCAGTTCAGTTCTTACGTTTTGCCTAAATATTGATAATAATAATAATAATGAAAATGTAATATATTTATTGCCCAACAGACAAGGTACAAAATGGACAAAGAAATAATAACATAGTAGCGATCATAAATAGATACACAATACAATACAATACAAGTGATGCAAAAATATACAGTGAAAAATATGAATGTATATAAATACATATGTATACATATGTGTATGTGTGTGTCCACACAGGTAGTCAAAACAGATCCTTATGGCATATATTAGAGTTACGAGCAGTATGTACATACAAGCGGTGCAGTGAACAATATGTTAGTTCCAGGCGTGGGCAGCACAAGAAAATCCGTTAATCTTGATTACAATCGTGGCACGCGGTAGCAGATGCAAGACACCAAATACTGGCCGTCAATTGTTCGATTAATGATAGAACCCACAAAACCAGCACTATATCTGTCCCTTCGTGAAGATAACGATTCAAAACCATGCCGCTCCAATATGGCCAAGTATTCTGTTGAACGAGCAGGATAGACTTTATCAATTTTGTAAGACAGAAATTTTAAACATTTCTTCTGTATACGCTCAACAGCATCAATCTGAACACAGTAGAACAGATACCAAACCACGGATGCATACTTTAGTTTGCTTATAACATATGCAAAATACCAAGATCGAAAAGCAGCAATATTCGAAAATTCCCTACACACTCGCATGATGAAACCCAGTGATTTAAATGCAGACGATGTAATATTTAAAATATGATTGGTAAAACTACGTTTCTCATCGAAGGTCACACCCAGATTCTTCACGGCAGATACGTAGGCTATGTGAGTACCATCAATTAGGTAACTGGAATCGATTTTATTACATCTGCGAGTGTAGGATGTATAACAACACTTACTAACATTCAGTTGAAGTTTGTTAGTAATACACCATTCTTGTATTAAATCCAAGTTTGTCTGCAGACGGCGAACATCAGAGCAGTCCCTTATCCTGTGATAGATCTTGAGATCGTCAGCATAGGCTAGCACTGAACATATCAGGGAGGTAATCAAGTCATTTATAAATATGTTAAATAAAAGTGGGCCAAGGTTTGACTCCTGAGGCACACCAGACACAGAGATATACCTCTGAGATTTATAGCAATTGTAATAAACGTAATTGATTCTGTTTGATAAGTATGAGTCGAATAACCTGTTTAGAGAAGGAGTGAATCCAAAGTGAATCAGTTTCGCCAAAAGAAGCTTGTGATCAATATTGTCAAACGCTCGCGAAAAGTCTGTGTAAATCACATCCAGTTGCTCTCCATCATCAATAGCCAAAGAAATCTCATGTAAAGTTTGGGCGAGATTGGTAATTGTAGATCTCCCTGACATGAAACCATGTTGGTTCGGCGATATAAATGACTTAGTAGCGTGATAAATCACCCGATAGAGCACTGCCTCATAGTTCTTGGCAAATGTAGGAATAATTGCTATAGACCTGTAGTTTGTCACATCTATATTGATGATCAGAAAACAGATTTTTCTTTTAATAGTTAATTATTATTTTTAAAAGCTTTTCAAAATGTGTAGATATAGTTTACAGCGATATTGGTATAAAATTGAATCTCCTTCCCTAAAGATAAGAATAACAAGAACAGTTTTTAAAGCAATAGGAAATAAAAAACTGAAAGATCTCTTATGCTTTTAATAATTTTGTTCTATGACCGCATGTACAATTACAGTATGGCTCCAGATCACATGCAAGCGAAGTTCTTTTAATATTATTGACTCTTTTATTTATAATAAGAACCACGAACCGACGACATTTCAAATCTAGGACTACTTCTTTTTAGAAAAAGTCGACACCAAACGAGATGTATCTTGCTTCTATTCTAGATTTCCTGTTTATGAAAATAAGCAACAATATTATTTTACAAAATACGCGACTACATGGATGCTATATTTACTAAAGTCCAAAGAATATCGTTAGCGAACTATAATTGAAGACATAAGTGGATAAAGGTGTCATGTCACTTTTTTAAAGTTCTGAGTAAATTAGCATAACGCATCTCAAGCTGGAACTTTTTTTATTTTGATCGCAATCGATGTAGCTGTGGCCAGCCTCTGGTAATTTATGATATATAGCTCGAAAATGCTTGTTTAGGTACTGATAAGACAGAGGATGAAGAAGTTCTTATTTTGGCCTCCGCATGAATCAGACCAAATTATTAAGTGATCGACATCAGTGTCCTCTTTTTTCAGTAACTTGCGGAACTGTAATAAAAACTTTCGATTTCATTACTACCTCTATTGGCAATGTGTAATGTCCAATTAAAAAAATACGACAAAGTTGTGAAACCACATGTGCTTTAAGTAGAAAGCCTTAGATGTCGATACCTTTGGTAGTGGCATGGTTTGTTTAAATCCATTGTAATGTAACATTTCTTCTATTGCCTGTCGGTATTTGCCTATCTGCATTTTGGGAATAAAATGCATATTCCCAGTTTTGTTTGTGTTAGCTGTATTTGCTCCAGTATCGCATATGCTATAAGTGCCGCTTTTTGGGCTGCCAACATGCAAACTAAACTTCGTTTCAAAAATATTCCTATAGAAAGAAAGAAAGTTTGACCATGTATTTATCGTTGAAATTGTTCTCCTTGCAATGTTCTAAATAAAGCTGGTGAAGTCGATTCACATTAAGTAACGGAGACAGATACTTTTCGTTGTGGTTTTCATTGCGCGAATAATGTCATTGTTTAGCAGGAGACATGTTAATGTGATTAGTGGTTCAGTTGATAACATCCGCATCTTTCTAGTGAGGGCGATTTACGTGACGTCCTCGCTTATCTGGAGATGGAGCAGACTGGCCAAATTTTAACAGTTTTTGCGTTATTTCAATTTTTTCTTCCTACTTTATATAGAGAACATAAAGCATATCTACACACTGATATCAGCCGCTTGTCGTGAGTAACCATATATCTAAATGTGTTTTGTTTTGATGTCTTTCTGTCTGATCGGTGACGAAATACTGACTGAATTTGGACACTCTTAAAAATCAGGGTATGCTTACTATTAACATCTATCTTGTAAAATGTCTTTAAATTGCTTTTCTGTCACCGATGTTGAACTTACTAGTTGTTGTTACACAAATGCACTTTACAAGTTAAATTAATTACTGTTATTTGAAGAGTTTGAGTTTTGATTATTTAATATTTGTAAGAATTCCAACATTCGTTTACCTCTATTTCCCATTGTGGTATGTTTAATGTTTCCGCTCAAAACCGCTGTCCACTGTCCAATTAATGTAACATAGGATGAACATAACTGCACCCTTCGATTTTTGAGTTAATAAAGGTGTCATGTAACAAAAATGTGACATAACTCTCTTATCCACTGACTAATGTCTACAGTATGTGCGACATGACACCTTTATCACCTGAAAACTATCAGACAATAAAGAAAATATGGAATCCGTGTTTATTAATGGTTAAATTTACACCAGAGATGCCCAAAAATGCATTAATTCATTTTGTGAAGAAATGTGACATGACACTTTTATCCACTTTTGTCTTCAATTAATACTGATATCATATATACTAGAAAAACGAGAAAACTAGTTGGTCAGTATAATACAGAAAGTAAGATTACGCTCTCATTTAGTTGCTTTCTACTATCGAACTAATGTTAACGGAAATCTGTAATTCTAAGTTCATAAATACATGTGTATGTATTTAGGTAGAGGTACTTAAATATATAATGGTCGTTATTGAATTATCACGCTTCAAGCTCTATTAAATCGGATAAATAAGTATTTTCATCGACGACGTAATTAAAATGATGCGCACAATTAATATTAACACGCACATGTATACCACCGTAACTAATATTTGCATGTAAGTATATGAAAGAAATTCATTCTGTTCTAAAGTGTGGTACAACAAAGAAATTTCTTGCCACAGATTATTTACAATTTTGACTATTGACATAAATATTGCTATCGAGATTGCCTCAGGTAACAATTATTATTTATTTCCCTATATTTCAATACACTTCACCTCGATACACACTTTAGTAACTTACGACTCTTAAACTTACAACTACTATACTTGTTATTTATGTTATATATAAAATTGGATGTAAGTGTGTATGTATTCCGATCGGACTAAAAATAAAAACATTTTCTATCATTTAATTTTATTGATATCGGATCACCTGTGATTATTCTTGTGGTTAGATTACTACTAACCCTTGATGTTGCACTAATAATCTTATTTCATAATATAAATAAATGAAAGGAAACATACTTTTATATATTGCATTAGTGCAAGGTTATTTAAAATTTATATATATAAAACTGGATGTATGTATGTGATTGGTTTAAATTTCAAAGCTCTGTTTTTTTTTGCTCGCCGGGTATCGCTAGTAAAATATAAAAATATATATATTCTCAATAGACAGATGTTTTGAATTATAGAAACTTATAATCTTCCCAATCCATACTGATATTATTAGTTAGCTAAATTTAATTTAATTGGTAAGCTTGCAGGGTCTGCCATACCTCTAAGACTTAAGATCCTTCATTTCATGAATTTTTGAATGTGATTCAACATTAATAGAATTAAAAAATTAGACACTCTTATGCGTATGCGCGATATAAATTTTGTATACAATAATTTTTAATTCAAAACAAAATTTCAAAATTCAGACCAGACGTAACAATTTTATTCTTATCGAATAGCAGTTTTTACGAATATTTCGGATATTATTCTATATAAATTTATTATAAATGTAAAAATATTTAGAGATTTGAAAACATTTGTGTAGAAATAAGCTTTAACATTTGGACCGGAAGTAATACTTCTACGCTTGTTTTGCAAAATTTTCAATTCTATACAGATTTATTAAGAATAAAGATATTTAGATTTTCATTTGGAATAATTATTTTACAAGAAAAATTCGAAATTCGGACCGGAAGTAACACTTTTACTCAGAGGTTTATTCTATTAAGAAGACACAGAAGTTAAAAATTAATTTGGAACAACTTTTGTATACACATTTCGGAACGCACATACGTATAGAAAAGTTATGTGGTGCCCACACCTTATTTTTTAAAATATAATTTGAACTTAGAACTTATTTCGTGTGATCTAGAGACGAATCACATGAAAGAAGTTGTAAACATATAAAACACCTTTAAAGTATGAAACATAATAAAATTTCTAAATCAGAAAGTTTATTATTTATACTTGGTATATTTAAAATATATAAGTTTAAATAACATTGAAAAAAAGAAATTATGAATGCTGTCATAATTCCAATATCTGATTATAAATTGAACATTTTTTAACGGTTAGTCATTTAGTACGGATTTTTTCTTATTGAGTATGTAATATTTATGATCTAGGGAAAGCATAACGTGTGATCTCTGCAAAAGAAATCTATCAACTATATTATACATATACAGTCAGTTACATGTTTAGTAATCGTTAGAGATAACGTTAGAGATGGAAAACTGTAATACTAACGTTACGACATTCGTAAAACGCCATCTCTGGTGATTTTCCCAACTACTTGGTTTGTGTGGTTTTCCATCTGGCTATTGAAGTTGAGCGCTCTTTCCTTGATGTAGTCAAGGTGGGGTATTTGTTTCATTCATTATTTGATTATTTCTCATATACCATGGAGCATTTAGTATCATTCTGAGAGTGGTGTTTTGTATTATTTGCAGTTTATTGATGTTGGTCTTGCATGTGTGTACCCATATTGGGCATGCATATGTGAATATTGAGCGTTGTACTTTTTTGTAAAGTAGGATTTTATTGTTCGTGTTCAGCTTGCTTTTTCTGCCTATAAGAGGCCATAGTTGACATCTTGTTTGTTTGGTTTTGGTTATCTATCGTTTTTGCTATGTATGTGTTGCAATTGAGCTTTGTATCCAGGTATTTAACTTCTTGACTCCATGGTATAGTGTTGTTATTGATGGTTATTTCGTTGTCGGTTGTTTTCCGATTCCTTTGAAAGATTATTGCTCGGGATTTCTCTTCGTTTATTGTTGTCCTCCATTGTTTGAACCATTTTATCGTTTTGTCTAGGAGCGTTTGGAGTTTCTGTACCGCGTCCGTCGGATATCTTGATGCTGAGAGCAGTGCCGTATCGTCTGCAAAGGTGGCCGTATTTATATATCTTGTAGGATTTGATGCTGGTATGTCGGCTGTAAATATTTTATATAGGTGAGGCGACAGGCATGACGCTTTTATTGTGGAAAGTGTGTTATCTTGTACGGTTTATCTGGAATTATTTTATTTCTGAATTTATTTTAATAGTAAATATTACTATTCGATTTGTTTAATCACTGATTTAATGCAACAGTATATTTGCATTAAAAATAAACATATGAATGACTACTATTATAAAGAAATTAAACTAAATATGTATAAAAAAATGTTTATTAGAAAATGTAATTAATTATTTTTTTGTCTGAATTAGTATATATTATTATTATCCTTGCTGATTTTATCACCAGGAGATGAATAACAGCTATAATTTTAAACAGGCATATGATAATACAATCATTATTTTGCAAAACGAAATAAAAATTAAACTTACATAGTGATGATGAAGACGGTTGTCAATGTCAACTACTCGTGTGGCATTATTTTCTTGTTCTTCACCTGAAATTTATATTTATTCTAATGCGTACAACTCTCAGTTATATTTCCAAATACGATAAACATTTTTACTTCATATTTAACATACAGTTTAATGGTCTAATCTTCTTTAATACAAACAGTACTTGCAATCTGAATTACTCGCTGCAGTGTCTAGGGAGCAGTAAAGTTGGATATGATCCTGCAGATAACAAATCGTTTCTCATGCTACACTTTCCTGTAAAATGAATATGGCAAACTTTTTTTGTTCTATATACGTGTATAGGTGCCAATGACATCAATTCAGAATTACTGCATGCTTCGAGCTGGAATGTTTGTCATGGCAAACGTTTATTGCACAGCTACGATATCTGATCTTCCTTGAAGATGTTCTTAAGAAATACTACATTTAAATTAAAAATATTGAGGTAAATACTATTTGCATATATATATATATATATTTATACGCAAAACTTATACGTGTATATACATTTGTTGGGATACACACACACACATCTAGTGTCATTACCGACAATCAACGTACAGACACCGTGTTTCGGCCTTTAAGGCCTCGTCAGTGTACATATAATAAAAAATAAACAATCGTATTTCGTGTTGATAGGAAGGATTTATCACTTTAAATATCAAATCGGAAGAAAAAACAAAATAGAAACCTAACCAAACTTGCACACAAGAGATTGATGCAATGGCGTCTAAAATGGTCTGACGGAAATGACAAAATGCTAAAATACGAACTGTAAAATTGAGCTTATAGTGCCATCTCTGACTCTTTCCCCCATCTAATTTATAAGTGATTATGTACGTAGATAAAAGTGAATACCCCTTGGTAATTGTCATTGACTGCTGCTGGTGGCATCGCGCTGCCTCTTTCCCCAATATAATGTAAAATTTAAAATAGTAACATTCGCTTATAAACGAGCTTATTCATACCGGAAAAACTATATACAAGTAATCAAACGTTCTAACGAGCATTGCGAAAGAACTATCTAACCAGTCAGGATATCGGCATATCGAGGGATATATTTTGATAATTTCTTATGTTCATAGACTTACTGAAGCAATAGCGTTGATAAAAGTAGCATCGTAATGGAACTCAGTCTTGCCCTGCGTTATTATAAACAATTTTGTATCTTTCTTCTCTAATTAAAAGAAACATTTAGCAGAATTTTATGATCAGAGTTTGCGAATTGTTAGTATATTATATATTCAATCATAGAGTAAATTATTTGAAGTTTATTTAACATATACAACTGTATACAAATTATAATTAACTACCAAAACTAAATATTATTCTTTTTTGTTTCAGATCTTAAGGGAAAAAGGACCAACCTTATTTTGCTTTCTAATATTAGAATTAGCAGTAAGCTACTCACAAAACGACCGATCGTATGATACTAGTGACTGGATTCCTATTAGTCAACCATGTCGAAACTGTAAAGATCAGTATGCGTCTGCGAGCAGAGGTTCTGGGAGGATTTTAAATTTACCAGAGCAACAACACAAGCGTCCATTAGCATTTAATGATAATCGAAATATCCGCCAAGCAAACAATTACCAACAATATTTATCTCAAAGTATTACCCCGCCAAAACAGAAAAATACTCCAAATAACAAGAATTATGCGCAACAAACTGCACAGTACAAGGTTCCCCAAGAACAACGGTCTGCGGCGCAACTTCAACAGGATTACACAAACCAACATCTGCTGCCGAATATTGATTTAATTACACGTCAAGTTCTCCAACAAAGGCAGCAACTATCGCAGCAATCCAATCCAGTTCAAACACAGAATGTTAACTCATATCAAACTCCGCCGCAAGTATACAATCAAGCTTTGTTCCAACAAAATTTACTAAAACAAAATTATCCAAATGTGCCACAGCAATTTTCACTACCTCAACATTTGCAGCCACAGCAAGCTCATTTGTATCAGCAACAAGCTTACTTGCAACAACAACAGCAGCTACAAAAATCACCAGAATTACAACATGCGCAACCACAAAGCATACAATCTTTAATAAATTTGCAACAACCAACAAGTCAAGTTCAAAATCAAAACTATACACCAAATTTCTACAAAGGCAGTGATATTCATAATATTAACGATGGACTAGTAAATGGCGCAGGTCATAATTATCAAAGCGTTGATATAACATCTACAACGCCTAAAAGCGAAAAGGAAAATGTTCAACTATTATACGTTCCTCTAGAACATTTGCAACAAAAACATCAAAGAACTAGACCTTCAAAAATTCAGCGTCAAAAACAAGTATCGGAGCCTCTAAAACAAGAAAATCTTTTAGAAAGTATTGAGAAAGATTTCATAGAGCAAGCCTTGCAAGCTCATAAACTTCAACAACAATTCGATCAACAGAGCTTTCATCCACAGCCTCTCTTCACCCAAACACAACTCCAGACAACGACTCTAAAACCTATTTCAAGGAAACGGAAACCACATCAACCACCACTGGCTGTATATATGAATGGATCTAGTAATTCAAAGGTGACTGAGGTATTGAATATCCTAAAAGATGCCAAAGCGATTGATGTGCAAGATACAATAGGACCTGAAAGTCCGCATGTTTTTGTTGGACCTGCCAATTTGGATCCTCCTGAAGGATTTTCCAAGTTCGATTTGCCATATTTATCTAGCATTGAATCCAATCGGATTGAAAGGAAAGTTGATCAACTACCATTCTTTGTTGCGCCGTTGAATTACAACACGCCGCCTGGGTACTCTAAAATTCCTTTTCCATCACCACATGTAGGATCCGTCGTAGTAAATAATGAATTAGGAAAACCTAACCCTCTGGAGACGGTACCTAGTGTACAAGATTTCCTGAATCCGTACGAAACACCTGAAGTTCAACCCGCTGCATTACAAAACATTCATCAACAGACTCAAACTGCAAATCTCCAGACAGTGACACAAGAAGCTACACCTTCATATTACGTACGAAGACCTTCAAGAACTAGAAGTAGACAACAAAATAGATCTCGAACAAATAGTGTAGCACAAACTACACCGAAGTTAGTTCATGAAAGTAGTGAACAAAGTACATATAACGTTAATTCTTTAACCGGAATAAGTTCAACTGCTAACCCCAATACACAGGCATATTTACAACATAAGAACGTACAAAATGTTGAAATAAATAACCCATCTTTAAAAGTAAATAATCAACTAAAATCTCAAACCTCGGCAAACTATTTTCCTTCAACTAACGTCGACACCCAACAACAACGACATCAAAGGCTGCAAAAAACTGAAGCGACAACAGCTGAGACAGACTACATATCAGACGAAGGAAAATTAAAACAACAAAGTAATTTAAATTATTTTTCCGACATCCCTACACCTGCTACACCCGTACCTTCAGCGCAAAATAATCGCCAACATCAAGTATCCACACCAAAATATTTTACTGATTTTGAAATAATACCTAGTATAAGTTCGACTATTGCACCATACAACGATAACCATAGTATTCAAGAATTCCTGCAACAATTTGAGAATCTTCAAGGTGCAATACCAAATTTGAATACTTACGAAAGTAACAATAATCCACCTAAGAATCAGAATATTAAGCAATTGGCAAATGATAATATCAGAGACATTTATTCTATAATACCAACCGTGTCGACGACAGAAAAAAGTACGCAAGATGATAGGCGTTATTTGCCTTTAGATTCTCAAGCACGCACACCAGCCCCACAGATAGATTATGATGATTTATTTCAATTACCACTTGGCATAAATCAAGTGAGGCATAACCAGAAACAACCTGATGTCAGAACTGAAGGATCACGGGTTGTAACACCGGCAGGAGATCTCTTAACTGGAATTCAGGAAAACTCTGGACAAGAAAAATACGCATTTCTGGAAGAATATCCAGTTCGGTCTAGTAGTACTACGCCTAAACAAGTAAATCCACAACAACTGGTAAATCAGCAACATCTAACTTCCGAAGCTGACTACCAAGATCTTCATGTTAGAAAGCCGTCTACTCAACAAAGAACAAGAGGAAGAACACAAGGAACACGACATCAAATTCAAATTGAGAATGAACATATCCCAAGACAAGAATCAAGAACTCAAAAAGAAAGAAACAGACAACATCCTAGCCATGAAAATTATAATTTAGTACCTGTTGTAGACATACCAGACGAACAACTTCTAAAGGAGAAGAAAAATAATGTTCAAAGTGCATCCAATATCAACGTGTATGAAAATAATTTTGACGAAACACAATCTTCTCCGCTTGCAAATCCAGTCTTGCCAGGCTTAATCAATAGCTTAGAAGACGCTTCTATCAGGCAATTACTAACACCAATCTTATTAGCGCCAGCTGGAAAATCTGCACACTTAGAAAGCACCACGACTAATCAACCAATCCATATATCAACTAGTGATGGTCAAATTAGTCACGCAAATCCAAAGCAAGTAAATTATAATTATGAACATTCCTCTTTGACAACTAGTCAACCATCCACTTCAACGCAACCCATAATTGAAGTAGAAACAACAACTCGGAAACGTCAGCGAGGCAGAGGTAGAGGTCGATATAACGATAGAACAACGACAAACTCTCCTAGAAGAAACCCACAAAGAACTAGAATTCCGCATCCTACTAGATCTCGATATCGGCAAGAAACCACTACACAAGCATATATCCCAGTGAAACAAAGTACTTATAGTACAACAACTGAAACATCGAGAAAAAGTCAATCTAGACAAAGATTTAGAACTAGGGGCAGACCTGTACAGAGCGAACAGCATACCATTACAACACCCCCAGTAAATTTTTATCGCATTCCTGAAACTACCACTTTACATAATACAGAAGCAAGACAAGAAACCGAACCAAAAGTAGAAATTCAACATCCAGTTTATGCTGAACAGCCGACTAAAAAGCCACAATTAATTACTAGATCAAAGATTTTAACCCCAGAAGAAGAATACCTTGTTAACAAATATAATTTAGAAGTAAGTTCAATAAATGATCCTGTTACAGAAGATTTGCCCCAACAGTATCCCGTATATAATGAAAAAGAAGAATCATTAGAACAAAAAATTGATAGCTCAAAAACTATTACCATCCAGCAGCCTTATCCCACGATTTCTGTAGCTCCAGTTACGTCAGAAGTACAAACAACTACAACCGCTTATACTCCGACTAAGCAAACATATTTATCAAAGCATAATATTGATCGTAATTTGATACGAACCGAACGTCCACCTGTTAAAATAAGGACGAGGATTAGAGGTAGAAAAATCACCCAAAGACCTACAACGACTAGCACCACAAGTGCAGCAGCACCGAAGATCAGTAGTATTCCATCTGCGGAAGATCAAGAGGAAGAATTTTATGGATTTATTAGACAACCATCATTTACTACAAAACCGGCAACTACGGACGCTACCCCGAAAAGTTTACGTGATAATTCTTTATACGCACCGATCATAATAAACAGTTCACCAAGCTCGAATTTATACGAAGATGACTATATTGACACTAACGAAGACGGTATCCAAATTTTTACAAATAACCAGCAAAGCCCATCAAGTCCAGTTCACTTCATTGGGGAGCTTTTGCCAAAGATTACTTCATCCGAAAAATATTACGAAGCAACACATGAGCCTTTGCCTATAGCAGATAAATATATATCCATTCCAATAACAACCGTAACTGCTCCTCCCACCACAACAACTGAAGAGACAAGACATAGAGGTAGATTACCTTCAAGAGTCCGCATTACAAAACCTCCTGCAAATCGAGGTAACACTATACAAACAGGTGAAGAATTGGTACCAAGGACTACCCAAAGAACGAGAGGTCGAAGAAAATCTCACTTTAAATTACCGCCAAGTATTACAACTGAACAATCTTCTGGTGCTGAGAATTATCCGCAATCATATTTAAATGCGAAAGATAATAACCAGCAATACACCGTACCAGTCGTTAAGCAACAAACAGAGAAACCAGCGTTTCAAATAACTATTGATCCTGATTATGGAAATGAAGATCAAGAACCATATTCGTCAGTTTTAAGACCCCGAGTGCTACCACCAAATTCAAATCAAAATCATTGGATTGAAGAAACTAAAACTACTAAATATAGCAAAGATATTACTACCACAACAGAATCTAGCACAGACATTTACGAAACCTCAACGAGTTTACAAGAAGATATAACAACGGCAGCAACTGAAGGAAGTTCGACTCCTAAAATGAAGAAGAAACGTGGATATTGGAAATTGGTTAAACTGAGGAAAATAACTGACGACTTCGAGGTAGCTGAATCACAGAATGTGGGAGTCGTAAGTATAAATAATTATAATGGTGATAGTAATGTCAAGGAATATAAATTCCATAGCCCTCTCGATAAACCAGATTCACATATGAAGCACTTACAAGAAGATTTCGATTATAGATATCCATTAACCACTAAGATGCCCGAAAATGAAACAGATTTATCGGAAACATCTCCACCGACGACGCTGGAAGCCTCGTCTAAAATCATCATATCAACAGAGGAGGTGCCAACAACAGCAACACCTTTAACACCAGAAGAAATTGAAACAACTACAATAGATAATCAAACTATTGAATTTATGCTATCTTCGAAAGACAATTCTGATTTAGATGACGTCACTATAAATGATGACGATAGCTTCTTAGATTTTAATACACAATTAGATATCATCGAAACTTCAACGTCCACTTCGACAGAAATATCACATAAAACAGAGATTTGTTATAAAGGTGTGTGTGAGAAGATGGCAAATAAATGAAAAGTACTGGACTTTTAATTGTGTGTAAAAAACCATAACTTATTAAAGACAAATAATGTGATTTGAGTGATTTTTATATTGTAAAAAATATATTAATAATTATGCGAGCTCAATATATTTTTATAATTAAATGAGATTAATAAGGAACGCTTGTATATAGAAACTTATTTAAATATTAAACATGAAAATGAAAAAAACCAATTAATGACTGTAATTTTATTTTTGAGTAGGAAATTTGGTTTTGCATGTACATAATAGCTATTAGTTTACACAATTTAATGATATTTTGGTCCTACTCTATATAAGTATATGTAAACATGTAAAAAACAAATTTTGAAAATAAAAAAGATACAAAACAAATTTTTAGTAAATTGTGTATAATTTGATACGACCATTTGAATTTGATGAAGACAATCGATAGCTATACTTATGTTGTTGAGTAGTTGAGAGAAAGAAGATATTTAAATCGTGGATATATTATATATTTATGGTTTATAGTAAATGTTTGCCGTATATTTGCATTTGATGGATGTCGTATTACAAGATCAATGGTCTCCATCAAATAAATGTCACGTTTAGGTCATTCAGCAATGTTATTATTAAAGAGCAAATAATGCTGAGCGCATATAAAGAAATGAGAATTGATTACCCAAAATATAATAGAAAGAAACATACATTGGAAATAGTCACAAATTCACATTATAGGTTAAAATTGGAATGATTTGGTTCACTACAAAGTTACCAGAATTATGGATACCTACCTATATTACGAATATTTCAACATCGTCAACTTTTATTATGTAATTAAACTTGTACATGTTCTTGGTCAAGTAAAAATATATTTTTATTAAAATGGTGTAAATATTGTGAAATACACATTTTTATTATCGTAAAGTTGAAGACGTAAAAACAAAAAATACAAAACTATTTAGACCTGGAGTACACATAACATACCATCTTAAAATGTAATTACGCAGCACAGACGATTACAACAGGTATGTTATTGAAGAAATAGCAACAAAGCAAACTAAATACGTCTTGAGTTTACTGCTTTCCACAATTAAGAAAGTTAACTGATAGAATTAACGTAAGCTACAACAAAGATTATTTTAACTTAATTTACTTGTCGAGAATAACACACTTGGCTGTTTATATTTCAAATTTTATTAGAATTATCTAACTCTGTATCTGACAAATTCTGCCCCTGGGCTTTTTTAATTTCTAATATGGAGTGGAGGTACTCCTGATTTATCCAGTTTACCTATTTTACCTTGACTGTTATTTAACATTGTACCTAATTTTGTCTATTTTAATGTCTAATTTTCTTAATATTTTATATATTTTGTGTGTGATGAGGGGAGGGGGGTATGGGTATTATGTATATATCCGCATACCATGTGGTTTTATTTAATTCTTTTATTTCCGGGTATAAAATTTTTTGAATGTTCTTCCGTTCCTTATGTGTTATCTTATTACCTATCATATTGGGATCACATCCGTCATTTTCTGCTATATTTTAAATAATGTTTAGAGTATTTAATGGTATCTGTGTGCTCTATGAAGTATATAACTATGAAATGTTGACATTTTTATTTTAAAGGAATTGTTTTTAATTCACCTGTAGTATATTATTAGCGAATGCAAAACAATCCCTTAAAATGTCAACATTCCGGAGTTATATACATAGAGCAACTATACTATTTTAGAATATGATATTGCGGAAATAATATTGACAAGAGCGAGGAGAGTCAGTCTTCCCTCCGCCAGTATTTATAAGTGTAATGGTACAGCCCATCTCACTTTATTAATTTTATAAAATTTTATTATTTTTTTAAGGATTTAATTAAGTATATTTTTTTATTAATATTTTGAAGGGAAATAATATTTAAAATCAATGAATGTGTTATTGTATTATTAAGTAGATATTAGTCATAGGTTTCGTATATATTTATGAGTAAAAAAGGGTAACGCCGAAAGCTTATATTAACGTGGTGAACACTCCAATAGCAATATACAGTCCCGCGGCTAAATGAACGTGTATGTGCGTGTAAATGTGAATGGGAACCCCTGCACTTTGTGGAAAGCGGGAAACCCCAGACTTTCTGATACAAAAGGG
Source organism: Amphimallon solstitiale (assembly GCA_963170755.1). Classification (NCBI taxonomy): domain Eukaryota; kingdom Metazoa; phylum Arthropoda; class Insecta; order Coleoptera; family Scarabaeidae; genus Amphimallon; species Amphimallon solstitiale. The sequence continues at coordinate 62,934,354 of OY720676.1, read as the reverse complement.
AAATACGCGTGAGAAAAGAGGAGAGTCGACAGCAAGATACGTTAAATATCGTATCAAAAGGCTAACTCCTAAAATTAGACTATGCATAAGAGTGATTGTTACTATAACTTCAATAAATAATTTACTACCGAGAAAACGTAGTAAAGTAGTGGTCAAAGTTGCACCTAAGAAGTAATTGTGCAACGTGCTATACTGTTAAAATAAAGATTGTATTTCGAGTAGCAGAACAAGCAGATGATGCCGTTGAAAACATCGTAGAAACAAAGAAGATTTCGTCGATAATAAGCAACCCGAAATACAAAAAAGAAGACGAATAAGAAGAATTTAGATAAGGAATTATTTAAATGATTATTGCTTAATGACTGTAATGTTTTATGTAATAAAAGAGGAGAGACTGTAAAAATAAAAATTCAAACAGTAAGTAATTAAATAAATATCGTCTAACAAATATATATGTTCACAAGTATGGATATAGACACGTATAATATAGAATGTGCATTGTATGTAATAAATTCTGGCGTTTATAGCTTACGATTAAATCGAACAAAGGACCTACAGAAATGTTTGTGCTAGTTTAATGTTTGTAAATTAAAAAAAAAATCAAATGTATTAGAATTGCTTTTTAGATATGTTACTTCTTGTATTGTTTGTATAATTATAGATACCGAATTCATTGATTTTAACAAACATAATTTTCTATTAAACTCACTAACCCAGAAATATTTGGTTTATTACTCTTTATTAACTTTTCTACAGCTATTTTTCGATCTTCAACGAAGTACCTTGGAAGTGAATTTGCAAAGTTTCTTATTTGTCACTTTACAGAGTGACAGTTAGCAACTGGAACTTAAACAAATTACAAAAGAAAACTACATGAAAATCTTTAATATCGGAAAGCATGTTGCGCATACTCTTCTTTGAATTTTCTTGATAAATCAATTAGAGAGTTAAAATCCTCTTGATTGATGGTTCTTTTAAAAAATTTCGAGCAACGTATTATGCATATATTCTTGGCAGTGTTTTTAAGGGTGCGAAATGGAGGAAAAGGAGAGAAAATAAAAATACTAAAGTATTTTTTTTTGCAATACAATTAGCTGTAACCCTAATATATTTCTCAGATCTTCAATCAGCTTCTCTATGCCTTCACCAAAAAATGTAAAATATCTTTGTCTGAAAAATACACCTGCGTCCTTTCAGATAGTTTTGTTCTGCAAGAAATATGGATAAGGCAGCTCTAATGAAGCGAAATGTCCATGAGATCCTCCCTCAAGGGCAAAAACACACATTCTTTCTCTTAAGGGGATATTAAAGTCGATTTGTATTTGGAATTGACTATAATTGCTTTTGGAGGCGTTGGCCCGTAGGAGGAGCCAAATGCAAGCCATCTCATTCTCATATATTTGAAATGAATGTGTTGTTTTCCGTCACCCGAATACAGAGAAAAAATAAAGCTGAAGGCGCTGCTAAAATACAAATAATTCAGTACCGCACCATTCCGGAATTTCTTAATTTAATTACTCAAATTAAACTTTTTTCCGCAATTCAAAAAGCTATATCTCACAAGAAAACATTGGTCTACACGGGAATTACATCCGTTTTGATCAATTTCATTTAATTATTTCAGATTTTGACCGAGAAACACACGTACATTTTACTCTAATTTGGAATAAAAAAAAATAGATGGTTGTGATAAAAAATTACATAATCTGACAACCTTTCCGTGTACTTACATCTATATTGGAGTTGTACAGAAAATTTCACATTTCTATCTTGAACAATAGTAAAAAAAACTGATAAATTCGATATCTTGCTTTCTCGACCGCTTTAATATCCCCTTAATATTCAACCACAGAGTTCTCTAGGTAGGAAAAGTATATTGAAAGACACAACTAATTTAATATATCATTTTATTAGATTGCAATATATTTTGGAGCATAGGTACAGTTGCGAGATCATAAAGCGGAACAGTTAAGTAAAGTAGGTTTTTTGATATAAAGGGATCTTCGTATTCAAGTACATCCATTACTAATAAACGTCTAGACCCCGTGTAAAAATCTATATTGACATGACAATTAATAGTGGCCAAACAGTACGTCTAACTTACAATACCAAAATAACAGAACATTTGAATAGAAGACATGTCCCACATTATTATCCCGCTACTGTACATTAAATTACAACAATAACAAAAAATTATTAAAAACGCCATAAAATTCCATAAAATTAACGTTTATATAAAAATATATGAAAAGCAAGTACTTACAAATAATTGCATGTATCTTATATCTAATAAAGTCAAATGTGAAAACACTTGGAAATACCACGCGATCATTTAAATTCTAAATTATAGCAGGCGGGATTTTTTTTATTAGGTTGTCCAGAATGTCAATTATTGATTAATTAACATTATGAAACGTCACTTTGACAATGCAAATTGTAAATTAGTACTTATATACCAACTTAATTTAAATTTCACAGCCTGCTCTAATTTAGAATTTAAATGATCGCGCGGTAGCTATGGTATTACTGATTTCATATATTCTAATGATGATTTACATTAGATGTCGTTATCCATGAGAACAAATCACATGTGCACTAGAACATTGCGTGAAATTAAATGGCACTGGTAAATGGTGATTCGTTAGACTTTAGACCGCTCTCTTGTCTGTTGTTTGAAAATGTATTTACCTGTATTCTGGTATTGTTTTCTAAAATCTATTTTGTAGACTACCTCTATGTAATTTTGGATGAACCTGGCAAACGTGTTAAATTGTTGAAAATATTAGGAAGTTGGTGTGTTTATGTGTTCCATCTATCTACCAGTGTTAATAGTTTACAGACAATATTTGACAAAATTATGCTTCATTCTGTAGTTTATGGTTGCAATAATGAAGAAAATACATCTGTATTTATAATCTACTTATTATTATTTATTTAATAACTTTGTATGCATTGTAACTATTTAATACGTGTAATATTTTCACTTTTAAGTTTCCTATTCAAACGTCCGGAAATGTGAGCTATAAAAAGGGATTACTGGTATCCTTCGGAAATAAGTAGCGTTTGCCCATCAAATTACCAATAAAAGCCAAGCTGTAAAGTGAAGCTACTGAAGTGCAATGCTTTTCCAAGTATTTTTCCTCTCCCCAACATCTGTCAAAAAAAGGCACACCGAAAAAAGAAGTAGAACGACAAAATGTTGATGTAGTTTATAAAAATATACCCTTAGTTTTTAATTTTATTTAAATACTGTTAATAATTATAGAATTTTATTTGAAGTTTGTATAAACTGCAGTTTAATTTGTAAAGTAAAATATATGATATTTTTTTTTAAATTTCTACACATTCCCTATATTTAATAGTTTATGATACGACGTGAAAATTCGACAAAATTAAACATGTAATGTCGTCAGTTTGTGGTGTTGAATTATTGTGCTACAAATAATTTGTTTAAGCAATAAAATTTGTAAAACAGAATAGATTGAATGGAATGGAATTTATAGGTATTTTAAAACATGGGGCTTAAAGAATCCATTGTGCCTCGCTTTCCCTTCACTTCGGCACCGGGTAATGACCAAAACAATTGATTTTTCTACTAGAAAATCCTTTTGCTTTAAAGGAAATATGCATTTGAATACTTGAAAAAAATATATTCAGTTTATTTGTTACTTAAATGTAAACGAGTTCAACATATTTACATAAATGATTTTATTTCTATGTATATTCTGTTAAATTGAATTGTCTTTTTATTAAATTGACTAAATATAAATATATAATATAAACAGAATCTACTGCAAGGGGATAATAAATTAGCATGAAGTGACTAAATATATTATTACAAACATGATGGAAGTCATTAATAATTCTACCAAATCAGTAAATTTCACGGAAAGTTGTTTTTGCAACACACAATACTGAGACAGCAGTTTTAGCCAAATGGCACCCTTAAAAAATCTTAGTAATCGCATTTGGGCCTTCAATATTTCATAAATCAAATAAGTATACATCCATATTTTAATGATAATGGTCAAAACAGTACATTTTCCGTCCTTTTGTTTATTCATGTGTCCCTTTTTGATCATGAGAATATTATAACAAAAAACCGAGCCTGCCTCAAATGCCTATAAATTCTATTTCTGATTGTACGTTTTTTTTTATTTACTGCCTATTAAGGACAAAAACGTATTTGGAAACGGTAAACTTCCGAATAGTTGTCTCTTATATTCACAGATTCTGTGGAGAGTATGTGTTACACAAGTAATATGCAGCATATAAGGATATGTTTCCTTTAATAGTCTGCCTGTTTTTAACATTTATGCGGCACTGTCACTAACAAATAAAAGTATTTTTCCCTGTACCTACCTGTCGTCCGAATGAAGCATGTTATTTCTCGTCAATGATTTTAGCAATTGTTACTCCATCAACTGTATTTATAACTTTAGATGCTATTGCATATGCGTTATATGGAATAGCTGGATGTAATACACCAGCTAATATATCGACAGTTTCGTCGGCACCTATCCATAGAGGTACTGATTTGAAAGATGTTGTGTAATGCATTCTACTATTTTCGTGAAGCACTTAGAAACATAATATTTGCGTAATGTGGATTCATCAGGAACATTTCGACCAGTATATTTTTGAAGAAATGTTTTGAAAGTGGGATTGCCAAATTCCTTTAATGGGATATTATTATAGCCGCCATTAAAGCTTGACAAAGTTCTTTTGTTAAAATTGTCAGCTTTCAACGGGTCCAATTTCCGTGTATGTTTTAGCGATGCTAAGCGACGTTGTACGTGCGATTTTTGGGTATTCTGTAACGATATTTTACAGACTGTAATAAATATCGGAATCACTGACAATGGACATACAATCAGTATGACCCTCAATCCAACTCGCCATTTTTCACGATGTATTTCTCGACGTTCTTCCATATCGTAGTAACATAAACAATGTTCTAGATCTAAATAAATGATAAGTAGAAATGTATGCGTATGTTATTGAAACTAAACGAAATCCATTGCACACTTACGTCTAGATAATTGGGAGAAGTCGATTCAATGAAACGGGATTAAACAGGAACTATTACATAAATTACGAAGTATGTAATTAACAGTCAAAACAATGAAAAGACGAAACTAACGTAAGTATGAATAGGTATACACATATATAACTCTATTTATCATGGGAAATATAAGGTAAATATAATAAATTTTAAAAACCTCTGACGCTTCTATATCTCCGCCGAAGAAAATAGGATATTTACGACTTAAGTGGACTTTGTTTGTGTTGTTTTCCCGTCAACATGTGAGTCAATAGCAGATGTTGCAGTTCACCATATGAATAATGCTTGAATAATGCTATTCAGTAAGCGTGTGTTGTTTACATTATTTCCTTGCTCCGTTGTAACTTCGTCGTTGTTTAACTCGGTCATGTCCGCGCCCTAGTAATAAGTACTAGCGGGCACGAGAGGCCGATGACTCATTGCTCACGGGCGCACTATAGAAATTTTGTAGTTTTAAAGAATTTTTAATTTTATTTATATAATTGGATAAGAAATGGGTGGTGATCTATAAAATACAAAATACGTTATTATTGGTTCATTTTGTAGTTCAAATCGAGTAAACTTTCCGTACTTTATTTATCTTATAAAATATAATAAATTTTAAAAAATCCTCACGCTTCTACCTACTCTGATGATGAAAGGAATTTAGCAGTAAAATCGAATTTTTTGCTCTCCGTTTTCTGGACGAAAACAGATGTTGCAGCTGACCATATGAATAGTGCTATTCAGTAACTGCGTGATGTTATACATTATTTCTTTTGTCCATAGTAATTTCGGCCCCGTACGTCCAATCTATAGTAATAAGGTCTGTGTAAAGAACAGCGGTATGAAAGCCGTGATCTACAAAATTCGACAAAGCATTCCCTGATAGATGATTGTCCCGAGATCCTTCGACGATGCTATCGACGTGTTGCCACCAAAGATTAGTATATCCTAACCTCTAAAATTTCTAAAATTTGTATCACTATGTTTCACTTGTTATTATTCAAATAACTTTATTCTTTTATTACGTGGTATGTTGCTCATTATACAGTGTTATATTATATAACGTTTTAAATATTATATGTATAAATCTTATTTTCAAACGAAGACAATAAAGTTCTACTTCGTTGTTTTAAATTTTATTTAACAAAATAAAGAAAAATGTATATTTTTTATAAGGGAATGTGTAATAAATAGATCAAATTATGAATTAATTTTATATGCATTACATAATAAATCATATTGATTTTATAATCCTTTAAAATTTAAACAACAAATTTCCTTTCTTTATATTAAAATATTCTTTATTTTTATCTTAAATCAAATCAGCATTTCTTTATGTACCTAATTATCATTTTCATTAGAAGACTCTTATCTCGGACTGGATTTCTTTATTAAGAAAATTACGTCTTAAAACTTCAAAATTTTTAATTAATACTTGAAAGAAATTACAATTTTATTATATAAACAACACTTTATATCCTATATCTATAAGCTAATGCTTTTTATTAATAAAAGAAAATATATCAGAAAAAAAATAATAATAAATGAAATGTTAACTCACATGGAACACATCTAAATTAAAACTGGTAAGTAAAATTTCAGATAAATACTAATGTTTATAATAACACACATAAAAATTTGTTAATTTTCAATATAGTTAATGAACTTTATAAAATTGAAATTTAAATACTAAGTATTAACTTTTTCTTGATAAATACGTTATAGTTTTCTTGGTAGCAATTTTTTGTTTATATATTTATTTATAAAAATATTATATTCATAGTAGATTTTGAAATGTATTTTACACTTTACATACTCAATAAATTAATTAATAGTTTTATGTTCAACACATTAAAATATTTTTTTTATTTAGTATGGAAAATATACAAATCTTATACATGTTGATGCTGTATTTATCAATTTCAGTCTGAGGTTTGGTATGTTGTTACTCTGGAATTGCATCAGGTCTTGTATGGGAACTGAGGTTTAATGGATAATCAGCTTATAAGTATATAAGATTTATTTATTTTCTCAATTATCGTATGAATGTCTTCTTATTTTCAGGTTTACTTATGCGTAGTGTCTGTCAAGGTAATCTCTGGACTCTCGAATATAACTATTTTAAACTTTTCCACTTTAAGAACTGATATACTCCAATAATGATAATATTGTAGGTATTTTAAAGTATAATTTATTATTAAATTGTTTGAAATCTCGCCTGTCACTTTGTGAAATATGTTAAACTAATAAATGTACGTAGAAGTTAAAACAGAAATTAGAAACAATTATCAAAGTCTCATTTTGTAATAAATGTAGTGAAACAACTTAAGTATTTTATCTTATATGTACGTTTATTAGAATAATTTATTATTTTATACTTGATTAAATTCAATTGATTTACCGTCTTTTTCTTAACCTATCTTGGTGAAAAATTATATTCAATTCCTTTTTTTCGCCAATAAATTAAATCGCTTCATTATTTTTCTTCATTTTCTAACTGCATCAGTTACACCTGTATACAGCTTAGCTTTATTACTTTGAGGTAGCAAAGTTATGGAATTTAGAATTACATTCTTACGTTTCATCTTTCTTAAGATATTGTCAACTACTGATTGGAAACCATTGTATTCAGCAATACCTTTTATAAGGCGTAATTCTTTCTCATATCTATATCTTGTAGTGGCAACTTTAACAAGCGATGAATTAAAAAATTGAATGAAGACAATTTTTGTTAAAAACAATGATATGAATCTGCTGTAATGAATCTGTTTACGTTGGTTTCCTTTCTATAAATATCTATTTCTATATTAGAGCCTTCTTTAATTACTAATGTCTCTGTAAAAGTTAATTGTCCATTGTTTTCCTTTTCAAGATTGAATTTAATAGTGGGGTATTTTGAGTTTAATTCATTAAGAAACACTTCCGTATCTTACATTTTAGTGTCGAAAATCGCGAAAATTTCGTCAACGTACCTTATCGATAGTTTAGTGAAATATCTGGCGTTATTTTTGTACTCTGTTTCAAAATTACTCATAAATAAATAGGAAAGCAATATACCATGACAGTCGCATGTCGTTGTTCATAGAATTTGCCTTCTATTTGAAAACAGTTATGAGACATACAAAGGTATGCTAACTGCATGTATTCATATATTATAGCCTTTTCAATATTGTTGTTATGAAGCAACCGTTTCAAATATTTCAGGATTTCTGAAATCGGTACTGAAGGAAACAATGAACTGACATCAAACGAAATCAAAATCTCACCTTCTTGCAACCTATAATGTTTGCAGCCTTATTAATAGACAAAGTTAGTAGCCACTAACATCATATTAAGTCGCTACTAAAAATTTTCGTATTAATAGACGTTTTTAATAGGCAACTAAGCTTAGTTGCCAACTAAATTTTAGTACTGTGTTATAGCGTGTTTAAGAGGTAAGACAGCTGTTAAATCTAACCTATCTTTGGTTTAGCGCCAAATTAAGATTCAAATGCGTCTTCGTTGTCGAATGTTATTTTAAAGTATTTTTATTTCGTGGAATAGGAGGAATGGCAGTAAACAATGTAAGTTATTTTAAATAAAGAAGGTATTAAATACTAGTTTAAAAAAGAAGGAACTTTATTAAAAAGTAATATTTGTTTTCTTAGAACAAAAGGGCAGATCACACACCTGGAGAAGGCAACTCTAATAGAATGTGTGAGGGAAGGAGCCCACATCATTGAAAATAAAAGGAAGCTGACTGTGCTCAACTTTTTATTTTAGTTATATAATTATGTCATAGTCTGTGTAAGTTTGTGTTTTTGTACATATTATGATAAACAGTTACTCAAAAGTTTGTACGATAACATTAGGTAAAATTATACACAATATTAAAGTATGTATAACATATATTTTTTCTTTTATGATTAATATAATTAATTATGTATTCAACATATTTTATAGTTTGGCAAAAAAAAAGAAAATACACTAATTTACAAATACAGATTTTTCTTTCTATTACTACATAAACTTTTCTTTTTATTGGAAGTATCTATTTACATAACTTTGCCGAAAAACAAAGTAAAATACGATACTTATAACTATTCCTTTAAAGTATACATTTATTTTCTATGCTGTCATTCCTAATGATGTTATACATGGCAGCAATTGCTACAATAGTTGCCTTTGTAGTTTCCATATTTAAATTCAGCCCATTAAAAAAGCAACGGAATTTGTTTTTCATTATTCCAAATAATCTTTCTACAACATTATGTGTAGTAATATGGGACGCATTGTATCCTTCAGCATTTGTTTGGGAGTTCAAGAGTGGGGTAAGGAGGTGTCGAGAACAGGCATATCCATTATCCCCAAGTAATATACAATCTATTTTGTCATTCTGTAAAATAGAGCAAGTTGCACTGCAAATATCATTATTTATACAGATATCCATACCTCAAACTTCCTTTTTTAATATGCAGAGGCTACATATATGGGAATCATCTGTGCTTTCTCTCCATTTAGCCACAATATTATGAACTCAACATTTTGCATCACTCACCACCTTATTGGAAAATGTAACTGAAGTCATACTTATATATTGTTATTGACTACTTATTTGAACATTTGAAGAATAGTACCATATATGATTTTAAAACAAAAAGAGATTGTCACCTTCAGGATTTTTGATTTTTACTTGTGTGCCATCTACCGCACCAATAATATTTGGACACCGAGCAATTTATAAAACTCCCCTTTCATTTCTCCCAAGGCATCATTTTCTCTTGGAAAATTAATGAATTCTTGTTGGTGTCTAGCTATTGCCTCAACAACTTTTTTCACAACCAAACTCAATGTGGCTGTGATAGACCATGAAGTTCAGCTACAACACAAATTTCTTTCTTATTTATTACTTTTGAGTATGTATTTCTACCCACCTATATCTTATCCATAAGCCCCTTTAGCTAAATAGCGTATAGTGTACTTGACTATCTGCACTAATTGGTAATGCGTGAATACTATTTCCCTGTTCAATTTCATCTATAACGAGATTAATAATAAATCTTGCAACTTCTTTACGTATTCAATCATTTTGTTTAAAAGATAAGCCGTCATATACTTCGAAAGGATTCTTTCTTGCCAAGTACACCTTTGGATTGCGATTTATCACAATCTCTACTTCTTCCACCTCATATAATTCGTGTTGGATATTAATTAGATCTCCCATTTCACTTATAAAATACCACAGATAAATTAAAAAATACAATAACTCGCATACATAACCTTTACTATTTTCAATTCACGCGCACTTTTGGTCTGTTTTTGACAGAAACCGATGAATTTGCTATGTTGCCAACGATCAAATGCTATTAGAATAATACTAGTTAGTATAGCCACTAAATATGCGACTATTAATAGGTACTCTTACTATCCACTTAATAGGATGTTAGTGGCTACTAACTAATAGCGTACTAACACGCTATTAAGACATTGTCTATTAATAAGGCAGTTGATATTTTGAATAAACTCCAGCGAGTTTTCTACTGCAAAGCTATTTTGTGCAAAGGTAAATTTTTGTATTCATTTACTAGCCATTTAGACTGTAGATAAGTCGGTGAGTTAATACCTGATACAATAGGTCTCATCGACTTACCGGACTTATGTATTTTCGGCAAGCAATACATTCTTGACATGATCGGATTAGATACATTTAACCAAAACTTGAGGGACGAAGTTATCAATTTTGAACAATTATTCAACGCCCTTTTAGTTTCTATGACTTATTTCGGTAACGGAATTTTGTTTAAACACACGTACAGACCCCTACTAATAAGTTCTTGAACTCGGCAAAAAGTCCGATTTGTCCAAAATTACTAACGTTATTGTCCGCCTTAATGTAAAAGCAATCTTTCGATCTGAGATTTTTAATAATTTTTAATTCCTTACTATTTGTGTTTTGCTTATGTAGTTGTAAGTTCCTTTCAATTTGAACCTTGCAGGCCTTCCTAATAAATTAAATAGTTTCGATGATTCATCAAGATCTTTTATGGGAAATTCTATGCCAGCAATTACTTCTTCGAAAGGAATCTTACCACTGGGTATACGAGGGATAAGCTACAATTATTGAGAATTGAAAAATCTAGTTACCCGTGCAAAATAAATTGTTGTTTATTAAATAGTGCATTATCTTATCTGTCAATTGCAGTTTAGTTTGTGACATTTGGTTGAATAGTGTCTGAGTCCATAGAATAAGCTTCTGTTATCGGAAAAATGGAATTATCATGAGAGAACTTTCGGATAATGATTTACTATGATTTCAAAAAAGGCTTGAGCGCGTATGAGTGTGAGGAAAGTTTAAAATCGGCATTTGGGGATTTCGCAACATCATTGGCTACAGTTTATACATGGTATAAAGAATTTGAGCGAGGTTGCAAGACGGTGGTACACAAAAAAGGAGCTGGCCCTCCTTTAATTAATCCCGAAAACATTGCTGCGGTGAAGAAGATGGTGGAAGAGGACAACCGCATTACCTATGCAATGATAGAGTCCAAACTGAAGATTGGATCCTCGCAAGTGAAACCAATATTGCACGAACATTTACATTTGAAAAAGGTTGTATCTCGGTTTGTACCCCATCATCTGACAGATTTACAAAAAGCAGAACGTGTTAGAATTTGCCAACAAACTTTAGATATGTTGAATGCTGGAGGCCATCAAATTATTTCTAAAATTGTAACTGGCGATGAAACGTACATACCGTTTTTTGATGTTCCCACTCGCCAAGAAAGTCGAGTCTGGATAGATGAAGACGAGGACACCCCTACAATGGTCAAAAAAACAACGAGCAATGAAAAAAGTTATGTACGCAGTATTTTTTATAAGTACGGGTTTGGTGGCCGCAATTAAATTAGAAGATCAGAAGACAGTTAACGCTAAATGGTATGATGAAAATTGTTTGCCTACTGTGTTTGGTAAAGTGCCCAGAAAGGGGATCATGTTACATCATGATAACGCGTCGTCCTATACAGCAGGGACAACTGTTCAGTCTTTAACGGAAAACAAAATCAAAATTATAGTACATCCTCCTTACTCACCGGATTTGGTGATGTGTGACTTCTGGCTATTGTTTGAGCTCAAAAATCTATTGAAAGAGAAAAGGTTCTAGTCAGAAGATGAGATTGACATCGCTGTTAAGTGTTTTTTTGATACTATCCCTAAGGACAGCTGGTTGAACGCTTTTAAACTATGGGAGGAGAGAATGGTTAAGTGCATTATTGTAAATGGCAATTACTTTGAAAATATTTAAAATAAAAATTCTCAAAACTTTATCAATCTTTCTATTCTCAATAATTGTAGCTTGTCCCTCGTACAACATTTGAAACTTTTATTTAATAAACTTAACTTCCTAGGAACAAACCTTTTGAAATTTATTATTGAGTTTCATTAGTTTCTTTTCATGTTTATAGCTAATGACTTGCAAAATAACACCCTGTTCAAATTCATGGTTTCCTTCAGTACTGATTCCAGAAACCCTGAAATATTTGGAACGTTTGCATCATAACAACAATATTGAAAAGACTATAATAGATGAATACATGCAGTTAACATCCCCTTATATGTCTCATAACTGTTTTCAAAAAGAAGGCAAATTTTATGAACGACACGAGACTGTCATGGGAAATTGCTTGTGTCCATTTATTTCCCATTTATTTATGAGTAATTTTGAAACAAAGTTCAAAAATAACGCCAAATATTTCACTAAAGTATAGATAAGGTAGACTAACGATATTTATTATTAATATATGATAGGGAAGTGTTTCTTAATGAATTAAACTCAAAACTCTCCACTGTTAAATTCACTTTTGAAAAGGAAAACAATTGACAATTAGCTTTTCCAGATACATTAGTAATTAAAGAAGGCTGTAATATAGAAATATATATTTATAGAAAGGAAACCAATGTAAAAAGATTCATTACAGCAGATTCACATCATTGTTTTCAACAAAAATTGTCTTCATTCAATTTTTGAATCCATCGCTTGTTAAAGTTCCCACTTACAAGAGATAGATATGAGAAATAATTATGCCTTATGAAAGGTGTTAGTGAATACAGTGGTTTTCAATCAGACGTAGTTGAGAATATCTGCAGAAATATGAAACGTAAGAATGTAATTCTAAATTCCACAACTCTGCTACCTCAAAGTAATAAAGCAAAGCAATTTGTTGTCGTACCAAAATATTTCAAAAAACTTTGTATACAGCTCGATTTAATTTGAAAGTAATTCTTTTGTGCAACTCTTCCATATTTTACGTTTTATTTTCATCAAGTTCATGTTCAGAACTTAATTATAATTAACTTATTACAATTATTTTATAAACTTGAAAATAATTTAGATATTCTTTACTAAACATTTCTATTTTATTGTTTTCAAAGCAGTTTTCTCTTTATTACTCTTAAATGATCATTATACATTATTGCTTCCTTATTCTGTCTGATAAATTAATCAAGTTAGGACCATTGAATTTGATAATGTTCTAATTAGTTCTGTTCAATCGCTGCATCTCACCTTCAGGGAATTATGTCAATTCGTGTATTACTATCATCGGAACATTCAGGTGGTTGTGACAGTACAAATTACAATTCAGTGATGTAAAATTACCGTAATTTATATTTTAGGTAAATTACCGTGGTAAATTACTGCTCTCTTTTTACCAAGATTTATTCTTGCGTAATTTACCATTTCGTGAGTAAATTACCGTGGTAATTTAAAAGACAGTAATTTACCGCGGTAATTTACCAAACATATAAATTACGGTAATTTTACATCACTGAGTAAAATACTCTAACAAATTGCGTGCCACCATCAATGGTGTTGTTAATTGTAGCACATAGCGCTGTTCACAGTAACACAATGAGTTGCAGTATATAGCGGATTTTTTTAAAACTAGGTACTATACTAAAAATAAATCAAACACATAATGTAACAACTGATATTTATCAGCTATTTATTCAACAATTTCAGTACACGTAATAGTACAATAAAATATCTTTCTTATACTTAATCAACACTAGTCATTTTCGAAATATCATTGAGACAAAAAGGTCTGCGATCACACAATTACTTTAAGTATCAAATAGATCTTATTTCTTAAATAATAAATGTCAAAATCGCACTAACTACATCTAACAAATATTAAAAATCTAATAAACGACTAAGAGTTCTCATTTAGTTAACAATTATTGTAAAAATATTCGAAAAATATTTTCTTTTCATTGAATAGTTTCTTAATGGGTATTTTAATATACATAGGGCATATAAAATTATAAAATATTTTCACTCATTTCTTTTAAGTATCCATTAAATGCCTATAATTTCTATTAAGTATGTATATTGCACGAGATGTCAGTTGCTAATTTTCTAAAAACTAATGCTACAGTTATGTTTGACATAACACTCATTTCTAAATATTTCAATTCGTTGCTGATTAAGCGAATAGGAAATAAAAATACGAAAATTGCATATTAAATTCTATATAAGAGACATTTTTGGTTTCCTAATGAGTTTTCGAATGCATCTATGATAGCCTTATGTAAATGGAAAAAAAAATTTTCAGCAACACAAAGATTGTGTCGTTAATGTGGTATTAACGAGATAAATCAACAAATCATGAGTCGTGTAAAAATCATATATATTTGGTTAATTAGTTTTTATAACAAATTAAAAAATATTACTTAAAAAAAACTAATATCGCGAAACTATATTTAATATACTAAACTCTAATCAATCACAAAATCTAAGCGGCTAAGCGTGGATTACTATAATTCTCTTAAACGCGAAAATTTGAGCATTACTAAAAATTTCGATTTTTAGTTGTAAAATATAAATTGGAAGACGTCGTAATATTTGCTGCTTTTAAGACATGCTTTTATCTATCTAACTCATACACTCTATCTGCATCTCTCTCTATTATCTTCTCTTTCTAAATTAAATTATAATAATAAAAAAAGAAAAGTAAAAGTCGACTTCAGAATTGCACTTTCTAATACAGGCGAACGTTATTTTAAGAGCGTATTCAATTAATGCTATTGACAAGGGCTCTATCATATAAATTTTACGATTTGAAGAATCATTGCTTCTTCAATATTTCAATCGTTCCAATCATTCAAAATAAAATTTAATATGTTAACAAACATAAAATATATGATAATCTTTAATAACCTATATGCGTAAATACATTAAATTAAATTACAGTGAAATATATTACAATATTAATTGTATTATACAAAAAACTCTATATTTAATTGATTTGACTTGATATGTGTACATTATAGACTTTGAATTGTCTCATTGCGAAAACATATATATATATATATTTTCATATATATATACTTTAGTCTTACTAGATAATCAGCTACAATTTAAAACAAACTATATTTCATAGAGATGACTATATTATTTTGAATTAGATTAATAACTCAACATATTGATTACCAAAAGTTGGTCTTTGCTTTTCGTGTTCTGGTCTTGGTATAGACTCTTGTATAAATCGACCATCTATGGTAGAGATAGGAGCTGCCATTGGAGGCAAAGGAATACAATCTGGAGGAATCTGAAAATAATAAATCTGTGATAGAATAGAACGATCCGTTTTGTCAAAGAGAAACAAATAAAATTCGAATTTTAAATGAAATTAAATAATTACTAAAACGCAATACTCAATAGAAATAAAAAAAGTGACAAAAACAATTTATAATGTGCATGATTATTAAGGCGAAAGCTTTAATATTTTTTATAAAAAAATTGCAGGTGCTTCCTTTAACATTTAATAATAATTATCTCCTGTTCAAGTTCAATTTTCTACTTTCTATTTAAAAAGCAAATCATTTGGGGGAAAAATTGGATACTGACTAGTAACATCTGTAATATTCATCTGTCTACATTGAGCGTTTGTGAAGAATGACCATCTCCACTTTAGTTCTGTTATTAAAATTCTATTTTGTTTTTGTATTTCAGCATGACATATAGAACTTCCCCATCTGTAAAGAACGAATATACTGCTAATCTATGACTATTATAAAACTGTAATTGTCTGTTTATTTGTTCTAGCATCATGCAAAAACTACTGAACTGATTGCGGGTTATCAACTGTCAAAACCATCAATAAATTTCAGTTCGCGATGAAACTTGCTGGAAAACGTCAGAATTGACGACAGTATAGTGTCAGTCGTGCAATACAACGTGTTATGTCCACTCAGAAATGCTCTGAATTGACATCATTAAATACTGAGTATATCAAAGATGTATATAACACGTATTGCACTGGACCGATTTTGATAAAACTTTTTGTGTTTGAAAGATTATAATAATTAGACTTAAAATCTGGACCATATTTTATCTCGAAATAAATTAAACAGACAATTACAGTTTTATAATAGTGTAGATTGCGGGTAATGCTGCAAGCAATGGCTAGTCAACAATAAAATTATACACGCATGAATTATAATTATCCTGTTATTGGGCACTGGCCTGTTGGGTAATAAAGATTATTATTATTATTATTATTAATAAAATGGAAAATACAGTGTTTTCTTAATAAAAACTATGAGAAATTTGAAATGTAAAGTTGGTACTATAGCACATGCGCGAAAAATTTGTACTCTTATACAGGGTGAGTCGTGAGATAATGAAAAAAAACTCAAATGTTATTATCCGATTTTTATTTGTTTTCGAGTTATAGCGTAATTTTAAATAAACAAAATTTCATACATTAAAGTTTTGGTATCCCATTGTTATTATCGTTCTTTATAATATATTTTCAAAAATACCGCCATTCATTTCTAAACATTTTCTACATCGTTTACCAAGGGCGCTGGTTGTGTTCCTGATAGCGTCAGGTTGATGTTTGATATTTTCTGTAGCATTCCTAATCCGTTGAATTAGTGCATCATGAGTGTCCACTTTTACTTGATACACTTCATTTTTGAACCAGCCCCACAAACAATAATCGAGTGGGATGAGATCTGTAGACCTAGGAGGCCAACCAATGTCACTACCACGGCCAATCCATCTCCCTGGAAACCTTTCATCCAAATGTTGCCTGACCGCACGAGCGTAAAGTCAATGTCATAAAACTCGAACAACAATTTTATAATAATTTACTCCAAGGTATGTATGTACAATAGGGAACGTTTCTTATGATGGCAGCGCCCTCACTATATCAACAATGGACGAGAGGTAGTGACATTAGACGCATTAGACATACAAAACACTCTACACTATTTCTCGACTGCTTTAGATGTCACCACCGCTAGGTCGGAAAACCACGAACAGAGAGCGTTGCAGTTAGGAAGACTTCCCTATGATGATTTGCTACCGGGGTTTCACTGTTTTCACGAATATATACATAAACATGGCGTACTAAATATACATTTCTAATTACGCTATAACTCGAAAATAAATAAAAATCGGATAGCAACATTTCAGTATTTTTTCATTATTTTCACATGTAGAATACACTCCTAGAGTTTGGTCGATTCCTCACGACTCACCCTGTATATGCTGCAGTTACTATACGGTAACACCTTTTTTTTCAAAATATTATATTCATTTTATCGTTCAACAGTCTTTTCCAAATGAAAAAATAATTCCGCCCTTCAAGGGTTAAGATACAAGTTTACATCCATTAGGAATGCGACATTCGAATATTCAATCAATATTCAATATGGCCATGACTACCTATCTGATATTCACACACGCCAAGTATAAATCTTATCGTTCTATACACTTTACATTTAATTTACATGGCTTCCTTTCGAATCAACTTGTAACTAAGCTCTGTTTATTTACAGTCCCCTAATATAATAATTTACCTGCCTTAAGCCATTATTACTTTTTCTTTAAACGTTAATTTTTTTTCTTTATTTATTCGTTATATATATATATTGCTAAATAAATACTTTGAGAACAACCATGTTTGTTTTCACTAATACTTTCTCTTATAGCATAGTATCTTGGACCTTTGATGAGTAACCATACCAACACTACATAATAAGTGTTTCTTCTAAAACTAGCATTTTTGACAAGCATTCTATAAACTACGCGAGATCTCACTTTGACGTCCAACGTAACAGCCACTTGGGATAGTAACTCGTTTTCATTAATTTTAGATACTCTATGCGCAATGCAAGTCATATATTGGAATTGGTTTTATATAGATATAGCGTTCTATAACTTTTACAAAATTGCCTACAGACTCAAAAGATCAGCTATTTCAAAAAGGTGTACAATCTTCCAAGAAAAACCATCCATCATATCTCAGAAATAACTTTCGAAGATCTGCCATAAAGTGCATAGTGTCTCGTTTAAAGAATATATGTTTGTGTTGGTTCGGCGTTCGTGAACACTGTGTATAAATAAACACACTTTTAAATTATACAATCATAATTATCTACAGTTCTTGTAATAAAAAAATTCTGTTATCAATATTAGTAGATACCAGCACTTTTGTCTCTTCGCTGTGGTTATGTGCTTCTGAGGAGACCACATTGACGATCCATAAACAGTGAAATCTGTTTACAGTATAAGTGTGATTTTATATTTTGTGTATCTTACAGCAGTAGACGTTAAGACAATGACAATTTGTTACGGTCTGTAGAAATAAACTTAATAATATAATAATAAACTACAATGACCCAATATATTCGCATTAACGGTGACCGGTGATTTTACCGGTTGCAGCTTAGAATACGAAATTCGAATAACTATTTAGAAAGCAAGAAACTACATTTATCACTTAATTGGTTATTTTGATAAGTGTGTCTACACTGTCCACCCATAAGCCTAAGGGAAATTCTACTTCTCTGGCAATCATAGATCAAAAATATATCTTGAGGATGATAATTTCATCCTCAAGAAGTAGAAATTGTATAGAGTGGTGGCAGGAATACAAATACAATTACCCCAAATCTTGCCTTAGTTGCGCGAAGTCTTAGCCTCATCAGTGCCCTGTGAAAGACTCTTTTCTAAAGCTGGTCAGGTCTTGACTGAACGTAGAAATAGATTAAGTGATGCAAAAGCCAAAATGATTTTATTTTTAAATGCAAATTACAAATATTTGTGAATTGCGAATAGATCTATTTTTTATATTTAGTAAATTATATATTGATTTTTTTATTTTCAATACATTTGTTTAATAAACCACAGATTTCTCAACTACTGTCTTTTTTTTTTCAGAAGAGTGTAATTCTGAAAGATAAACCAGCTCATTCTTTTTGTATATAAATTTAAACATATGTAGTTGAAAAAATACTACATCGCTGTTGACTATATTGCAACATGCCGTGATTAGCGACAGAAACTCAACTAGAGTGGAAGTGAACATCGTATTGTATTGGTAGGTTTGAGTTCACTAGGCCCAAGATCGGGATTTGTACTACAATAACGTGATCACGGTCACCGTTTAAAATCACCGTGATTGAAAAGTAGCAGTCACTGATCACGACGATATCAGAAAAGCACCATATCGCTCATGATTAGTACAGAGTGATCTGTCAATTAGTCTGTTTTTGACAGTACGCCAAAGTGAACGTCTCCAGTGATTTTGTAATAATGGGAAAAACTGAGTCGAGAGCAGTGATAAAGTACCTACGAGGCAAAATCACTATATGCTCACTTGTTCTACATTAGCAAATACGTATTTTCATCCTTCTCTAAAATTGTGATTTTGCCAAGTGGGTACGTTTATTTGAAAGGCTTTTTTTTTCTCCATGCATATCTAACTAACGTCTACAGTTTGCACTGCAGCCAATAAGGCTTATTGTGCTCAACCTGTGTTATCTATGTTATCCAGTCCAGCAATGTTGTATCCTGTACAAGTCTGTACAGGTCCTTTAGTGGGTGTCTCTTGAGCATCTCTGGGTCTACGTTCGGTTGCCCAAAGATGCGTTGCCTCATGTGATCCAGTGCCTCACAGTTTACCAGGATATACCCGACTGTTTCTGGTTCCTTGTTGCAGAGTCTACTACTAAGGTCTCCATCATATAGGTCTATATTTTTGAAAATTTTGAAGGCTTAACACTAACCGAAATGAAAGCAGAGCTGGATTCGTCACTATTTGAATCCGCTCCTTCGTTTTCAATTGTTAAAAACTGGGTTGCCGAATTTAAGCGTGGTTGTATGAGCACAAATTAATGATGAACCCCGTAGTAAAAACCCAAAAACTGTTACTGTTCCGGAAATGATTGAAAAAGTCCACCGTATCGTCTTCGATGAGCGTCGAATAAAAGTGCGCGATATAGCAGACATTTTAGATATCTCAAATAATAGTGTGCACAGAATTTTAAGTGAAGAATTGTTTATGAAAAAACAAATTGGGTGCCGCCGTTACTCACACCGCCGGAGCAAAATCTGAATCGTTTGAGTGTTTCTCGCGAACTTTTTGAACGTTTTCACTGCAATCCGAAAGACTTTGTACGCCGTTTCATTACCGTCGATGAAACCTGGATCCACTATTACATTCCGGAAACCAAAGAACAATCCAAACAATGGACAATAAAAGGTACTCCTGTACCAAAGAAAGCAAAAACGGTTTTGTCAGCAGGAAAGGTTATGGCAACTGTTTTGTGGGATTCTCACGGTATTATTTTAATCGTCTACTTAGAAAAGGGTAAACCAATATATGGGGAGTATTATGCCAATTTGTTGCAACAATTAAGCGACAAAATCAAAGAGAAACACCCTCATTTGAAAAAAGTGCTTTTCCATCAGGATAACGCACCTGCTCCATCAGGATAACGTACCGTACCTGCCATTGCAAAAATTCATTAATTTTTGCAATGGCAAAGATTAATGAATTGGGATTTGAATTAGTGCCTCTTTCGCCCCTATTCCGCAGATTTAGCTCCCAGCGATTATCATCTTTTTTCAAACCTGAAAAAATGGCTCGGCGGTAAGTGATTTTCGTCTAATTCCGAGGTAATCGCTGCTGTAATAACTATTTCGAGGACTTCGATTCATCGACTTACAATGAAGGCAATAATTTGGAATATCGTTGGAATAAGTGTGTTCAGCGAGCAGAACAGTATACTGAAAAATAAAACGTATTTGTCAAAAAAATTGCGTTTTCTTTGTTAGACCACGTAGTTTCCAAACCACCCTCGTAGCTATCAAAAAACAAATGTATAACTAATTACAAGCTTTAATTTTTTTAAATGCTTCGTTTTGGAAATAAATAATTGGAATTTTTCTTATTTAACTGATGTAGCCTAGTTTTCTGTTGTATTAGTGATTTACTGGACATTACTAATATACCAGAAAACTCTAGTGATGACATTATTTTTACTAATTTTATTGAAGATACGAAAAACATTTAAAATTACAATTAGTATATTACTTACCATTGCTTGTTGAGGTTGCTGTGGTGGCAGAGCACCAGGAGGTGGCATAGTAGGGGCATAGTAACTAGTTGGCGATACAGGAGGACTAGGATACGGCCAATAAAATATTGGCGGTGGGAAAAATTGTCTTGGACCCAATGCTGGAGCAGCGAGTTGGACCGGCGCATATCCGGGAAAATTGGCTCCTGGATGGAACGCAGTCGGCAGTATGCTTCCACCTACAGTAAATTAAATATTAAAATATGAATAACTGGTCATGCCCAATGTATTTAAGAATATTATAATACTAAATATAAAATACCTACTTTCCCATAGAATAGATTAGAAATTTGTCATAGAGGTGAGTCCAAACAGTTTGAATAATGTAGTACATATTTAAGTTACGTCGAAATATGGTTTAACTAATACAGCTCAGTTTAGTTACTTAGACAACTTATTTTTTATTTTCTTCAATTTCAGAATTTTAAAGAAAATTATAAAAAGCTGTTAACGCAAAGCAAAAGAAAAGGGTAAAGGGAATATGTTGCACTTTAAAATAACCGCAAGAAAAAATTTCAATTACTGGCGGTAACTTATTTGTTTGGTTAGATTATGTTACAAATGTGATCATTTAAATTAAGAACGTAACCAGTTCTTCCTTAAGAAAAACCATTCAATCTTCCGCGCATTTGTAAGAGCATTCTTCCCTTCTCTATATCTGTGATAAATATTTCTTTTGTTTGAATAGTCGAATCAAACTGTGAATGAATCTACATAAAATAGCGTAATTTTCTGGATAGCATAATTTGTTATTCTCAGTATAATTGTATGTTTGAGGGATCCCCCGAGTGTCAGTAGCGCCGCTATCGCGAATAACGCGTTTAATTTGATATCTCGAGAACAGTTCGGTTTTCACAAAAAAAAAAAAAAACTATAGAGACCTTTTCTGTTATAAATTGAATTACTTAACTTTTTTATTCGAAATATTTTTTTCTAGCATCGATATTTTCCGATTTATTTCGTTAGAAATGCCCAAACTTCCCTAGTTTCGTCCTTTCTTCGCCTCTATCTCCCTAACCGTTCACTTTTTTGGAATCTTACCTATTATCAAACTTATAAATTATTTTATTGTCTACGTCTTTTGTCTAAAACTTCTTTACCTCCTGACAATACTTTTTTAGATATTGCTTTGTTTATCATTAGGCGTGATCACGGAGCGCTATTGCATGTGTTAGGTTACGCTAGCCGTTAGTCTAAAGGGACTCAATTCTCCCTCCTCATAATAACCCTGGGATCTGTGGGCCCTGAAAATCTACTTTTATAGCCTGGAGGGAAGTGAAAGTTGAATATTTGTGGGCATAGACTGCTATAGACGCTCAGTGCGTTCTCGGCTCCTATTCAGTTTAGAGTGAAAGTTCGAACATTTTATATGTTTTGAAATGTATGGCGGCCACATAAAATAAAAAGAAACGCTTGTTTCATATGTGGAAAAACGTTGCCCAGAAATATTCAACTTTCACTTCCCTCCAGCCCCCTCTCAGGCTAAATATGATTTTCAGGGCCCACAGATCCCAAGGTTATTGTGGGGAGGGACGATGGAGTCCCTTTAGCCTAACCTAACACATGCAATGGCGCGTCCGTGAACACGCCTAATGACAATAGCGGGGAATTCGATCGATAGACTAAGCAATAACTACCAAAGTATTACCAGCAGGTAAAAAAATTTCAGGCAAAAGACGTAGATAATCAAATGGTTTATGAGTTTGATAATAGGTAAGATTCCAAAAAAGTAAACGGCTAGGGAGCTAGAGGCGAAAAAAGACGAAAGAAGGGAAGTTTGGGTATTTCTATTGAAATAACTCGGAAAATATGAATTCTAGAAAAAAATATTTCCAATAAAAAAGCAAAGTAATTCAATTTACAAGAGAAACGGTTGCTATAGTTTTTTATGTAAACCGAACCGTTCTTAAAATATAGAATTAAACGAGTTACTCGCGAGAGCCGCGCTACTGACCCTCGGGGAACCTCTTAAAATCTACAATTATGCTCAGAATACACCCCTTTAACATATTACACTATCGAGAAAATGACGCTACTTTTAGTAAATTTCCCTCTTCTAAGCGATATTTTGACTAGACTAGAGACATGTATGATGCAGAATTACAGACTAAATTTACGTATGTACAAGTTTATAGTATATATGTGGTAGCCATGATAAGGAATTGTGTTCAAATTCATAATAAATATAAAATAATTTTTTTGGTGCAATTTTATATGATAGTCTAAAACGGACTTAAGTCTTTTTGGACCTCTAATACCTGAAGTAGAATAAGTAGTACAAATTTCTCGTTTTATGATACTTTTTGTTCAACCGTTCTTTAGAATAAACGTCGGAAGTGGTACGTTTTCTAAACTCAACTTCGTGCGAAAAAGAATGTTTTATGTAACTTTGTTTTTAATATATTATTAAACGTTATAAATAGGATTGGGAAGCAAAAATAAAATACGTTCATAATAAGAAAAAACAATGTTAAACATCGTAGGCCCGATGGTTCGTGCACTATCGTAAGCGCATCTTCAAGGACATCGTTGCTTCTGATATTACCTAAACAGGCTGCAGAAAAGCAAGAATAGCCTTAAATATGTCCCTTGATGTAATGAACGAAACGTCGGTAGGAGAAGAAGAGACAATGACACGGGTCCAACTAAAAAACCACGAAATAAAAAATTAAAAATATTCGTAAATACTATCATTTTCTTTTGAAAAAGATATGTATTGTCATTGCTAATTAGCAAGACACGGGCGCGTTTCGATTTACTTGAAACGAAGTAAAAATAGATCGATATAAATGTATGTAATTACGGATTTTCAAATTTACGAAATATCTCATATACAAAAAGTAATACGATAGTATATGCCTAAAGTGTAAAGTTTTTGATTTATTCCCATTTTTCTGAAAAATTCAATGCTTGTGTAAAATTATATTTCTCGAAAATGACGTATTAGATGGACAACATTTTTTGCAGTTTTGTTTACAATAAGAGGTCTTAATAGAAACATGTTTTATTTTTTTACAGTTACTAACTGCATGTGCAGAATAAAAGTCAATTTTTTTAAATGGAACAGCCTGTATATCAGTTCATTTTTGATTTGTTTATTAAATTTCATGTCAGAAACATGTAAGACGTTAATACTTTAAATGTGACTATTACTGAGCTACTGTTGCTTTTTGATATGCTTTTGTTAGTTTTTGCAAAAAAGTCAATTTTTTCAAATGGAACACCCTATATATTACAGTAGAACCCCGATTATCCGTGTGCGGATTATCCCGGCTGCGGATTATCCGTGCCATACGCATGATGACGTAATATCGATATCGCCAGCAGTGTACTAGGGGAATCCCTGGGAATCATTCGCTTTTCATCTGCTTTATGTACATAAATGCAAGTTAACCTACCTATGTAGAGTTTATTTTTTCTTATTTAGTGTAAAAGCTTACTTATGTAGAATTCTGTTTTTTGTTTTGTTATCTTTTTAGTATGTATACATACATACATATAAGAAATAAATGTTCGGATTATCCGTGCTTTTCAATTTTCCGTGCCTTGTCCGGTCCCGTGGAGCACGGATAATCGAGGTTCTACTGTATTTCATTTTTGAATTTCTTATTAAATTTCACATCAAAAACATGTAAGACGTTAATACTTTAAAAGTGACTATTACTGAGCTATTGTCTCTTTTTGATATAATTTTGTCAGTTTTGTAGTTTTAATTAATATAGTATAGTACTGACAAACTTATATCAAAAAGAGACAATATCTCAGTAATAGTCACTTTTAAAGTATAACGTCTTACATGTTTTTGATCTGAAATTTAATAAGAAATTCAAAAATGAAATAATATATAGGGTGATGCATTTGAAAAAAATGACTTTTTTGTAGAAACTAACAAAAGCATATCCAAAAACGACAATAACTCTGTAATAGTCACTTTTAAAGTATTAACGTCTTACATGTTTCTGACATGAAATTTAATAAGCAATTCAAAAATGAACTGATATACAGGCTGTTCCATTTAAAAAAAAATGACTTTTATACAAAAACGTGTCATGTAATTTTAATCCAGTTTCCTGCACATGCAGTTATTAACTGCAAAAAAATAAAACATGCTTCTATTAGGACCTCTTATTGTAAACAATACTGCAAAAATTTTGTCCATCTAATACGTCGTTTTCGAGAAATATAATTTTATACAAACATTGAATTTTTCAGAAAAATGGGAATAAGTCAAAAACTTTACACTTTAGGCCTATACTATCTCATAACTTTTTGACTAAAATTTATACGGGGAATTCAATAATGCAATAATATATAGGGCGTTCCATTTAAAAAACTATAACTATGGTTAGCCACCAAGTTATGGAACACTCTGTATAATACAAAATATTTTTAAAATGTGCTCCTAATAAACCGCTATCACAAGGAAAAAACGGTTTCGGAATATCTTTACTCATAAAGGCATAATCGGCCTTACCCGCTTAGATGACTCACCCTGTATACAAACATACCGCTATAATTTTCTCTTTTCTAAATTACGGACACGATTATAAGGCAAGTTTTAGATGACATTTTCTTTACTATATAATTATCTGACCTTTCCAAGTTACATAATTCATTACTCACACTCTATGCAAATTCAAATATCACCCTATGCAATTATACATACATTATGTGCTATAGTACTACATATTTAATATAAATAACTTCATACATGCTTAACTCCAGTTGAATATATGTACCTATATGAATATGTACAGAAAAAAATTGAAGCATCAATATGTATTAGATACATGAGTAACTAAATTAATGACAAGGCCTGAATTTTAAATGATTAATAAATATGAACGTTCGAATTTATACATGCTATGATAGTGAAAATTGTGCTGCCTTCTATTACCAAACGGCGTCAACAGTATATGGCGCCAAAACCCACATAAAAAGCCGTAGTTGGATGATTTTTTAAACACTTTTCTACTCTATGTCAAAGAAGTGTGTTATTCTAATGCATAAATAAGTAATAAATAGACTCACCACAGTGTAGCAGAGTTTTACCGTTCCACCACGTGGCGGCAGCAGACACCACGAACGACGCCATCTCCCGGATAACCAACAAAACTAGCCCACATAGTGATACAATGTCCATTTCAATTAAAGTTTTATGATTCAATAGAATGACGTTTTCGAAATCTCGATTTTGCTTTTCTCTTATAGGTATTAGAATTAAAATGGACATTGCGTGATTTGCAAATAGGAAATCTAACATTAAACCCAAAAAGCATTAATGTGACATAAACATTTATTAATAAAGTGTAAATATTAGAACAAATTGTAATGAAGTAAAGAGCTGCGTACAGTAAGAGAATGTATCCACATAAGTAAAATATTTCACTCCATTTAGAACTTTCGCTAGAAATTGGAGTGTTGTACCTACTTTATTTGTATTTTATCCTTTTGCAATTCTTGTTTATTGTGTTCCATGCACCGCCCTACTTGAACTAAGTTAGTAAATCATGAAACAGTTGGAAAATAATGTATACATTTCGTTTTACCTCATAAATAGCACGAATACAAAAAGAGAAGGTTAGTCTTACACATCTACCAAAGCAATACAGTTTCGATTAATTCTAGTAAAAATTAATAACAACCAGTAAAAATGTCAAAAATACTGTATTGAATTGGAAATAATAACACACCAAATCTAGCGAAAGCTAAAGAAAATGCAGAAGGCTTAAACTAACCTACAACCTTTAGATTGAGTAGCTTGCTTACGTACAAAAACTGTATATAAACAAACTTATCCTCAATGCTATATTTAATGTCTAGTTACTAAAAAAAATCAAAATTTCCCAATATAAAAAACTTAAATAGTTATTAATAATTATACAATGTATATCAAAAGCTACCAGTATGTAAACATACTAAAATAATCCCATGCCAACTATTGACAAAAAAAAACATTGACAAATATATTTTGTTTCAAAGACAATTAGTACGAAAATGTATAATAACAAACTTTCAAAAGGAAAAAAACATGTACCATGTACTAATATTATCTTTGATAGGCATAATCAATTATTTCCTCTTACCAAAATAATAATAACAACAAAAAATAATAAACCCAAATCCGTTGCTATATATATTAGTCGCAGACATTATTGTTACAACAAAAAGCCTTACATGTGGCATTAAAGTAAGTGATTTTTCTAAATGTACGGTGGAGTTCACGATTAACAATCAACAATCTAGAAGTGGTCAACCCACCGCTTCTGAAAAGTCACCATATACAAAAAACAACGTAAGAAAATACATTGATAGCTACTCTTATATATCTGGAATGTATCACACATCACATGAATTTGTTATATTATGTACTTGTACATATCAACTATTAAAAATAAGGCACTCCTCTCAAATTGTCTCTTTGTCCAACACCGTTTTTTGGCTTTTACAATACGCCCGTCATTCGATATCTCATATCTATGTAGGTACTTCACACATATATGTCGTGTTATTCAAAGGAAATGAGTCAAAGAGAATTATCAGGTAAATTTCAGACTCTAATGGACGGTCAGTTTCTTAAAGATATATACTTATATTATGTAAAATAATATTTACATACATTTAGGTAAACATTTTATATAAAAAAATATATATAAAAATATTTTCATCTCAAGGCATAATTTGATTTTTCGGTCCCGAAATATCATATTTACTGTTTAGTCTTATTTAAAGGCACATTGGCTCATTGGAATGCATTTCTAAGAGTCCTAGGACTTCTTAAATACATTTCGAAAAAATGTAAATTAACCCAATAACTGCCATCTTATGATGATATGAAGATTATGTATGCGATTCTGAATAATGGTGACATCAAATCTGAAGTTATTATAGTTATTAGAACTCAAACAGAAATCTTTCTGAATGACAGTTTTTAATTTTACAAATTTTCATTATTTATTTATTTTTAGAGTTCAGTTCACTCACGTAACCGCTTTTCTTCATGAACTTGTGCGTCTGCATTCGCCTACAATCGTTTTATGGTTTTTGAAAGCAATTTAAACTTATATCTTCATACTAGCCATCCCCGTTTTAGAATCACAGCAAATTTAATGTAATTTTGTTCTGTTTGCCTTTATGTTTCGTCAAGAGGTCTTTGGGATAAGCCTGTTTTTTCTCTGAGTTTCCTCTTGACACTAGATGACATCACTATTGAGGATAACTTTAACGTGAATTTTGATGATGCAAAAATACACACAATACATTCATTCAAATAACCAAGTTGATTACAACACTCTTACGCCATCAAGTAAACTAAACTAACAACAATAACAGAAAAACCATCATAAAAGTGTTAAGCAGACCAAAATGATGGTGATGATAAAGTCACTGGTCAAACTGGCAAGTTCGAGAATAAATGGACTATAGAAGCTTTTTCACTAGTGGTAACAATTTATAATAGGAAAATCTAAAGATTTTGTTTAAGCAATGTGCGTTATGCTGACCTCAACCTAGTTATTATCTTCGTATTGAAGTTTTTGACGCAAAATGAAAAGAAAATCAGATAATAGAACTTGGTTCAACATAAACAAACATAAATGAAAACTTCTGAAAGAAATGGATTACATATTTAACGAATGGAAAGACATTGCTGTAGTGAGCTTTAAGGAAAACGACTGTGTGAAAATGAAAATATAAAACATCAATCGACAAATGGTCTTGTTTAACCCAAAAAATTTTCTATTCCTCAACCATATTTGATATCGCAGTGAAGTCAATATATGAGGGGCGGGGGATATACTTTTTTCCCTCTAATATGTATGCGATATTTTTGAATGTTTAGAATTTCCCTAAACTTACTAATTTGGTTGACTGTCTAGCAAATAATAAAATGCCACTTTTGAAATTTCGCAAGAATGTTGTCCTAGCATACCTAAATGTAAAGTCAAGTTCAAACCCGAAAAAAATAGAAAGCCAGCCTAAAGAAGTTCCTTTAAACGGGTTCCAGAAATTGTTAGGAAAAGTCTCGGAGAACACATCTTTCAAACAACCGAAGGGAAACAGAAAAGTCTGCAAACCTATTGTTAGAAAAAAATGAGAATTGGCGCTTGTATTTAGATTGCGCGCAAAAATGGCATTCTTAAATTCTGTATTTTATTCCATGTTTCATACTTTCCATGATTCCCAGAATTGGCAATTATAAAAAGAAAGCTACATAATTTATTATTTATGTATTGAAATATGGAAATCATTTTAAAGTTAGTTACAGAAGTACCTAACTTGAAAAATACATAATTATGGAAAAAAAAACAAAAAAATTAAAAATTGGCAGTTAATGGGTTAATAGTAATAATAATACACTACTATACAAAGTACCTATTTCTTCGAATTAATATTAGATCAATGGTGTTAATTTGTTACTTATCTCTTACTATATACATATACAATATTGAAGCAGTTTATTTTTACATAGAGTACAAAAAGGAAAGTGTAAAACACTCACATAAGCTTAGCTTACGTACAAGGATATTATAGTGTGTACAATACTACTGAACTAGAGCTATACTCAACAACCCAACTTAATGATTTTGTGAAATATACAAGGGAGTACAAAAGAAAAGATACCACAATTTGTCAGAGTTAATAAAAAATAATTAATTTTAATTACTGTACTTATAGGGATTCTTTTTCATTTTCAAATCTTAATCTCTTATTTATCTTATATTTATTTCTTACAGTAATGACAGTTTATGACGTTTTAAGAGTAAAACAATAGATATTTTTAAGAAAGAAAGTGGTAACTTTATAATAGAAAATGATCTAGGAGAGTAAGTAAAGCATTTGAAATATTAGTTCATACGTCAAATACAGCTGTCCGAGAAAACGTACTCATCATCAGAATCTCGTAGGCCCTAACAGACAAATATAAATTTTGAATGACGATCATCTAAAACAATGAAACTTATGTAACAGTTTCAGACTGTTCGACAAATTTTCTTTCTGAAAATTCGAGTGTATTAAAAATATATTAATTTTCTGGAATGAGCATAATTAAGAACGAATGGAATAGTAAATTAAAGAATACAGATAATTTAATAAGTGCAACTAATAATCCTAGGCGATTGAAGAAAATAATTTTAGTAACGTGGACTGCTCAACAAAAAGATCTTGTACAGTCTATCATTTGCCCAAATTCTGCTGACTATGGTTTACAGTCGACAGTCGGCAGAATCCAATCTAATAGTCTTCAAACATAGAAGACAGACGTATGCAAATTGTTTCAATTATAATGAATAGCCGTTGTTTCGAGCAGCCCAACTTTGATTAAGTATAATATAAGAAATGCCTGATGGTTTATTGTTAATTATATTCGATGTGCTTTGCATTTTATGCATAAATTTCAATTCAAATAATGAATTAAAATTACCCACTGCACCTTACAGACGTAAATTTCGACCAATTTGATTCTTAATCCCTATTTACTATTCTCAAACAGTTCAGATAAATTGAAAGTTCAACTCCATTCAGGCAGTTTCATAAATATGAATGTTCAATGTGTTTACTTGACTTTAAATTGCATATAAGGGAAATGCTGGTAATATGAACCAGTAGGTAATAAAGCCCAGCCGGTTTTTTGTTTCTGTTATTGAAGTTGTAGTAGTGCTGTTACCATCTACCAATTGTTCTACAAAGGAAATGAATTTCAAACGTTGCGTTGTTTTTCAGAATTTGTGCCGGGCATACTTGCGTTTCATTGATATACATTTGGAGGTATGTATTAAAATATATGTTGGCAATGTTTTTCGAGATGGTGATTTTGCATAATGCATATTTGAAATATAACCTCAAAAGTAGGAACCGATAAAGCAGATAACATAACCCACCAAAACATTGAGTCAGACTTATTTCTTCTTGATTCTTCTAATTTTGAAGTTAATATGGTCAAAACACGCCGTGATATCCGTGCTAAGTGGAGTAAAGAAAACATGCACCGGCCATTAAGGTTGGCTGTAAAACCGAACTCTCAGAGGTATGTTGCACAACATTAGGGCATTGGTCGTCGTACGCTGAGGTTGTTTAGGAGTTATTTAAAACCTGGAACATTCTCTAGACCACTTGGAAGATCACTAGTTTTGACCCGACAGCCGGAAGATGAGTTAGAGACAAAAATTATTCTACTTGCAAGAAGAGGTTTTCCTTTAACTCACAAAATTCTAGGAGCCTATTCTCGCTAAAAAACGAAGAATTTCAAACAAATTCAATCACGAGAAAATGGTAGCGGGAAAGGAATGTTAAAGATCGTACATGATGCGATGAGATCTTATCTCGAAGAAAAGCACGAAACATGAATCCTATTCTGGCTCAAAAATGGAACAACCCTATCGTGGAAGATTATTTCAAGAAACTGGAAGTGCTCGTTGAGAAGACGGGATTGAAATATAACCCACAAAAGTTGTATAATATGGACGAAAAGGGTTGTTAACTTACCCTGCATCACCGGCAAAATATTACTGCCAAAAATAGGAGCCAAAATAGTGGCTGCAGAGCATGTCGAAAACTTAGCTACTATGACATGTGGAAATGATATGGGTCAAGTTATTCCTCCAATGATTTTATTCAATAGGCAAAGGATATTCTCGTAGGTCCGAGGTTCTCATAACCAGTAAAGGGAGTATGACAACTGAGGTTTTCATAAAATGGCTTGAACATTTTTCCAAACTTATGTCAGCTCCTCCAGTAATTTTGATTTTCGACGGTGTTTCTAGTCATCTGGACATATCCAGAGTTAGGCACCCACTTGCTATGCTTACTAAGTAACACAACACATGAATTGCAACTCATGGACAAGGCTGTGTTCAAACCCTTCGGAAAGTACCGGGACCAAGAACTTCTTCAGTACTGGGAAAACCACCACGGAAGAAGCTTGAATAAGGAAAGATTCTCTGACATATTCACATTATTATTATTATTATTATTGTTATTAATCTTCCAACCAACAGAGAAATTTCGACGTCAGAGATATTCCAGAGTCCAAAAGTCGAAGAAATGGATTCGAAGGATGAGCAGCCATTATTTTTAATAGTCAAGAACTCGCATGACCAGAACACGGCTGATTCTAATTCATTTTCAGAAGTCTTGGTAACACCAAAGATCGAAAAGTCAAAGACAGTACGGAAGCAGGCTCTAAACTATAAAGCCCAGGAAGTAACAAGACACCTCTTCAAAATCAAGAATGATATTGTGAAAACTCGTACACACGTGTTAGTTCATCCACTTCAATTCAAGAGCGCCGAATCTAAATAAACTGGATTTGCAAATTATGCGAAACTGAATTTAAGGATGATATGTGTCAGTGTACAATGTGTCTTACCCGGGTGCATGAGGCTTGTGTTGGTCCATATCTGAGGACGAGGATGTCTTTTTTACCCGACATGTACACCCTAAACGGATGGGCCTTATTATCTGCAGTGCACGAAACATTTACAAAGTTTTTTAAATACCAAAAAAATGCTTATTTTATTTTTATTTGACGTTAGATATATCATAGTTTACAGTTTAATGTTTCTAAATTTATATAAAATAAAAGAGTTCTCAAAAACATGTAAAACATTTTTACTAAGAGATATAAATCGTAAGGTTTATTGCCTACACTTACCTTATACGTTTTCCAAAGTAATATTTCTTAATCATATTTGCGCTGTTTTTCAACCAGATACATAATAAATATATAATATTTTAAGCTAGCACTATGATATTTGATGTTTCATCTATGTTATTATGATATTGTTAAAAAAAGTAAGAGTAGTACTTGTCGAATCAGTTCTGAAGTAGCCCCGCCCCTTATGATAGTGAGGAAGCGTCGGTAGTAGAAAAGTCAGCGACACAGTTACTACTTATAACAAACAAAGAAGATATGATATTAATTGCCTTACCAAACTAAGATTGACTAAATGATTACAATCTACATTAAAAAAATTTATAACTTTGTTATTACTGAAAATAAGTAAAACAAATTGGATATACTTTATTAAAATTAGAAAAATATACACTTTCTAATAAAGTCAAACTAACGAGACTTACGTAGGAATTTTGAAATACGTGACAGATATATGTCTCCATACCATTCTTGATTTCTACATTTGAGAATATCTTCATAGTATCAAAATACTATTTCGATATCTTCTAAATGAAGTAAGCTAAATGAAAAAATGTAAATGATCAATATTCAGCTTCCAACTAAAGCATAAAACGGAAACTGATGTCACATATGTCTATGTGTTAGCATCTATGATAAACCAATGATGAGAACATTGTCTGGAACAGTCGGTATAGTCAAAAAAAAATATTATTTTCTTTCGCTACATCTGTCTATAAAATCTTCGTAATCCAAAATATACGAATATTAAAAAAAAAATTGTTAACAATTCTTAAAGTAATGTTAACCTCAATAATTTTAGAAATAGTCATTAATAAAATTGGAATATCTATTCTTTTGAAATTTAAGTGAACTAGTTTGGTTAATCAATTCCATGGGAAATTAGTTAAATATAAATTGTTCATGTTGTTAGTTACATATTAGAATAAAATTGTGGATACACCGATAGTGGTCCTTGTGGATGGAACGCTCGTTTAGCGGAAGAGGCTTGCTCAGAAAAAGCATCACCGTAGCTTCTCTTAACGGCTACGTGTGGTACGACTGGTATAACACCAGGGGGCGCGGTTTGTAACAAATGCGGGGGATATCCAACTGGAGTACGCGGTATACTTAAAGGAGCGACACGCGGGGGGAATAATAAAAACGGATGTTGCTGTAACAAATGCGGCATCATAGGAACGGGCGGTGGTTTGATTACTTGACTTTGCATCTGGCTCGTGGGAGTGTTTGGTGATAAAGATCCCACGTTTTGATTCAAAACCGCAATGTTATGATGAGCAATTTGATTCATTAGCACGAGATCGTTCATTTGCGCTTGATTCTGACGAGCTATCAGATTCTGTTGAGCTATCATCTGTGCTTGTTGTTGTGCGATTAACGCTGGATTTTCCCAGCTTATTTGCGGTGTGGGCTGTACATAGCTTTGAGATATCGGAGCGACGGACGTGCTTGGTGGAGGCGGTGGGGGAATATTAGTAGGCGGGAGAGGCGCAATTGAGGGTAACATACCGGGACTAAGAAGAGCAGGAGCTGCTTTTGCCGGCGATACTGGTGCTGGTATACCACCCGTCAATACGAGATTCATATCTTCCCCTGAACACTGAAATACTTCTATGTAGCGCTGTTTCTTTCCGAAAATCATGTAGCGATGGTGTTTGTTTTGAGCAGTTATGAACGCCGAATGCTCGGAATCCATTTGTATGAAAGCCTCTCCGCTAGGCTGTCCCTAAAATTTGATAAACACAAATTAATATTTAACACTTATAAAGCCACTCTTATCAATATGTATCTTTACGGATGGCAGTGGCATTCTTTTATTCTAACATGTACACTAGGGTGGATCGAAAAATGCGTTTTTTCTGCAATACAATTCTAATAGCGCGGAAAACTTGCGCATAGGCGTCATTATAGATGAAAAAATATTTAAAAAAATTTTTTTTCAAAATTTGAAATCGCGCAGAAGGCCTAAAGTTACCAAAAAAGTCAAAATACCGGTAAATTTCAAAAAAATGCAAACATTATAAAAAAAATACAATTTTTGTTCTAATAGTGAAAAAAGTGTTTTTAAGAGTGTCCTTAATGCATACAAAAAATAATTAGACCCATTCTTGTTTTACTGAATTCGCGCAAAAAGCCTAAAGTTGCGAGTTGTATCGTAAAAAGACAATATTTCATGATTTTCAACGATTTTTAAACATGTGCCAAAACCCATAAAAGTTTTATTTTAAATTTGTAATAGTGTAAAAACCATTCAAAATAGTTTTCCCAATCCAGAAAAAATTCTTTCAGACCTGTTATTCCTTAACTGTATTCGCGCAAAAGGTCTAAATTATAGTAGGTATAAGTTAAGTTATAGAGTCCCGTAAAAACGCCGTTTTCCATATCTGATGAGTGTTTATTTAACACATTAAGGTTTGTAATAAGACTCTAACAAGTGATTTACAAAAAATGTAAATCAATTGTAGCTCTCAGCACATTTCAACATTTAATCTGTGCTGAAATGACACAGGACTTACGGCGAGGACGTGGCTGCTAGGCGAGTCCCACCTCCACCCTACCCAACCAACCAACCAGGGTGAATTTTAGTTACAATATTTACAGTAACTATTTACTTTGTACAATGCATATGTTCGTTGTAGGCAAAAGGTTATTTACATAGAAGCCCCTTTGAATTCTGACTTTGAATTAAATGTGGGCATCAGCTGTCTTGATTTTAAAGTAGCTCTAATAATAATATAATACAATCAGAAGAAGTCATTGATATCACTAAAAACGATCTGAGTAAAGATCAGAAGTATCTCCTAGACATTGTAAAAGCGGTCAACACAGGAATCTGTAATCCAGAATTGGCTGCTAGGGATCCTCGACGCATCAGCCACTCTCGTTGGCTAACCTGTGCTAACCGGGTTTTAAGATTGTATGTATCCCAAACTAGTCCAACAATCGAGTTACAGACTTGCAAATTACATAGTGAAGTCATATGCACCTGTTTGGTTTGATATAAAGAAAAACTACACTGTGAAAGATGGACCGAAGCATATTTTGAAGGTAGTTAAGACAACCAGACATCTACCGGACAATATCAAGCAAATCATTGATCCAGTAATTCAAAGGAACGCATTCTTCTGCCACTCTGAAAATATGATGTTGGCTATTGTAATGGATGAGAGACCACACATTAGAGAACTTGGCTACAGGAGGATCCTTAAATCCAGAAATGAGGCATCAGCTGTAGGTTATGTAAGAGACTTCAAAATACCTTCAATAAATTTTAGTGCAAACGACTATACCGAACTAATTGATTGGTCTATCTGCAAGTTAACACCGCCGCCACTACTGTCCAAGATGCCAACTGAACACATTGTTTCTTTATTGAGAGACAAAGCGCTACCAGAGTTTAACTACCTCAAATTCCCATGCCACACCCAGTCAATTGAGAGGTGTGTAAAACTGGTTACAGAAGCAGCAGAAAAAGTGTGCGGGCATGAAAATCGAGATGGTTATATTAGAGCTACTTTAAAATCAAGACAGCTGATGCCCACATTTAATTCAAAGTCAGAATTTAAAGGGGCTTCTATGTAAATAACCTTTTGCCTACAACGAACATATGCATTGTACAAAGTAAATAGTTACTGTAAATATTGTAAATAAAATTCACGCTGGTTGGTTGGTTGGGTAGGGTGGAGGTGGGACTCGCCTTGCAGTCACGTCTT
Source organism: Amphimallon solstitiale (assembly GCA_963170755.1). NCBI lineage: Eukaryota > Metazoa > Arthropoda > Insecta > Coleoptera > Scarabaeidae > Amphimallon > Amphimallon solstitiale. The sequence goes on along the minus strand of OY720676.1, from coordinate 62,897,528 downwards.
CGCTGTGAGTCCTGAGTCATTTCAGCACAGATTAAATGTTGAAATGAGCTGAGAGCTACAATATGATATGTTTGGCTGATATATTTTTTGTAAATCACTTGTTAGAGTCTTATTACAAACCTTAATGTGTTAAATAAACACTCATCAGATATGGAAAACGGCGTTTTTACGGGACTCTATAACTTAACTTATACCTACTATAATTTAGACCTTTTGCGCGAATACAGTTAAGGAATAACAGGTCTGAAAGTATTTTTTCTGGATTGGGAAAACTATTTTGAATGGTTTTTACACTATTACAAATTTAAAATAAAACTTTTATGGGTTTTTTGGCACATGTTTAAAAATCGTCGAAAATCATGAAATATCGTCTTTTTACGATACAACCCGCAACTTTACGCCTTTTGCGCGAATTCAGTAAAACAAGAATGGGTCTAATTATTTTTTGTATGCATTAAGGACACTCTTAAAAACACTTTTTTCACTATTAGAACAAAAATTGTATTTTTTTATAATTTTTGAATTTTTTTGAAATTTACCGGTATTTTGACTTTTTTGGTAACTTTAGGCCTTCTGCGCGATTTCAAATTTTGAAAAAAAAATTTTTTTATATTTTTTCAATTATAATGACGCCTATGCGCAAGTTTTCCGCGCTATTAGAAATGTATTGCAGAAAAAACGCGTTTTTCGATCCACCCTAATGTACACAGATGAAGCAACGTTAAAGATTTATATTTTTTATGGATATTTTATCGCCTCAGCAAATATTTTCTTGTTCAAAACTTATACCCTTTCGGATACAGAAAATTAATTAAGTTTGAGCATATAACTGATCTTAAACTAGTATGGCTGATTACAAAATTAATAACGCAACCTTTTAATAGGTGCTGCGGTAAAGAGCCAACTATGGTCTTCTCAAAATACTCCAGAACACGTTAATTCTTTAACGGTCACTTTTCGTAATGTTTTAAAAGAAAATAAATACTGTTCCTACTATTAGATTGGGATTACGTCATGTTTCAATTGTATCAGGAGATTGTTTTGAACATTTAATAAAATAAATAAAGTTTCAATGTATTTTTCCTCAGCTTGCAATTTTGTTTTGGTTTTGCAACCTTAAATCAAACACATAATTTAAGTTTTAGATAAGCATAAGCTTTTAGTTTTTCAAAAAAGATTACTTTTGGATATCTTTGTTTATAGGAGTACTAGTAGAAGTTGAATCCTGAGCAAGCAACAGAATACTTGTAACATTTAAACTTCACATTAACTGACACTATAAGAAATCTTCTGGGATAAAGATTGAAAAGGCTCATGTCATGATTCCGTTCTTTATTATTGAAATGGCTGATAGTTTTCGTCAACTTTCAGAACTACTGAATAACAACACAGAAATCAATTAAAAATCTAATATACCGTAGTCGACAAATTTTAATTTCTGTTTATACTTCTATCCCATGCAGAAGATGACCTTCTAATATGCAGCGATGGCTGCTTGCTAACAGTGGTGGGAGAAGCAACGCAGTGTCGGGGGATTCTCACATTTCATAGGAAACGTTTGCTGAATGTACTTGGCCGCCTCGCTATATATTTATCTTTACTTTATTTCGTCGTGCTCTTTTCCTCTTTCTACTTTCGTATCAGAAATTAAAATTTGTCGACTACGGTATAAGAATATGTAACAATGAATGTTGTTTCTGAGACACTCATTGAATAAAAAAATATTACATTTTTCTTACAATATTTTAAAACTGTATTCAGTTATTAAGGAATTAACAAGAAAGTATTTTCTACTAGTGAATAACATATCAATCTCACAGCACCAAGTAACAAGTTAAAATATATCGATGTACAATCGAGAAAAGGACTTGATGGCAAATATTTAGTCAAAAAATTATTTTCCTTTTTTATATCTCACGACGTGAGCCTTGAAAGTTCTCGGCCTAACACATAGATGTTAAAAACTGAGAAAACTGGATTCACCATATTTAGCTCTCTCAGACTATTGTCGGTTTCTAAACCTAACATAATTCTTTGCTGGTAAGCGTTTTACATCAAATGACGAAGCTATTGCCACCTTGGATGGATATATTGCAGACTTTCCAGGATCACACTGTAATGATGGTATTGAATTATCGGAAAAACATTGACATAAATGTATTGAAGATTCAAGAAATTATATTGAAAAATAAAACATATTTCACATAAAAACAAACTCACCCTCATTGTTAGGCCGAGAACTTTTCAGACAATCCTCATATACAATCAAAAAGTAGAAATAGTAATATTGTACTCTTTCGAAATACAAATTAATTTTAACTGTTTAAAATCTGTATAGATGGAGCTCAAGCTATTTTAAATATGTTCTAATGTTAAACTGAAAAACAGCTTAACTGTTATTACATTCTTTTCTCAAATATTCTCGCACTTTTATCGATATAAATCTTGGAGCATTTATCCCAACTCAAATTGAACTTCTCATTTTTGATGATCAGAAATTCTATCCATATTATTTCAAATATAAATCAATAAATTTTGTAAAACTTAGTACAAGTTGCCAGTACTATGTTTTAAATATGGGTTTCCCATTTCAACGTTTTTCTGAGTGACGACTTAAGGCATTTTATTAAAATGTATAGCATTTAACTGAGCTGGTCAGAAAGTACCTGACAAGTTCAGGTTCACAACTTTTACCCGGTTATATGAAACCTTTCCGTGCCAAATTTGCGAACACCTATATTAACGCAAACATTTATATAGCCTTTATTCATAGCTTAGAAACGGCAGTTTGATTAGCAAGTTTGTTTGTACTTGAATCTGACAATGACGAAAGTCTTATACTATGTATGCAACATAACACAAAGAGGAAAAGGAAGAGTTTACATTTAAAAATCTGCGGCAGTTGACGCAAAATACAATTAATCAGTTTTTTTTTAAATTTGTTTCGTATGAAAAAAATATAAAAGTTTTGTGTATTAACACTAATCGCTTTGTGTCCGGAGAGGGGGTAACACAACCTACACTACCCTAGTCACTTGCCAAGGTTATGCAAACCGGATCGGGTTCTTGAACCCGGTTATTGTTTCGATTTTATAAACACGGCCCTTTTTATCCGACTGAATTAACGAACGAATTTGTGCTGTGTTGTAATCCCCATACCCGAGTTTATTTTCCGGAAACGCGTTTTGCCCGAGCTAATTAATTTGGCTGCACTTGCCCTATAAAATATATCGATCATATCTCCTCTTATCTCTTAACGAATATGCCCAACAACCAATAGGGATATAATAACAAGCCTGTCTTTCCCGCATATCCGAAATAAGTGGAAACCTGGTGCATGAGACATTAATTTAAAAAATCTCAGCTTGCACGTCTTTCTCGTTGAAAACGCTACATTTAAAAAATACAATTTGAACTAATTACACTATTCCATGTTTGCCTGTAGTACCAGCATATCTTTCAGAAAAGTATAGATGAAAACTGCAATACCATCATGCACAGAAGCGATTCGCTGTTTACAGCCCATACAATTGTCTTTATGGATTGTAGTAGCATTTCTCCCTAATAGTATGGATATACAAAGATGATATGGTGGAAGGTTAGATTCGCCTATCAGTGTGATATTTTAGAGTAGGCCAAGCTTTAACAAAATTTCTATATCGTCTGACGTTTAATTTGAGAGATACAGTTGTTTAAAGAAGAGGTGTTTAGTTAACGTATAAAATTGATAAATCGCTATTCGTGGTGTAGCAGTATTTTTTTTATGACGATAAATACAACTGAGATTTTGATGGGTATACAGCAAATATTGGGCAAAGATACGTTCTGTAATACACTCCGTATAAAGACTATGGAATCACCTTATCTATGAAAAGTAAATCCTTGCAGTAGTGTTTGTTCTGTTTTATGACATTGTCATTCATTAAGTTCAAGTTATTTTTTTTTTCTAATTTCGTGAGCTTTAGGTGCTTTACATCTTCTCATTTCTGTCAAAAATTAATAAGTGTGAAACTGCTTTTTCTTTTAACATTTACCACGTATTTTCATGTAGAATCCTCTTGCCTGGTTCGGTAAAGATGAAGGACGGTCCCCCAATGCGTGATGTACGTAATTTCAGTCATGAAGAAAGTGTCCAAGCCATTACGTTAATTAACCGACAATCGACAATTTTGAAACTGCTGCGCAGATATAGAGAAACTAATAGGAGACCAGGACAAGGTAGGAAGCGGTCAACTACGGCCATAGACAGGTTTACGACTTACAGCCTTGCGAATAAGGCATTGCACTGCAAGACAGATAAAAAACAAACTGTTTATCGTTCGAAATGTAAATGTTACGTCTCAGATGGTAAGGAACCGACTTAAAGAACAAGGTATACGTGCAAGATACCGGCCAAAGGCCCCATACTCTCTAGAGAATACCGAATTCACAGACTCCAATTTGCGAGAGATCATCAAAATAGAACCGATGAAGATTGGGCTAACATTCTGTTCACAGACGAGTCTAGGTCTCTCATCAGATAGACATCTGACAGTATATAGACGAGACGGTGAGCGCTTCAGTCAGTGCAACTTCAGGAAAACAACAAATTTCGGAGGTGGTTCGATTATGACATGGGGAGGTATATCTTTCGAGGCTAAGACAGAGTTGGAGGTTATTCATAATGGCTCTATGACCGCAGATAGGTCCATTAGGATTATCTTAGAGCCACTTGTGCTTCCGTATGCAGCTTAAATAGGGCCGAATTTCCGTTTAATGCATGTTAACGCTCACTCCCACATCGCCAACATAGTACAAAATTACCTAAACGAGGTTGGCATACGTGTTTTGGAGTGGCCAGCTAGAAGCCTTGACATGAATCCAATAGATCATGTCTGGGACCAGATTGGGTGGGCACTACGAAACAGACAAGTTCCACAAACAACGTTAGAAAATCTAGAAGCAGCGGTCACTGAAGAATGGACCCAGCTGGGTCAAGACTTATGACTTATTGAGTCTTTGCGTATGCGGATGGCTGCCGTAATACGGCCCTGAGGCAGAAATACTCAGTATTAGTTCAACTTTTCGTTAAAATTCTTTAGTTGGTGTTACTTTTTCAATTGTTATGTTTATCAAGATGCGGTGTTTGGTTTTTCCTTTGCATTTTGTTTAATTTTTAATATGTTTATGAACTATTTAATTAAAGAATATAAAATTATGGAAAAATAAAAAATCTCAACAATAAATGGGTAATTCCATAATAGTTTGGCGGAGTGTATATATAATAGATATTATTGTGCTCCATCCATTCTATTGTTTTCACAGTAATAAGCACGCCATTTAAGATGTTTTCACTTCCTAATTTTACTATCTTTCTAGAATTAATATTGTCTTTACCTGAGCATTGTAGACCATATGTACACCTTGAAATATTATACTTTTGGCATGATCTCCCAGAAAATCTAATATATGTTCGACTTGGGCCTCGTAAGGCAGGCCGCGAAGCCTAACGCAGTCTTTTCTCGTCCCTGAAGTAATTATGTGTTGCGGCAGTAGGGGCACGCTAGGTATTTGAGCAATTAACGGCGCTGGTTGCTCGTACGTTTTCGGATCTAACGATCTATTCAATACCTGAAAAATTTGCAAAAAGAATCTCGGCTCAGAGTTAGTTTCTTAATGAACGGAATAATTTCATGTAATCACATACCTGTTGCACTTCAGCAGTCGTCGATCTGAATAATTCAATATACCTCGCGCCTATACTCTCCCGATGCTTCGATAAGGCCTTGGGAGCATCAGTCTCACTTGCGAATAGAACAAAAGCATCGCCTGTCGCCCTTCCGTCGGGCTTCTTAACGAAAAGGACTCCATCGGTTCCATCTAAAACTGTACATGAAGTTTCTCCTGTCGCGAAGAAATCCAACTGGAAAGAAATTAAGAGTAAATTAATTGTACTCCAAAATAAGTCTTTACAGGCATAAATTAAAGTAGATAAATAGAACTTTGTATAATAATAAAGACGATTAAAAACCCTAACTTAAAGAATACACAAAATAATTCTTCTCTGTTGAGTAATTATGGTCTTCTTTTAACATCATTGATTTTGCTCGTGGAACTTTATAACGCGCTCTCTTTCGTTTTATATGTGTTAATTTTATGTAACGATTCTTAAGCCAGCCAATATGACCAATATGATAGCGTGAAATGGCATACAAAAGTAATACCTAACAGATACAAATATATCGTATTATATCGATTCCCTAGTATTAATTAAAACAATAAAACATGTATTGTTTACCAAAACAGTTACTTCTTCAGATGTAATAAGAAAGGTAATAACCAGGGATTGGCAGTCAAGAGTAGGTACATTGCAGGACTGGACTTGAATAAATAATGTCATTCGAAACTCGGCGCAATGATTATATCACTGTGGCCAATTTCGAATGATATCACTCATTAAGAGTCACGAATAATCATCACTCATTAGTCTGGTCCATAACAAACACAAAATTCCTAACTTAACAAATTTAAATCTACAATCTATTCCCGATAATAAGCGAAATTCTCATTGTGAGCGGCGAAATTAAATCAGCATGTATATTCTTTTTCAGAAATGCAACAATCATTAAAACATTAAAACACAAATCAAATAAGGAAATATATAAATTTCCATATCTACGAACACTACATTTATTAGTATTTTATAAAACCGGGTTTTCTATTATTTATATGCACACTGCTTCAGCCAAGCAGAGTCAATCAACTTAAACTACGCATGATCGAATTTCTTAAGACCGTATATAAACAGAGAGGAGTAAAAAAGTGTTTAGGTGGGCGTATAGGAAAGCAGAATTTTACGAAAGATATGAAAAGTGCGTTACAAAAGAACAGCTTTGTGTTTTACAAAATATATAAATACAGGGAAAGGGTTTGTACTACTAGACACTAGAGGGCATGAAATGTCTTTTTAAATACGTATAACATTGGACGAATTAAATGAAAATCCTCTAATTTGAGCATCGTGTTTACGTTTTTATTATGTATGTATGTGTACATATGAGGAGAAGATATGTTGTCTTTTTTGTAACTATTTTTTGTACATGTATATGAATTCCTTTATAGCTTATACTGTATATCTCAAGGTTTATTTATTTGATAGTTGTCCCTAATTTTTTTCTTAATTAGTATATTATGCAATGAGCATTTAAAGATAGCTATTAAGACACGAGCAAGAAAATTACAATACGAGCCGAAGGCGAGTATTGTAATAAATACGAGCGTCTTAATAGCCATTAAATGCGAGTTGCATACACTATTTTTTCTACGACCCCATAATAAAACATTATTTTTTGAACATTGTATTTCATAAATTGAGCGTAAAATTTTCAGTGCATCTTTGCGAATTTAGCTGGTAATAAATTGTTCGTGGCTACTAAGGCTTGTTCCATAATTTCTGGAGGAGTCAGATTTTACATTTCACTGTCATTATCCCTCATATTTACCGTTTATATTTTCAAAAAAGCACAAATTTTAACTACTTACTAGTAAATTGCAGAGAACTGTCACATTTAATTAATTTTTATATCTGTCAGATATGCAGTCGCCATATTGAATATTGATTGAATATTGGAATGTTGCATTCCTATTTGATATAAACTTGTATCTTAATGAAAAATCTGTATTCCTGTTGGACATAAACTTGTATCTCAATGAAAATCTGTATCTTAATGGACATCATTAAAGTATAAGGCATATCTAATAATACAATTAAAAGTATGGGAGCAGAAAAACAAAATACAACCATTTAATGTGGATACCGTCTTTGTTCAACGATCCTATAAATATAGGAAATTATTAGAAAAATATCTATTAAATTTATAAACCGTCGTATGGATAGTTTGCTTACGGTAAATATTATCACCTTCCAACAGTTATACGTGCTTGTATTTGTTTGAATTAAAAAAGAATTACAAAATATTCTGTTTACGTAGATAGAATTAAACCTAGTTTACTCGATGAATGAACTATAGTATATATGTAGGTCCTATGTAATTAACATGTGCACATGTAAAACGTAATGAAATAAAGATACATCTATGTATCTATCTCTAAATGTTATTTTTTTTGCTTTCCTCCGTAAAGCTTAATTAAAACACTGTATACAGGGTCCCACGGCAACGGGAAGACACGAGAGCCCAAATCTATTTCTTAACTTTATAGATCCAGAACGATTGGCGGGTAAATCCACTAACATGTTTATCAAAGCTTCGTCTTCTGTAATTTGTTTCACAACATTTGTTGAAGTCTCCATTCTTCCAAAATTATACCGTCTTGAATATATTTTTAGCCACAATTGGTAAATTTGGACAGAGTTCATTAAATACTTTTTTTTAGATATGTTTCGAACATTGCGTAACCTCTTCTATTTGTTGTAGGCGCCGTTCTGTTTGCGAAGGTATCGCTCACTACGCTGGCACTTAGTGCAGAATGGTGTATTTCCTTTTTCCTTTGGGTCGATTCTTTGTTGATATAGCTCTTTGTTTGTCTTTATAATCCTGACTTAAAATTGAATAATTGATCTTAGAGAGAGTGGTGACAAGATCAAATGAAGATTTTAAGACTAAGGGCCGGTTTTTCCAGCTCCCATTAAAATATGTACTTGGTTAACTACTCACTGATTATCTCTTACCGGTGCTTTTCAAGCCGAATAAATACACCTATTAACTAAACAGTGTTTAGGAATTTATTATAAAGTTGGCAACATATTTGCTAGCGCATTTGATGTATATTAGTATATTTTGTTCTAATAATATTGGAGCCATTTTCTACATTTGAATTCTTTCTTTGTGTTTTTTGCCAATTTTTTTTAGAATTATTCATAAGTAAATAAAATGTAGGTTTTTATTACGTAACTATAGCGTTTAAAAATGTTTGTGTACATAGCACAATTTATCATTTCAAAAACCAGAGATACTGAAACAAATTTAATGGTACTGTTATTATGAAATACAAAAGGTATTGTGAAAAATAACTGAAAAATATGACATGTAACAAAATCATAAAAGTGGGAATATTTTGTTGAAAAAGAAAAGTCTGCATATGTGGTCTTAGACGGACTATCAATCACATTCAACTGTATAAAATAAATAATGCGCTTTCCACTGCCTGAGACGAATTAACTTGCACCAAATTTCTGTAGAACGAATAAAGCCAGATACTATTACTGAAAGATCAAATATCAGCTGTTTATTAAAAACAATGCATTCTAACTAATTTCATGTCCAATTTTCTTTAATCAAAGAAAGCTGATTGAGGAAACCTTGGTTTATGATTTCAACTTAAAAATGTTATATTCTGGAGGAATCGGAGTGAGCTTTACAGTGCCAGTATAGTGTACAATTTAACTGAACGCCAACTTTGCAAGCATGTATACCTACTAATCATCCAAACCCAATTCACCCAAAAAGTACTTAAAGTGCCTGTATTAGCTCTCGACGTGTATCTGCCAGCTCCTGTTGAATTACTTCCATGTTTTCAATTTGATTTGTAATTTTTCAAAATAGTTTAACACGTCAGTGAGATATGTAAATATATATTCGACTAAAATGTTTTAATAGGGTGTTGTTAAGAGCAATTATAAAGAGGGAAGGCGCAAACGCAAGCATAAATTGCCACAAAATATTTAGGATTTTCATGAATAGAAATGAAGTTCTAGAGTTGTAGCAGAATAACAACTTCCAATACTGAATCAGAAACATCAAAAAAGAGAATATTTCTGTAGTAACCTAAAAGTTACACATTTCCAATATTAGACAATTATATTATTCATTTCATATTTTATAGAAGAAGCAATACAATTACTAAATCAGTGATAAAAATAATTGTTAATTAAGTCCAAAAATACTTTCATACAGCAAACAAAAAACAAAAACAAAAAAAAAGTATTGCACATGTGTAATAAATCCTAATCACTGTTTAATATTTTATCAGGTACTCGAAACACTGGTTAAAATTTATTCGATTAACGCCGTTTTCAATTATTGATTAGCGCTAACGAGTGTTGGAAAAACAAAAATTTGTTCACGTGTTTTAATCAATGATTACGCTAACCGCCATTTTAACCGGAATTGGAAAAAACAGCCCTAAAGTTAATATATCAAAATCGTCAAAACATAAGAGCATCGAATGATCCACAGCGGCAAATGCCTTACAATATAAATGAGTATATGCTTTAATCAGGAAACACAGATTTCGTATTTTCTCATATTAGACACACTTCTAAAAGGCCCATCAATCGCTGGGTTTAGAATTAACCAGTGATGTATGTCAGCTTTTACGAGTTACCCCCTTCTATATTCGACTTCATTTAAACAGTGGTATGCATTTTACATATTTTGTTCACGTATTAGAGACATACATAAACACACATATCGAAAGGTTATCGTGTTAATAAAATATATGTCAAATAATATATTTGAACGCCATCATAATATGTTTATTCATTTAATAATAACATAATTTATAATTGCAATCACTGTAAGTTATATATTTGATTATATTACCAAATATGTTTAAGTCGGAGACAGGCAAATATGAATAAGCATCAATTTATAGTGATAGCTATCTACCTGAATAATGTGTAGTAACTCGTACACATTTAAGTGTAATTTCGACATTAAACAACATAATGACGATGCCCTAAATACAAAGTTCCAGCTTATTGTTTCGTAACCAATTCTTATAATTATTAACAATAGCTATATTCGTTTTCCTTTGTGTATAGATTAATGATTTTTATGGTGAATATTTATAGTGAAATATATAAAGCGGTAGCTGTAGATATGGATTGCGCCAAGAAGCTCATAATGACTTGGCAAATGTTATTATAGTGTGACTAAATATGTAAAAAAAAAACGTACACGAAATGCAAAAGGTTAACTAACATCTAAGGTTTAGTGAATTGAGATAGAAAAAAGAGAAAGAAAAGTAAATCAAATTGCATGAAGCCAAGAAGATTAACGAGTGGTCACAGTCGAAAGAATATTAAAAGTAATACACTGAAAAGAATAAAACTAATGATAAATATGAATTATAAAAAGAATTCAACGTTCATAATGGAAGTTATAATTAGCGGAAAATATTATACAATTCATCAAACTAATTTTCTTTCATGAATAACAGAAAAGTGTTTCGTTTAATTGTCTTGGAAGCATTTATAATTCAAGTTTAATAAAAAGAAAATTAGATAGACATATGCAAGTGATATTCGAATTTATAACTCGTAGATAAAGATTTGCCTGCAATATGCTCTCATTTACAATAATGTTTTAAACGTGGAAGTCCTTCTATAACAAGCGAACCTCGTCTATTATAAGAGTTCCAGCTTCTGTTAAATTATGAAAGTTACAAGTTGTGTTCATAAGTATACCGAAAAAAATAATGGAAAAAATTAATTCACAAAGTTAGAAATCAATTATACATACTGATCTACACCGACAAAACAAAATTTTCCGCGAAGATTTTAAAAAGCGATGACTGTACATAAATATATTCTCTTTGATTCTAACCGTTTTATGGTAGGAAATATAAATACTCAGCATATCAAGTTCGCCAGTATTACTAAATCAAGTAAGTCATGGTAACAACAATTATCTGGAGAGAATCATTACAAACATATTATTTTCCATTTGAATATTATTATGTGAATTTAGATTGATGGTCTTCATAATCCTCATCAAAATAATAAATCGACAAAAGATTAGTACGATTTAACACTATGATCAAAAGTAAATATAAACTTTATTATTAGTAGCAAGCTCTTGAGTTATAATATGTTTAGGTTGATATTTCATTTTAATTTGTTTCTCACAACTAACGTAGCAAAGTTTCGTAATGAATTTCCTTTCTAAGTTTTAAATATAAGTATTGTTATAGAAAGAAGACAAAAGTTCATTTAATTATACCAAACCTTACTTGGAGTTCAATAAGAAAAAAAAAACTGTGTGGATAATATTCAAAAAGTAGAAATCTGAAAAGATATTCGAATTATGCATAAAAGAGTGCCTTCAGCAAGAGCAAATAACTATTTACTCTAAAAAAAAAATGCTGTAACTTCTAAAACACTGTCGCCAACAATCTATGCATTCAGTGTCATATAATAAACGAGCTTCTCATGCTGACATGATACTGGAGTTCAGTACAATGAAAATGTGTATCTAGAAACTTTGAATTAAGATTAAATTGATTTTGTTAGAGAAATACAGATATGCTTATCAAAAAGCGACTTCAGAAGTAAACGGCAGTAACTAATACTCTCAGCATACTAATGTAATTTTAATAACAATAATTTATACTGCACACTTGTAGATTCATTTTTTAAACAACTATCTGCATTTGTAGGAACTGATGGCGAAGTTCCCTAGTAAAGTTCAAGTATCTATGATTCATTAAAACTGCGTGATTAAGCATACCAGAGACTTTTTATATGAGAACTACGGAAAAAGGAAATAAGTTATTTATGCACATATGCAGACATGATATCAAATAATTTTTACTAGTTTAAACAAAATATAATATTAGAAATTATATTAACATGCAATTTCCTAAATAATAATATGTCTATCTCGGATATATGCAAATACATGAAAAAATATACAGAACATGCTTAAAATACACCAAAAGGAAATGATGCCATTATTAAGGCAAATCTCTTGTCCCTAAAATCAAGCAGAAATATAAAATACAAAATACCTTATTATTTGTTTATTTTGTAGTTCAAGTCGAGTAAGGGAGTATTAATATTTACTAGCAATACTTTCTCAAGGTTCTCTTCTGTAAGATTTGTTCTCTTTGAATGAAGTAAATCCTTGTAGATAGAAACGTCCTTTCTACATCGCAACTGTTTATAAGTGCGTACTGGAAATATTCTTTTATTTCAGCGTATTTAGCAGGTAAATTTTATGCCATTGTCACCATACACAATTGCCGCAATGTTATTAAATCTGGATTTCTATTAAAAACTGAGTCTAACTTTTGCCGAAGGCCACATCCGAAGTCACTTGGCATACTTTTGAAATTATTAATAGTCACTTCTAATTTGGTTAATCCATCTTTCAATTTGAGATTTCGATTTTCAAAATAGTGATACTTCGAGCATCGTCATTTAAACATGTAACGAAATTCCCTGCATAAAAACTAGTAGCTTCCAACCATGTTCCCTATCTAGTTATTACTGGCCAGGGAGGCAGTGACAAAGATGGAAGTTTTCCCTGTAAAGAGTTACTCTCGATGGTGCTTTTCTGAAAACTTTTTTAAGAGCGGATACAAAAGTCTATCAACTTCCGAATAGGTGTCTCTGATATATTGACAGATTCTGTGGAGAGCATGTGCTACACAAGTAATATGCAGCATATAGGGATATGTTTTCTTTAATAGTCTGCCTGTTTTTAACATACAGGGTGGCTGACAAAAAACGCCCCAAGCCGTAGCTCCGTTATTTATTATCCGATTTTAAAAAACGAAATATCAAATAAAATGGTTAAGTAAACACTATCAATTGGCGTAATCAAAATATTATTAGGAACAAAAAGTTTTAACATGCGATAGTCAACTTTTTTTTTTAATGGCAACGAATATTTTTAATTAATGTTTCGGATAAAGAATGTTTTCCTGATTTTGATGATGTATAACACGTCAATTTTTCAACATAAGTTTCAAGTGTGCCGTGGATAGCAATCAAATGCATCAAGTAATGAGTACTGTCAATTAGTACCTATGTAAATGTTAATAAATACTGTCATTGTGACATTTGTGTATCGGTGTGACATTAGTTCAACGTTCTGATTCTTTCTGTGATTTCAATTCATCATTATCATGGATAGCAATCAACTGACCGACATGTTGCAACTATACTTTGAGTGTAATCGAAATAGTGCTGAAGCTGTGAGACTCTACAGTTAGCGTTATCCGACAAGAGAGGTTCCAGACCGTCGTAAATTCGGAAAAATCGAAACATTAATTGAAAATATTCGTTGCTATTAAAAAAAAAATTGACTATCGCATGTCAGAATTTAGATTTTCGAAAAAAGGGGCTAACTTCTCAATTTTGGATTTCGTTTTTTAGCAATATCTTTTGATATATGGGATACCACGATAGCGTTCAAACCGCTATAGCTATCTATTCCAAATTTGGCGTTCAGTAGTATAATCTCCCTCTTGAGAACTGATTAGATTTTCAGCAAAATCGGCAGACCGGAAGTAGTAGTTTACTTCAGTGAAAAAATCGAATTTTTAAAAAATCTAAATTCTGATGATTGTTCCAGGTTGTTCTCGGTTTGTTCTTAATTGTTCCAAAGTATTTTAAAAAATAAATCATAATCGGTCGAGTAAATTGCAAAAAACAATTTTTCGCCAGTACCCCCTTTTTCGAAAATCGAAATTCTGAGAGTTATTTTAGGTTTGTTTTAAATTATTCCAAAGTATTTCAAATAAAAAATAATAATTGGCTGAGTTAATAGGAAAAGCGATTTTCTTACAGCCCCTCTTTTTGCGAAAATTGAAATTCTAACGGCTCTTCCAGGTCGTTCTAGATTTGTTCTAAACACTGTTCTACTACATCAAAACCGTATCCCATATATCAAAAGATATTGCAAAAAAACGAAATCCAAAATTGAGAAGTTAGCCCTTTTTTTCGAAAATCTAAATTCTGACATGCGATAGTCAATTTTTTTTTTAATGGCAACGAATATTTTCAATTAATGTTTCGATTTTTCCAAATTTAGGATGGTCTGGAACCTCTCTTGTCTGATAACGCTAACTGTAGAGTCTCACAGCTTCAGCACTATTTCGATTACACTCAAAGTATAGTTGCAACATGTCGGTCAGTTGATTGCTATCCATGATAATGATGAATTGAAATCACAGAAAGAATCAGAACGTTGAACTAATGTCACACCGATACACAAATGTCACAATGACAGTATTTATTAACATTTACATAGGTACTAATTGACAGAACTTATTACTTGATGCATTTGATTGCTATCCACGGCACACTTGAAACTTATGTTGAAAAATTGACGTGTTATACATCATCAAAATCAGGAAAACATTCTTTATCCGAAACATTAATTAAAAATATTCGTTGCCATTAAAAAAAAAAAGTTGACTATCGCATGTTAAAACTTTTTGTTCCTAATAATATTTTGATTACGCCAATTGATAGTATTTACTTAACCATTTTATTTGATATTTCGTTTTTTAAAATCGGATAATAAATAACGGAGCTACGGCTTGGGGCGTTTTTTGTCAGCCAGCCTGTATATGTGGCACTGTCACTAACAAATAAAAGTATTTTTCCCTGTACCTATCGTCCGAATGAAGCACTTTGTGTAAATTCTCGTGAATGGTTTTAGCAACTTTTTCTGCATCAAGTGTATTTATAACTTTAGATATTATTACATATACGTTATATGGAATAGTTGGCTGTAGTACACCAGCTACATTTACCACAAAGCGTCCTAATATATCGACAGTTTCGTCGGCACTTATCCATAGATACTGATTTGAAAGATGTCTTCTAATGCATTCTACTGTTTTCATGAAGCACTTAGAAACATAATATCTAAGGTGGATTCATCAGGAACATTTCGACCAGCATATTTTGAAGAAATGTTTTGAAAGTGGGATTGTCAAGTGTATTTAATGGGACATTAGCCGCCTTTAAAGCTTCACAGAGTTCTTCGTTAAAATTGTCAGCTTTCAACGGGTCCAATTTCTGTGTATGTTTTAGCGATGCTAAGTCACGTTGTACGTGCGCCTTTTGGGCATTCTGTAACAATATTTTACAGGCTTTGCAATAAATTTCGGAATCACTGACAATGGACATACAATCAGTATGACCCTTAATCCAACTCGCCATTGTTTCACGATGCCATTCTCGACGTTCTTCCATATCATAGTAACATAAATAATGTTCTAGATCTAAATAAATGATAACTAAAAATGTATAAATATGTATGTTATTGAAACTTAACGTAATCCAATGCACACTCACGTCAATATAATTGGGAGAAGTAGTTTCAATGAAACGGTATTAAACAGGCACTATTACCAAAATTACGAAGTATGTAACAGTCAAAACAAGGAAAAAGCGAAACTAACGCCCCGTATTTTATATATTTTACGAAATATAAGGTAAATATAATACATTTTAAAAACCCCTTACGCTTCTACCTACGCCGATAAAGAAAGGAATTTACGAGAAAAATCCACTTTATTTGCTGTCGTTTTCGGGACAACAACAGATATTGCAGTTCACCATGTGAATAGTGCTATTCAGTAACTGCGTGTTGTTTACATTATTTCTTTGCTCCGTCGTAATTTAAACCTGGTGTGTCCGGTCTATAGTTATAACTAAGCAATTTATGTTGCACCAGTCCGGGTAATTGTAAAGTAGAAGTAAGTGCAAATAGGCCTGCAGAATATTCAGAATTCAAAATATGAAAATTTCGCGCGTATTTATCAATTGTTATCTGCCGGTAATGTAAGTGCAGAGTGCGCTCTGTTACAGTTTTTTCGAGGAAACTATGATGAAGAATTGAAGAGTTTTGCAAGAGTTTTTATATTTGTAATTCGTTTTAATTACATTAGTCTATAAGTGATTTTAACCTTGCTAAAAGGCAAGTTGGAAATATTTGATTGTGTATGATAGTAGTGTGACCTAACCTCAAAAAGAGTAAAGCAGAAATATCATACCAGTGTTTACAATTACTCTAGTTAAATGTCCTTATGGGGAAATTGTAAACACATATGTTGGCGAATTTCTATCTTATTCCAGGAATCAAAATGGCTAGACAATGTTTTAGAAAAAAGCTAGTGCCAATATATTCACTTCAGAACCTGCAAAGGGCAGCTGAAAACGTTCGAAACAAAATATGGTTTTATCGTGAAGCCTCAGCCCAATATAATACATCACTGGTTGTTATATATCATAGGTTCAACGGCTGAAATGTACCAGAAACTATAATGGGAGGTGGACGTGCACCTGTATTTAGTAAGGCGAAGTAGAAGAACAAACTGTAGAAAACATAAACTCGAATGAGAAACCAATGCAACACACAGGAGTTGCGTGACCTACTCCAAACTTACGTGAAAGGACAAAATTTGCAAACACCTTTTAAAAACTACCGCGTTGGTCTGGACTGGTACTACAGCCTTATGAATCGGCATATAGATTTTCCATTCAAAAAACCTGAGTTTTAACAAAGCCAGAAAAGACCAAAGAATATTATATACATATTAAAACATGGGAAACATTTGTAGATGAAAAAAATTCTAACCCTTCGTTTGTATTCAATATAGATGAAAGCGGTTTTAGAAATGATTCCTTGAGGATAAAAGCCATTGAAGAACGAGGAATGCCCTTTGTAGGGTCTTTGGTGGCTCTGGAAGAGACTCAACAATATCTAAAGAAAGTTATGCAGGTACAGTTTATTTCGTCTTCACATGTGGCTGGATGGAAGAATCGCAGCTCCTTAACTGGTTTAGCAAAGGCACATAATTTAATTTACGTGAAAAACAAAAGCTAACAGAGGAGGTAGCGTTGTTGTTGTATAATGGTCACAAAAGACATAAATAGATAAGCTATGAGAGTTCTGGCGCAAATCTCCATAAGGTTAACACTGGGGGTCTAAAATTACTTTTTCCCCCCACCACTCCAACTTCTGACATCACGTGACCGAAAGCAATACCCCCGTTAACGGCTTCTGAAGAGTTTTGAACAGCTTCTGAAGAGCTTTGAACGGCTTCTGAAGAGCTTTGAACGGCCTCTGAAGAGCTTTGAACAGCTTCTGAAGTGCCTTGAACAGCTTCTGAAGCCGTTAACGGGGGCTTTGCTTTCGGTCACTTGATGTCAAAAGTTGGAGTGGTGGGAGGGTGGAGTAATTTTAGAACCCCTGTGTTAACCTTATGGAGATTTGCGCCAGAACTCTCATAGCTTATGCCATACTAGTTTAAGAATAATTGAACTTGCAATTCAAAATAAAGTAGTATAGATAAATTTCTAGTCATTTAACTTACGAATTCAACCTCTGGATAAGAGGGTATTCGGGCCAGTACAAACCTGTTGGGAAAAGAAACTGCTTAAAAAGAATAAATTTACGGCACTTTCGAGAGTTGACTCTGGAAAATTTCCAGAAGATGAATTTAATGCTGATAAATAGATTCAAAAAAACGCAATAGAAGATGGCTGAAAATACTGTAAAGCAAGAGGTAGAAATTGATGTCGCCACACCAGGAAGAAGCAATACTCAAAACATATGTAAAAAAAACTACTAGTACAATTCAGAGAAAGCCGTTCTGCTTCTCATATTTCCGATACTGGCCCCCCTTCTGAACACAAGATATGTCTTTGACGTCAAGCAATTCACAAGCTGAGGTCGAGAGCGCCATTCGTGTTACTCCTTCCCTAGATATTATTGCGATATTTTCTCTAACAATTAAGAAAACAGTAGCCGTGAGTTGGTTAGTTTAAATACAAAGCCTGCACACCTCAAAAAAGTTATACCGCGATTGAAACAAGTTTAGTATGGAGAAGTTTTACCGACTGTTGAAGTGATGAAACGGTAGAGGGAAGCTGAACGTTTAATAAAATAGAAAAATAACAAGAAGCGAAAGAAGCAGACGTCAGCCCAAAAAAAAAGGACAAACCTTCTTTGAAAAATACGACTGAAAGAAAAACAATTAATAAACGTATGGAAAACATTGTAAGTGATAAAGATGTAGACGAATTCGATCAGCTTTGTAATTATCATTCAAATGAAGATATGAATAGGAAGAATGGGCCGAAGAGGTTTTAGCAGACAGTTACATTGAAGTCTAATATAAACAGCCAGAATGGTACTTATTTAAACCGGGGATGTAATTATTAGGAAAATGTTTATGTTTATGTTATGTGTTATTCATGTTTGCCGTGTAGGTAGTGTAGATGAAGTTAATGGGGATATAAAAGTTGTTGGCGAAACGATAAATTTTCTAGTGAGTTTGTCGAAAAAGAATACGACAACAACAATTCGATCCAGAAAATCTATTTTTGTTTTTCCGGGCTCTGTCAATGTTTTCGAACAATATTAAATAAATTTTCATTTTTCAAATATTGTCTTATTTTGTTCCTGCAAACATGTAGTTTTATATTTAAGACTGTCTACTTTTTTGCTTGGGTAATTCTAACCATGTTTTACCATTCGGAAGAAAGGTTCTGTAAACGTGAGATTTGGTCGAAAACACTCAGAACACTTCAGGTTATAAGACGGTGTATCCTATTCGTTTTGAAAACGATTCATAAAAATATATCATAATTTTCAAGTACAACAAACAGTGTTTACCATTACCCCCCTCAGCCCTATATTATTATACTTATTAATAACCTTTAGATGTAAAATTAATTTTTAACAATTATACTGACATTACTCTCTCTTTTTATATCATACTTTATGATATTAATTAATACTTGATAATTTCGAACGGTTATTCTGAATCGCTTGTTTCAAACATTTATATTTACACAAAGGATACTTCATCATTCAAAATTACGGTATTATTATTATGACTATTTCATAGACTTTGAACTACTTATTCATCGTTTTAGAATTTTCCATAATATCAAAAAAAAAAAAATTGCACAATAAATACAGATTGCTGCAAATTAAGAGTGTGATTATTTGAAAGCGCATGATAAAATCTATGCATAGAAAATGCGTGTATACGTATCTACATACGAGTTTGATATGATTTATTACTTTAGTCTTTCTTCGTTAATGCAATCTAATGGGTATATGTCGGATCAATTATTCTGGTATGCCACAAGGCTGCTTATTTGATTATACGAGGTAGGCGCCATAAATTCTCGGCATGACAAGGCTTATACAGGTTCAAACGTGTTCAAACTCCGTCACGTCATGCATGCACATACGCGAGGTGTACACTATAAATATGACCGTTCGAAGCCTAGTAGTTTTTAGTAACCAGCCAACTAACGTGACTAGCGCACGAAAATGTCTAAAGTAACGAAAATTGAGTACCGCGCGGACATTAAATTTTTAACAAAAGAAGGGCATACACCTTATCACATTGAACAACGTTTCGACGGCTTTTACGGTGATTCATCTCCTTCGTACTCAATTGTAAAAAAGTTTGAAAGTGAAGGAATTAACAGTAATAACAAACATTTCCGAAACAAGTGTTCGCCGAATTCTCCATGACCATTTGGGTATGAATAAAATTAGTGCTAGATGGGTACAGCGACTTCTTTCTGCTCTCCAACGTGAACGTCGATTCGAATGTGCGCAATCGATTTTAAACATGTGTGGAGACGACCCAAGACCGATTTTGGAGTCCATTGTCACAGGAGATGAAACAATGGTTCTGTTTTACGATCCTCTATCGAAAAGGGAGGCCATGGAATGGCGGCGACCTGATAAAACTCGTCCCAGGAAGGCGAAATTCGTGATGGCCACAATATTCTGGGATTGTGAGGGCATTTTGCTAATTGACTTTAAAGAGCGCAATACAAGTGTGAACGGTACACATTATGCGTCTTTATTGCATAAATTAAGAGACAGTATTCGTGAAAAACGTCGTGCAAAATTGACAAAAGGTGTGCGATTATTGCACGACAATGCTCCCGTCTATACTGCCACCATTTCACAAGCTGCCAACCGCGAATGCGGCTTTCAAGAAATGGAACATCCACCGTATAGTCGGGATATGACTCCTTGTGATTTTTTTTGTTTTCTAATTTTTTAAAAAAGACCTTAGGAGTTTTAAGGACGACAGTGAGTTGCAAGCAGCTGTTATAGAACATTTTGACGAAAAAAACTTCAGATTATTTTTACAGGGCTATCGAATTATTAATTAATCGTTGTAATAAATGTATAGAAGTTAGGGGAGATTACATTGAAAAATAAAAATTCTTGTTTGTTCCAAGTTTCTTTTTTGTATATCAGGCCGAGAATTTATGGCGTCTACCTCGTATCTGCCACAAGGCTGCTTATTTGATCATATATTCTCTATATTATATATCTATTAATTTTAATTAATATTCGTTATATTATACTTCTAAAAATTTAGGTTTTTTCTTATACGACAAGATTTTTTAAGCATTTCATTATTTTTCCTCTTTATGTACAGCCAATAGCAGATTATTGAATTAAGTTTTTTAGTGTGCAGAAAACTTCAATGACTTCATTATTTCATTTTCTTGTCGCAAGGGAAACGAACTATGCATTTTGTATCAGATTCAGACATAATTATCATCAAAACGAAAGATTGTAAAATAAATATAAATAGCGAATATCTTTCATTATTTTTTCTACTCCCATACTTTAATTATATTATTAGATATGCCCAACCTGTACTTTAATGAAGTCCATTACGATACAGATTTTCATTATGATACAAGTTTATATCCAATAGGAATACAGATTTTTCATTACGATACAAGTTTATATCCAATAGAAATGCGACATTCCAATATTCAAACAATATTCAATATGGCGACTGCATATCTGACAGATATACAAATTAAATAAATGTGACAGTTCTCTGCAATTTACAAGTAAGTACTTAAAATTTGTGCTTTTTTGAAAATATAAACTGTAAAAATGAGGGATAATGACGGTGAAATGTAAAATTTGAGTCCACCAGAAATTATGGAACAAGTCTTAGTAACCACGAACAATTTATTACCAGCTAAATTCGCAAAGGTGCATGGAAAATTTTAACCTCAATTTATGAAATGGAATGTTCAAAAAATAATGTTTTATTATGGGGTCGTAGAAAAAATAGTGTATGCAACTCGCATTTAATGGCTATTAAGACACTCGCATTCATTACAATACTCGGCTTCGCCTCGTATTGTAATTTTCTTACTCGTGTCTTAATAGCTATCATTAAATGCTCGTTGCATAATATACTATTAAGGTAACACGTCAGGAATATTATAATAACCAACATAAATAATAGGAAGGATATAAGATTTTTATGATTCTAATATTTACCACTTGCTTGGCAGTGCAGTCATAAGGCAGACCTCGCATGCGTACTATAACAGCAGCACCTCTTGAAAGGAATGCCTGAGCTTCGCAATTTGAACCACCCGCAACTGACAGAAAGTCTTCACCTGACGCACGATATACCTCAATATACCTTGGACCAATGTGATGCTTGTGCCTTTTCAGAGCCATGTCTCTGTGTTCCTGATTTATAAAACGTACTAGTGCTTCACCGTTCCTCCTGCCTTGTGGTGACAAACAAAGTGCTACACCTCCTCTGTAAAATAAAAAAAAAGAACAATTAGCAGTTTATAAAGAAGTTATTGACACTTTTTGCCAGTAATTCGTGTTGTATTTCCATGATGAGTAATTACATACTGCACAATTTAAAATAAACAGATAATTTTCGTCGTTTTTAATAGGATGAATACAAGCTATTTGTGGTTCACTTAAGTTTATCGATTAGTTTTGTGTAATAAAAATATTTATTGCTAGTTCATATATGTTCTCTGTCTGTCTAGAAACAAAGAACGCATTAATTATGCTGCTGTTTCTATTCAATAGGTTTCAAATAAAATGTTTTTTTTATCCAAATTGCAATTATCAAAGTTACACCAATATCAAATACTGATAGGACAAGTATCTCATGATCAGACGTCACTTATAACGTCACACGAAGTTGTTTCAAAGCAATGGTCACTTCAACGCGTTAAGAAAGTACAAATACGATAGCTTACTACAAAAGTATAATTAATTAATAGCTAATAATCTTGATAATTGAGCACTTGTGAATTTTAAACAATTAATTAGAAAGAAAAACTCGTTTCACAAAAATATATATGATTTATTTCAAAACGAAATGTACATTTAGTTTATGAAATAAATCATATATATTTTTGTGAAATGAGTTTTTCTTTCTAATTAATTAATTAATAGCTACGAAAACATTCACTATCTTTTCTGTAGAGGACAAATGACTTTTGGAATTCCACTACAATTCTCTTCCTTTTCTCTTCGTAATTGCATTTAAGATCACCTTATTACAACATCACTTTACTCGAACAAATATTGAACTCACTCTATATATGTCATTAGCATTTTAAACAATACTGAAAAATTAAAAAGGAAAATGCAAACATAGAAGAAATTCTACAGAAGCTGGCCAGTTGGAAAACTTATGCATATTTCTGGCTAGGCTTGATTTGCATGAATAGTATAAATGCTTGAAAAGCTACACTAAGAATTATTACCAGCACTGTAAAACTCACTCGGATTTCATCACAACATAAAATTATTTAGGTTGCAATCATGTAAACCAAATTGGAAACAAGGTTTTCTCATTCGAACTTCTTTCATTAAAGGTATTTAACTAGTTAGAATGTAATGTGTTCAAAAAACAGCTAATATATGATCTTTCAGTAAAAGTACCTGGCTTTATTCATTATAGTTAAAGTTAAAACGTCTGAGATATGGCAATGAAAAGTTTAACGGGAGTATACCGCTAGAGTATGATTCATAGACCAGCTTGAGACTAGATGCAGACCAACAAACTATTTTTCTTTTTATGATTTTTTTTTCTTTACATATACGTAAACAACAGTTCATTTCATATATTCTATTTTTTTTTCATTTACCACTACACCTTTGTATTTGTATTTTATTGTATTTATCAATAGGAGTACATAATTAATAATTTATTTCGGTATCACTTAAGTTTGTTGCCTTTTAATTCATATTACAAATTGTAAATATACAGAAGAACACAGAAATCCTCAGAGGCGGCTATATTTACAAAATAAATTCCTACAGTTTATTTACTAAAATGACATTCCTAATTATAGAGGATATAAGCACAAACAAATTTAAATAAGGGCAAAATGTAATTTAGATCAAATGCATTAGCAACATGTACAATAACTTTGTACAATAATCCTTAAGCACTGCTTCGATAATATAACTAGCGTATTTCTTCGTATTGAAAAACGCCGGTTAGAGATAATCAATGATTAGTTAACCCAGCAATTTAATCCGAGTTGGAAAAATCTGCCCTTATTAAGATAAATGCCTGTGCCGATTTAATATGCTACATAGTTCTGTTAAAACAACTGTGTTGTGAAATAATAGTGTTACTAATATCTTAATACTGAAGTAATTTCAATTTTCCCTTTGAAATTCAAACAAATTATGAAAAATTGATATAATTTAATATATAGAATGTTGAGTTTAACAATGATTGATTGAGGTTCTCTGATTTACATTTAGATTAAATTTTGATGTACTTTTATAAAACCTATATCAATTGCTCTATTTTGTATATATGTATACTGGAGACGCGTTAAGTTAGAGAAACTAAAATAAATCGCTATAGAATGCATACTTTGCAAGATATTCGAAAAAATGAGGTGTGGCCACCACACGACTTTCTTATACGTATGCGCGTTTCAAACTATACAATTTTAAGAATTTTTTTATACAAAACTTATTCAAAATCCTATTCTAAGTACTTTCATTCTCTTAATAAATCGCTATAGAATGCATACTTTGCAAGATATTCGAAAAAAAGTGCTACTCGCTAAGAGTAAAAGTGCCACTTCCGGTCCGAATTTTGAGATTTCATGTATACAAAAAATATTGCAAATTCAACTCTAAATACTTTTGTACTCTTAATAAATATATATAGAATGCATAATTTACGACATATCTGCAAAAAATGATATTCGGTAAGAGTAAAAGTGGTACTTCCGGTCCGAATTTTGAAATTTTTTTTATACAAAAGATATTTAAAATTATAATTTAAATACTTTTATACTCGGAATGTACCTGCCTAGAAAGCATGACTTGCGAAATATTCGCAAAAAACTGATTTTCGATAAGAGTAAAAGACCTACTTCCGGTTGGAATTTCGAAAAATTTTTTTAAGATAATTTGTCTCAAATTTAATTTTGAGTACATTTCAATTCTTTATAAATTTGTTTAAACTTAGTAATTGACGAAATATTTTCAAAATTCAATTTTTTCACTGAAGTAAACTGCTACTTCCGGTCTACCGATTTTACTGAAAAACTAATCAGATCTCAAGAGGGAGATTGTACACGTAAATACAAAATTTGGAATTGATATCTACAGCGGTTTGACCGCTATCGTGGTCACACACAGACAGACAGACACAGACATTTTTTAAAAACCACTTTTTCGGTATCAGGGGACTTCAAAACGTGGACATCTGCAAAAATCTCGAGGTCGAAAATTTTCATCATCACAATACTTCCTTATACTACGTATAAGAAAGTAAAAGTTACTTTGTTAAATTATACTCGGGGGCATTTATTTCATTATCTGAAATAGAAGATTTATAAATTTATCGTAATATACACATTCATGGCAAATAAACACATAATTTCCGTTTCAATATTAAATTTCTTTATTACATATTTTTAATAGACTAATAGTTCAATTCGGCGGTGACAGATAAATCATATCTGTCAAAAAGACGTGCGTTGTGTATATTCTTCCTGCAAATTTTTCATGTTTATTTTTGCTTTGATATAAATTGTTTAAAAACAGTGCTTCTTAGAAGTGTATTTATTATTTATTTGCGCCCATTGAATATAATGCCGAAAGGTTTCTGTAAACACTCGAGGCTTTTTACAAACTTTTCTATAATCATGAGTTAAATTTAATGCGAATTGTGCAAGTATTGCTTATTTTAAGTTATATTATGGATACGTAATGAAACATTTAAGGTTTTTCGACAATCTAAATCAATATAATAAATAAGTTGATAAAGACTGAAGTCTTAGAGCATTTCAATTACTAAATATATTACGTTATAGTTACTGTATTGCGAATATATTTTTTCTTTGGTTATATCAAATGTCACTGATAGAAATAAAAATAGATCCGGCAACATATACAAGGCGAGTCGTCATGGATCTAGTATGACGTGCAACTGAATGTAACGCGTTTCCACCATATGTTCTCTTTTGTATTTGGTTTAGCAATTAGAATACGTATTGTAATTTATATTTTGTACAGTGTCGATTATTATGAATTTCAAAAAATGTTTAGATCTCTTTCTGTATTGAATGTTATGTATTTCAACATTAGTAGAATTAGAAAAGAAAAGGAATGAAATGGCGGTTAGTAGAGGGAATAGGAGAGTACTGGACCATAGCTCCCGGCTCTCGAGGTCACAGACACAAAATCGCTGGTTTTTACCCCCTCCACTTTTTAGTTACAAACCCCACCACCGATATTTAACAGAGGGCGGTGGTGGCCGCACGCAAATTCAAAAATAAATCAGTATACAGGGTGTTTCAAAATTATGAAAGAAATACATATACAGCCAGGTACTCCGTGACGTATCAAACATACAGGTTGTTTCAAAAGTTATGAACCATGATGGCCGCTTAGTGCCCTTTTGATATCGAAGGTAGTCGCATAGCGCCCTTTTGGCTTCCAAAATAAATATATACACGGTACTTTGTGACGTGTTTCAAATTTGCGCGCCCCCATTAGCGCCCACTGTTAAGCCTCGGTGGTGGGGTTTGGAACTAAAAAGTGGAGGTGGTAAAAACCAGCGTTTTGTGGCCGTGACCTCGGGAGCCGGGAGCTGTGTTCCAGTATTCTCCTATTCCCTCTATTACGGTTATATTTTTAAATGCTTTGTTATTTCCCTAACATGTAAAGTATTCTCATTTTCTTCGACCATCCCTTTATAATTATTACTAACCGAAACTAGCAGCAATAAGATTTTAAAAAATTCATAAAATTAAATTTAGAAATTGTTAACATAAAACGCATACACATTCCATTAATTTTAAAATAGATACAACAAATTTAAGTGAGTATTACGATAAATAAATTCAAAATTCATGACTACAATATATCTAACATTTTTTGATATACGGCAATACTATTTATACTAGTATATACCCCCGATATTTAAAACGGAATTGTTAGGGGGTTTTAATATTTAAATTTGGTGTATTATTTAAATTCATATTTACAAATGTAAGTATGTAGTATTAACTGAAAAGAATTATACAATTAATATTTTATGTCATTAATTAAATGTTAATACACTTTCATTTTGTTTTTTATACTACAGTTTATCTTCCCTATGGAAGATTCGACAACTCTTCACAACTTTTTGATTGAACTATAATATGAATGTACGTATACAACAAAAGAATAAACTATATCGTAATTTAGTTCTCGTAAGTGCGCTTTTTAATTTCATTTAATTCAAAAATGGATATATATATCTAGTAGGTCTGATAAAAAATGAACAAAAAACGTCCCACCTTTGTGCTATAAAGAAATGCCGATCTATCACCCTTCAAAAAAATGGATGCAATTCGAAGAAGAAAGAAAATACACTAATACGCTATAATGTTTGAACAAATATCCAGATACAACAATAGTTATTTACGTATCAAGGGAATAAAGTAATATATTATAGTCAAGACATGGATATTGCGCTCGAGGCAAAGCCGAGAGCGTAACCATATTGAGACTGTAATATTACTTTGCTCCCGTGTTGCGTAAAATATTTTCTCGCCCGCGTCATCATTTTTACTTAAATAAATACAAAAGTACTGATATTAAATAATTACAAAGCGTTATATATTAAGCCGAAAAGAATACTGTTACTAATAATCACTCATTGTAAAGATTAATTTTTGGACAGTAACTGATGTTTTGTCAACTGTCAAATTGGATGTAAGAAGCCGTGATGAATGTGTTCGTAATTGTGTTGCATATGCAACACAATATACACCACAGCGGTTGTTATTGTTTTTCTTTTTCTATGTAATGAAATTTTGTATCTATCTACCACTGTTCAGCACTGGGATATAATGTTATAACTAAGGTTACGTGTTCAAGTATATTACGCAACAGTCTACGTCAGTAGATATAAAACATGTAACAACAGAATATCATGTGTGATGGTCAGGTAGTTATAACATCTGAAACAGCGAAATCGAGTTTTAGAGGTATTAAGAAGACGAAGGAGGTAACGAAATCTTATCAGGTAGTTTAAAAGATTTAAATCTTTAAATAATAGATAAAGTATCAAATTAAGTAACGAGGGGACAAGTATAGATATTGTGACAACGTCTGCTTTTCCTAAACAGTTTCAGAACCAGGAAACTATTCCTCCAATCTCATATTTAATGGTGATGATTCAAGGCTTTACCAGAAAAAGTTAGAATCGTGAACATCTATTTCTCTTGACGAATGTTCTACTTCTGAACATAATGCTGCGAAAAACAGAGTGATTGTTTTGTTGGGAACAAATGTTTCCGAAAATTTGAAACTTAAACAGATGTTTATGTAGTATTATCATAGAAACCAACTGACATAAAAGCTCTAGGCGTAGGCATGTTGCCACTGCATTGCAAATGATATAATAAGGGTTGTGTCAAATTCACTTCTTCTTTTGGACAATGCCCCTCAACATCCCCTAAGTCTTCTGAAATAAGAACACTATTAAATGGAAAGAGTGTTGGCATGTCACCAAATACGACATCGGTTTTATGATCGATAGGATCAGGAAATCATTATATTATTTAAAGTTTATTATCTGCGTAATACCTTTATTGATATAGTGAGAGATTTGGACACCTCAGGGAAATAATTGAAGACTATTGGCGGTCTTTCAATATTTTGTTTTTAGACAACATTGGACCTGGAAGGTTTGCCAGCAAAATATTATTGGAGACGTTTACAGACCTGAGCTAGAGGTAAGACTCGAACATACTACGCCTTAAGATGTAGCAAGAGTTAGAGAAAGCCTCGATCATCCACTCTCCAACGATGCTTTAGCAAAATTAGCCAAGAAATTTAGTCGTCAAAATTCCAAGGAGAAATGGAAAAAAGCAAATTCTAAGAGTTCGTGTTCTAAACTTGACTTCATGTGGTAAAAATCATGCCTTATGCAACTCGTATTGTAATATTCTATTACATGATGCAATATATTAATGTGAGAATTACATATTTTTGCGTATTATTTACTTACGAAGAGAACTACTTTATACTGCGTAGTATTGGCTATAGTAAAATTATTAAATCCGAGGGGTAATTCGCTGAGGTATTGTGGTGTACACATTTCAGGAATTAGTAGGTATTACCTGGAAATATTAGGGAATTGTTAGGAATTATGAAGGAAATGTTGGGTATTATAATACAAGGAATTGTTGGGTATTAAAAAGGAATTGGAGGGTATTATGAAGGAATTGCAAGGTAATATGAAAGAATTGTTAGGTATTGCGAAGAAATATGAGGTACTATTTAGAAAATTTGCTTGTCTTTTTATTGCGCATGCGCCATTGTTACAAATTATTACCCTGAGTCATTGAACTATAGCCGTCGTGGTGGCGGTGCCTAATCTTTATTCCATTCAAACACTTATATGATAGAAATGCAGCGTACTCGTTTTAAATCAGTGGTCACACTTTTCGGCCAGTCCTTAGGCTTGCGTACTCCTTCAGTACTGACTGATCTAAAAGAGTTTACCTTCCCTAGAGAACAGAAACGATTACTAAAAACTCCTTTTAAAAACTCAATACCAACTAAGAAGGAAATATCGAGTTTAGACATTGCATTGACTGTAAATGCAGCCTTAAAGATGCTATACTGTCTACTCAACAGTTGGGTATGATACCAAAAGAACGTAATACTTGGGAAAGCATTCATATACCCTTGATTGTACGTGATGCAATCATACGAAGAATATAGTGACCGAGATCAACCTATTGACTCAAGCCTGGCTGTAAACTTATCAGTCAATCCCACACACAAATGTGCCGTAAGTGATTTTGTTTTTCAGAAAGACCCAGAGTAGGAAAACCAATTCAACACAGTACAAAAATCAGTCGAACTGCAAGATTATTCTAAAAAAGTATTCGACATTTGTGAGAAATCACCTTATATAAAAATTAATTTAGAAAATAGTAAAACCTTCGTCGTTAGGAAATTTGCAGTCTGCTGACTTCTTGATGAATCCAAAGAAAATGTTAATACAGATAGGTTGCGCAGATTTATCTAAAAAAAAAAAAATTGGTACGCCAAAAGATCCCCCGAAGAGATCTAGGAAATATATTAGATAATTGCTAACAAAGAGACCTACACGCGATAGTGGTTCCGAAGAAAATACAGATATAACCATTGAATACGAGAACAGTACAGATACAAAGCAATTTTCTTCATTTTCATCAGACAATAGAGATCTACAACTTTAAGGGACATCGATATGGAAACTGTTAATGCAACTGAAAACAGCAATCCATCAAGTAGTGACATTGAAGAAGAAAATATTCGAATCCATCTCGCAGTTTGGCAACAATGAATTGGAGTCGAATTCAGAAAATAAATCTAAAAAAATTTTAAAACTGACCATAATGACCCACTTTGAACGTATTATTAATACTTTCTATATAGCTAAATTTATGTTAAGAAATAATATATTTTATTACGTTGGAAAAGTTACGTCAGTAATTGATGACCAAAACGTACAGGTAAACTTTTTAAGACGTTCCAGGAAAATTGAAAATAAGTTTGTGTGGCCTGATGTACGAAATGAAGTATATATACCACGAGGGACTATTGTTTACCTTTTAAGAACTGAAACCTTCTTTTTATTACCTCAATTAAATTAGAGATTTGTTATTTTTTATTTCAAATATTTTATTATGGGCTTTTGTTTAAGTTTTTGCTATTTCATATAATAATGTGAAAATTGTGTTAATAAAGTTTTTGTATTGTTTTTTTTTTGCAATTTGAAATTGTTTTAACAGTTAATCCTTAGGTTTGTACAACCCGTTTGAAATAAAACGAGTTTGTCAAATTTCTATATAATCTCCGCAAAAAGTATGGAATCAGCTATTTTTTTTGAATATTCTTTGTTTCTTCAATATTTTATGTTATATAACTAAGGAGTACACAAACATATTGAAAATAAAACAACATGCAAAAGAAAAACCAAAGAGCGCAACTTGATGACAATTGAAAAAGGAACACCAACGTGAAAAATTTAATTAATGGAAACGTGACTAATATGGGTGTTTTTGTCGCGGACCCGTATTGCGGCAGCCACCCTCCTAAGCAAAGACTCAATAAGACGACTAATGTAGTCTTGACCCACCTGGTTTCTTCTGCAGTGACCGCTGCTTCTAGCTCTTGTAACGTTCTTATTATTAAGGTATTGACGAGATAATGAAGCAACTACAGGGTATTCCAAGGAATTTAATGGCAACTACTGGGCAATGCAAAGAATTTAATGGGTATTCTAGGGTAGTGCAAGGTATTTAATGTATATTACTGGGTATTGCAAGGAATTTAAAGGGTATTACGGGGTATTGCATCGAATTTGAAGAGTATTAGTATGAAATACCTCGCATTTAGGAATTGGTGTACAAAATATTATGAGCGAATTACCCCTCGATTAAATCATATGATAGATAATATTCAAAATCATTTACAAATATCATAACTAATTATATTCAATAACACATTCAATTAACGGCACTTTTAACACTCGATAAACACCAACTTCACAAAAAGGGATTAAAACTATAATTCTGCAAAGACTAAGCTAACAAGAAGTAACTAAAACTATGGTTAGTTATTTCTAAATTCACAATAAGTATGCTTCTTTAAATAAAGTGTCACTAAATTCTTAATGCAACACAACAATATCAAAACTTAGGACCACTTAACCACTTCACTTTTACATTTTTTAAGAGTGTAAAGTTTATACTCCATGATAATACGACTAGGAATAAAACGACTAAGACAAATACCTACGTACATACATCATCCACGAGCAATAGAGAGATAGACAATGCGACAAAATGTTATTTTTATATGATGTGTGTGTTACTAAGGGTACACCATTTTTTTTTACCCTATATTTACATCGTAAATTGTCAGGATTAAACACTATAACTTTGGATGTACGTAAATTTTTCACATTCAGCAGTTAGCGGTTTTTAAAGAAAGAAAATTCAATTCCACAAACAGGTATTCAGGTATGTTACATTTTAAAGCAATACACAAAATACAAGTCTTCATAAAGGAAAATTTCGTTAGAACTTTATATAGATTTGAAATACGAAACAGAAGGTACAGCAAGTCAATTGCTATTTTTGTGCATTAGTTTAAATTAAATTGATCCTGATTTCGCAGTTCAGAAATTTCCACAAAACACAAAAACTATCGGAATTAATTCCTTAATAACACTTAAAAATAATTTGCCATTCAAATGTAAAAAGTAAAAATTTTATATAATGCAGCGCTCGATTGTATTTCACCTACATGTCAATGTATTTTTAAATATTTACAACGAACAAGTAGTATCTGTGATTTGTTTGTGAACTTCGGTCGACGATAATATGTTAAGAGCCACTTATTATTGGTCCATAATTATGTCCGATTCGGCTACTTGAATATGATGCTCGTTGGTGCCTTGTACTTTTCTGGAAGAATTTTTAAACGCATAGGACAGGCATTGATTTGCGCTCGTGTCGTTTATATATCGATTAAATGAAATATAGAGAGTAGCAGACAGAATGTCGAGCAATTCTAGTTCTGACGTTAAAAAGCAAACTTTATCTTCCAGTTTGTGATAATTTTAAAGCGGAAAAATACCGGCGTTTTAAATGAGTCTCCGTAAAATAATATTCTGTTTATGAAACAATTTAGAATAATTTTATATTGCTGAGAGCTTGTAAAAATTACACTAGTCGACCGCCGTTTTGCATCTGGTTTGAAATAAAGAAATTAGTATGAAAGGTTTTTAAGATATTTAAAAAAAAAAATTAAAAATATATATTTATCACATATTTTCCAACATTTCTTTCACAGAAGAATAATGATGAAATGAATAACTATCTAAGTTTTAATTATTTCGATGTATTAAATAGCCGAGAAACTTTATATTAATGATCACAAATGATAGCATACGAGGTAGGCACCATAAATTCTCGGCCTGATATATAAAAAAGAAACTGGGAACAATATAAGAATTTTTATTTTTCAATGTAATCTCCCCTAATTTCTATACATTTATTACAACGATTAATTAATAATTCGATAATGCGAAAAGTTTTTCCGTCAAAATGTTCTATAACAGCTGCTTGCAACTCACTGTCGTCCTTAAAACTACGTCCGCTAAGGTCTTTTTTTAAAATTAGAAAACAAAAGAAAATCAAGAGGAGCCATATCCGGACTATTCTGTGAATGTTCCAATTCTTGAAAGCTGCATTCGCGGATGGCAGCTTGTGAAATGGCGGCAGTATGGACGGGAGCATTGTCGTGCAATAATCGCACACCTTCTGTGAATTTTCCACGACGTTTTGCACGAATACTGTCCCTTAATTTATGCAATAAAGACGCATAATATGTGCCGTTCACACTTGTATTGCGCTCTTTAAAGTCAATTAGCAAAACGCCCTCACAATCCCAGATTATTGTGGCCATAACCTCTTTCGTGCATCAGGTCGCCGCCATTCCATGGACTCCTTTTTCGATAGAGGATCGTAAAACAGAACCATTGTTTCATCCTCTGTGACAATGAACTACAAAATCGGATTTGAATCGTCTCGACACATGTTTAAAAACGACTACGCACATTCGACTCGACGTCCACGTTGGAGAGCAGAAAGAGGTTGCGGTACCCATCTAACACTAATTTTATTCATACCCAAATGGTCATGGAGAATTCGGCGAACACTTGTTTCGGAAATGTTTGTTATCACTGCTAATTCCTTCACTTTCAAACGGCGATCTTCTAGCACTAAATGTTCAATAATTGAAATTTGTTGAGGCGTTATCACTTCAATTGGTCGACCTGACCGATCAACATCTTCCAGGGATTCTTGTCCCAGACGGAAACATTTTGCCCACTTTTTTACAGTTGAATACGAATGAGATGAATCACCGTAAACGGCGTCTAAACATTGTTTAATGTGATAAGGTTTATGCCTTTCTTTTGTTAAAAATTTAATAACCGCACTGTACTCAAATTTCGTTACTTCAGACATTTTCGTGCGCTAGTCACGTTGGTTGGTTGGTTAGTAAAAACTAGTCTTCGAACCGTCATATGTATAGTGTACACCTCGCGTATGTGCATGGATGACGAGATGGAGTTTGAACACGTTTGAACCTGTATAAACCTGTGAGGCCGAGAATTTATGCGCCTACCTCGTGTGATGCTTGGGAAAAGAACCGAGCAGTATCTGTACGTGATGAACCGTGTATGGTGTCAGTGGTGTTGTTTATTTACCTTTTCTTTTTTTTTTGCTGATTTTGTCACTCTTCAGGCTTATTTGATTTGTCTTGCAGAGATTAGTGAAGCTTTAAAGCCTTTCTTGCTTGGAAGCGAATACAGCATAAATGGTAAAGTAACCTAATGGCATCCAGGAAACAGGATGGATGCCATAACTTCTGTTAGATATGTGTGTGGCAAGTTTACTAAAAAAGACACAAAGAGAGCCAATAACCAAATTAGTTAAAAAATCCTATAAACTTTTGTACTCAGTGGATAAAAGGAAACCGCAAAAGTATGTCGTTTGCTGGTTCCAATGATTAGACGCGAGCAAAAAGTTCACATAAATGATTGTTATTTTTGCGTTTATAATATAGGAAAGTATTCAAGTAAAAAGAAATTTAAGATCAAATATCTCGATGTTTCATCGACACTTAAACCTGTGCCTCATGGGGAAAGTTTACCTGTTCCTGTTTATAACTTAAAACCATCTGAATAAGGATCAGTGGAAAGCGAAAACAAAAATGAAAGACGCCTTGAACAGTATATTCCTGAATCTCATGACATTTTGCCTCCACGTCATATAATATTAGGTACGATGAAAAACTTTGTCAAATTCTGAATAAAGAAGAATGTTTCCCAAACTGACTAAAGCAAAGTTGATAAAAGGCATTTCTTTTGGGCCCAAAACATAAAATTGTTAAAGATCCGAGATTTGTGCTAAGCTCACAAAAACTAGAGTTCGCTGCTTGGTCATCACTCAAAGCTATAGTTCACAAAGTTTTGGGTAGCAGAAGAGATGGCGATTATGTTGCTGTAGTAAATGATTTAGCAGACAACCACAAAACCATGGGTTGCAGAATGTCAATTCACTTATTGTTATTAAATATTTATTTTTTGCATTCGCACTACACCTTTTTCCAAACAATCATGTACAATGCTGACATTATCAATAGTAAATAACGGATAACCTCTTTCAAAACAGATATGTATATCGCGAATGTTAGGGAAAACTCTCATTAGTCATTAAAAGACAAAAATGATATAGGGGACAATAATAGGTAAAAGTTAATCTAAAGCATATAACTTCGCAGTCGTAAACGTAATCTTCGATCAATGGTAGGTTCGATACGTTTCACCTGTTGGAATGAAGGAAACCTCGTGTTACCCACCGGTGTTGGCTACAATGAATCACTTTTTAGTGAATCGCAGAGGTATACCAGGGTACCAACTCACCCAGTCTCTGATGGTAGCTACTGATCTTTGAACACGGTTCAGCACACACCTATCGTTTTTTGTATGTGCTGTAACCAGCAGTGTCATTGCGTTAAATTCCTGTGTAATAGCTATGTACAGAATGAACAGCTTTATAGTGAAGAATGCCATATGCGGAACACCCATTATTATTGATAAGGTAACAGTCCTCTCATGACGAATTCTAATCTAGTCCTAGACTAGATTAATTTTTATTTTGAGGAGAATAACACAACCTGTGTCAAAGGCCATTCTAAGTCAAAAAACACCGCCCCGGTCATTTCCTTTTGTTCAAGAACATCCTTTGTGGCTGCGGTTAATCGCAGAAACTGGAAATCATGAAATAAATACCCAAGAAACCGAATCAAAATTGTTCGTTAAGACAGAACTCATGTACAAATTCTTCCTCCTTCAGTCTTATCAATATACATTATTCAACAATCTTAACGAAGAAGGAGAATAAACTGATTTTGTAGAATTTTGATGCAAGTTAGGTATTATGGCAATGTAAAACTGTTTGAACGAGAGGAAAAGTGCTTCTGCTCAATGACACAGTTAGCTATGCAGACTAGAACCTCCATGTCTAAGTTAGAGGGATGAATAATAGTAAGAGTACGGCCGCTACGATTTATATCGGGAATCGGATCAGATACAAACACGGAAACTTATACAACGTGGCTTTACCTAAAACTTACGAAGACAAGTGATTCACAAAACTTTTACGCAATTCAACCGAAGTAGCATCACGATTAGTACTTCCAACTTCTAAAAACGCTGGAACCACAAATACCGTACAAAAAAAGTCAAAATTTCATTTTTGAAGCCCTTGTGATAGGTTTTTCATATACAGAATGACTGCAATTTAATTTGAATAAATCGTAAGTGTTTGTAGCCATGAAAATATAGATATTATCAGAGGATCCTGATTTAAAAATCCGTGTCCTTATGTATTTATCAACCAGATATATTTATAAAATTTAAATCAAAATACTAAAGACTAAATTATTAATTCTTACAATATTTATTAATGGCGCTGATTAATTATTACAAAACAACAGTGAATGTTGCAAATACTACTGTGTAATAGTGATACAAAGTATAAAATAAAGTACTTGTAACTGTCATTGTATGTATTTGATATTTTTACATTAATCACAAATCACCTTAAAAAAACTATAGATATATACTGAGTAATAGATAGATAAAGAGTGATTAAAAACTAAATATCATGAGCTGCTTAACAAAATATATTTTCAACGATAAAGATTATACTACGTTGATTAATAAATGTAGCTAATAGGTATGCTTATCTGATTCATAATAATTGTTAAAAAAATTAGGGAAATATATATAATAACTAGTTTATAAACAAGCAAATAATTACAGAAACATAATTTTACAAGTGCACGTTTTTTTTCTTTCAGTGAATTATGTGAAAACTAAATAAAATACTCACCTAATATAAATAAACTTTTCACAAAATGAATGACATTATTAATATCGTAATTTTTATTATCATTCAAGAACATATTATATATAATGTTATTATATTAGTGATTAAATGTTTCATTTTAAACTCTCATATGTACTTTAACTTAAAAGATTACATAAATTTATTACACTAATTTAACGTATGATTTTTCATTTTCTATTTGTATACATATGTATAATCTGTATAGAGAACAAGTTTGGATCAAAGAAACAGATAAAGTTTAACTGCCTATAGAAAAGAAATAAAATCAGTGTAAAAAGCGATAATGTTATATCAGATTTGGGTATTCAATCGTTCTATACACGTGTTTAGTGTACAGTGCGTTAATTAGTGTTACTACTACATAATATAATGTAGGTGATTTTAGTTCCCGTGATAGTTCTGTATATTATCAGTATTTCTTCAGCTATCATTAGTTTTTGCGGTCCTAAGAAATAGTTTTTCTTCTCTAACGACGCGACGACGACCTGAAGTAGCAAAGATATTGAACATGACTTCAGCATTCTAGACAAGATTAGTTAAGCATGCAAGATTGAAAGGTGTTTGAATTTAGCGCGCTCTCCTATAAGTAATTTAATTGTAAATAATAAATAAATACATAGTTACACAAAGCACAAGAACACTTAAAAACGATGTAATTTTAGGTCAGCGAAGTTTTCACTGGATTGCACAATAAAAATATTATGAAAGCGTATTTTTCTTCTGGTATACGCAACGAACAAGGAACATGCGGTTATTCTTATAAAAATTGTGAACTGCTACTTGAGGAACAGTTTCCATGTGTGGATTTCACATACCATCTTCGGTGTATAATACAGAGATTTCATGAAACCGGTAAACCTTCATAGGAAAAGCTATAGGACGGACCAGCACTGTTACCGAAGAAGTTGTGGGAGATATTTAACTAGGCTGGACGGGAACCAAGGAAATCTTTGTGATGTTTATCGCCCCAAAGAGATTTATCACTTGGTACATGTCAAACAGCTTGCAAAAAAAGTGTTCCATGCATTTACATTCATTCACCTTACTCAACAACTACTACTTCCTGATTTGCATTATCGAATACAATGGCAGTGGTTCAATGAATTTCAAATAAAGATGGTTCGTTAGACTTAACATTCACGCACACGACAAAATCGCATTGTGTTTTTAAAGACTGAATGCATTCCCAAAAAATCGGTATATGCACTGAGAAAAATGGTATTGTTCAGTCAATAGTTTTTAGACTTTTCACCTTTTACACGTTGACTGAACAAATAATCTATTCAGACAAGCAGAAGCAAACTAATGAACCAATTACTTTAAATTTTTTATTGCCAGTATTGTTGATTCAACATTTTTGCTTATTGACTGAGATTCAATGATTCGCAACTTTTGATCGAACATTGTAAATTCTTATTCAAATAAAATGACGTTGTCGCATTAGCAACGCGAGACATTCTTTCAACGTTCAAGTTCAAATAATATTCTATACAATATTATATCAAACACGCAAAATCATTGATTTAATAACTTAAGTTTGATAAACCAGCGAAAACTATTGAGTCAACTAGAAATTGGTTGACTGAACATTTTATTTCTCTCAGTGTGGTTGGCAGGACGGAGAAAAATTGGTCTTATTTAAATGTATTATTAAGTTCATTCATAAACACATTTGAAGATAATCCTATTATTACAATCACTAAACCCGTTCATTCATCGTAGTCCAAA
Source organism: Amphimallon solstitiale (assembly GCA_963170755.1). Lineage (NCBI taxonomy): Eukaryota > Metazoa > Arthropoda > Insecta > Coleoptera > Scarabaeidae > Amphimallon > Amphimallon solstitiale. Next base: position 62,858,773 of record OY720676.1, on the reverse strand, counting down.
AACACCCTAACAACTTGAATCCAGACAAAGCATACTGTCAACAATCTGTTTCAGATAATCGAAGAAGCAGGAACAGCCCTGAAGATGTTCTTTAGAATGAGGACGAAAAATAAAAATAAATCGTATCACATAAGTAAGAAGAGCTAATGCATAAAAGAAAATTGTTGTATGCAATGGAAGTTGTCATATAAAGGCAAGTAAAGCAAAAATCATTAATCAAGAAGAAGAATTAAAATGATATTGCACTTATTTTTATAAATGTACGCGGAGATATGCAAGTAAGTAAGAATGGTTTATTCTAAAAGCAAATTACCTTAGTGGGACTCCAAAGGATATCGGATATTTATTGTAATCCTGTGGAAGTGAACATAAGAATTTGCCAGTATATTTACATCAATTCGAAAAACAGAGTTGTATTAATAGGGGCAATTTTACGGGATTTGATCAGTTTTGAAATAATATGTTTATAATATTACATAATGGATTAAAAAAATGAGCAAACCACTATAGAATGACCTTCATGCAGCAACTGCTTAGATATTGACTAAGAATGAAGTGGATTTTTATGTTTCTTTATATGTTTGCTTGCTGAACAACCAACACTGCAAGCACCTATTGTAAATGAAACAAGTAAGTTATAGATGAAGAAAAACTCCAATATATATTTGTAAATGTTGAAAACAGAGTAAACTTTTCATAGGACACCAAGAGTGGAGAAAAAAGTGTGTTTTAAGTGAACAGCGATGTCTGGATTTATATATTGAAAAATTATTTCGTTCGGTTGATTTTGTATACAATAAAATAATTCTTTAGATTTTATCCCTAAACATATAATTAATGTCTTCTACTCCTAGGATTTAATAATATGATTCAATAAAAGTCAGTAAATTATATCTAATGTGATATACATATATCAATTCTGTCAAGTTATGTAATGGTTTAATAATGATTAGAATTTATTTAATAGTAATATCCCAATTATCAAAAACATATGTTTTTTTTATTATTTAGAAATAAATCGGTGTATATGAGATGCCACTAAAGAAAAATTATATGATGAGATAAGAGTAATACAAATTCTCAAAAAACATTCTGTTGAGGAAAATTCAAACACATCTAATTAAAAATCAGACTGTATGTATACATGCATGTATGGTGTAGTCTTACTACCAAAAATTATCCTCTTACATAATTTGATTGAATTCCGAGTGCATTTCGTTAAAAAAAAAGTGCCAATTTATTAACTAAACCAATTATTCTTTATACTGATGATTAAGAACATTCCACGTACCACACTCATGACGAACATGACAATCGACAAAATTCATCAACTCATCGACATGAATACGTCAATTTGATAAAAATGTTTTAATAATTAAAGGTGAAATTATCGTGTCCTTTTCTTATTAATAGAATCAAATTATTGATAAATAATTACGAAAGTAGCCTCTAGACAATGACCTTGTCAACGTGCAATCTTTTTTTATAGATAACATTAATCAGTTCGATAGACAATAGAGCGAGCATGAGATTTTAGGCATAACCTTTAAGAATTAGGAATAAAGTGTTGCTGGAAACAAATTCTTAATTTATTCACTCTTATTGCAGTGTCTTCAGTATTTATAGCATTACAGTTTCATATATTTATGACATGTGTTGATACTTCCAACGAAGTCTTTTCTCCATTTCATGCTGCAAACACTTTTTTTGTCTAATTTGTAGGCTTTTAGCAATGTGTCCTTCTTTTGAATAATGAATAATAATAATAATGAAACAAGTTTGACATTTTTCATGCATTTAAATTTTATTTAAAGAGTTAATATTTTAGAGCAGTGTTTCCAACATTACGCACAGCACTACCACCCTTTTGGTAGGAATTGTTTTTTTCCCCATACCCAATTTTATAGGTCGAAAATAAAACAAAAATATCACGCAATTAAATACAAAGTAGAAACGTGTTTGATAGTTACACCATCTATGTTCAAATAGCGCAAGTTCTTTGTTCTTGATTTTCCATACCTTTCAGTAAGATCGAGAAAGGACACTACAATATAACTAGATCTTCTTGGAGTTTTCGGAATCATTCCTTTGCCTTTATGTAATCAGCGAAGCGCTTGCAGATGTGTCATTTGCAAGTTGTGTATTGTTCAGAGTTGTGTAATGTGCAATATTAGATATTTAAGGTTAATTTACGCGTGTTACATTCGTTCTTTGCAAGGTGCGATGTTAATACAATATTAGTAATAGACAAAATTAATGTATTTATGAAAAAGCTTGAGCAATTTTTTTAGTGATGCAAATTACGTAGTGAAATTTCAAACAACAGGTTTGTTAATGATACTGATAAATACTGAATCCCTTTTTGAACAACTCCTGTCACATGAAAAAATTCCAAGAAACATCAAAGAAAAACTTATTGAAATATCAAGTCATCTAATGTTGGAACTAGAATTTCTTTCCCAGAAACCGGATCATTTCATGCTCTTAAATGTTGAATTCCATTTGCCACATGATATTTGTGCGAGTAAAGCTTCTCATCCATGAGTAATATTAAAACAAAAGTGAGAAATCGCATGCACTTGAAAATAATATCATTGTCAATCAATATCAAATATGGATCCCAGATCCAAAAAATATGAGAAACAAAAACACACGTTGCATTAATATTTTTACTTACTGACTACGTAACTTAGTTATTAAAACGTTATATTTTATTTACGATGCAAGAGATACTAAACCTCTAAATAGTTTTTGTTTTATTTTGGAAATTCTTTCACGACACGAGGGGGGAGGGGGCGACCTACACTTTGAGAAATACTGTTTTAGAGAATGGAATTTGCCATCGACTAAAGCGACATTTGACTATTTAAAAAAAGTAAAAACCTAGGAATATATTACCAAAATACATTGTATGTACTAAAGAATTATATTCTCCTTATCCATCTTTTACTGGAACAAAATCATGGTACACATATTTCTTTAGCAGTTTTATACAATAATGTCACTAATATTTTGGATTACCTTGAAATTGTCAAAATTTTGCTAGTCACTGAAGATGAAACAAGAGTATTAAAAATATCGAGCAGTGAAAATAACTTGAGTGCTAGTGAATGTTGTAAGTAAAACTATTTTAAAATAAAGAGAGAGCCTGGCCATTGGAAAACAGCAACAATTATAAAAAGAATATGATAATCCGTTCAGAGTATTCTACAAAACCAGCGAGAAACATTAAAAATTGCTTCACACTAATATTAACCGCACAAAAATATACCTCAAGTAAAACCTAAGCCAACACAATTGCAATAAAAATGAGAGATACTTCACAGAAGAATGCCACTTATTGAAAGGCATAACACAGAAGCAGTTCGATTGCAATTAATTCGCGTGAACCCTAATGAAGAATGGAGGAAGTACTTATGAGCAATTACATACATCTATCATATACAACTCCATTAATCCACAATATAACATGTACTCATTCGATCAAAATGAGTAAGAACATTATCCAACTAATAACATTCTCTCTCAACACCTCCGTATCGACACCTAAACATAACACGCTTGTCACAATCTTGTGTATTATGTATATACCTTATATCAAAACACAGAAGTTTGTTTCTCAATAAAATTTTGAACAAATTTGGTTAGCGTGAAATAATGGGTTTGATTTATGTCCATACTTTTATGAGTATATTGTAATAAAATAATAGGCAATTATTTATTATTAGCCTGCACTAGTAATATAAAGAAGCCCAGAATTTTAATATTTCTGCAAATTATAAATAAAAGATCGCCTAATGCAAGATGATAATTTCTTATATACAAATTAAATGTAGATTAATAATTATTGTCGAAATACAATATCTTTTGATATTCCCATAGCGGACCCTGAAATGCCACACAGTGGTTCAAAATCGGCCCATTGTATGAGTTTTATACTAAAATCAAAATCTATAAGACTTGTATGTACCTAAATTATAGATTATTATTGACACACAGGAATAATTTTGATTTATTCCTTTTTATATTTTTTGAATAAAAATTTATTATCAGTACTGTCTGTTGAGACATATGTTTTTTACACTGATGTGGTTGCTGGTGCAAGGAAGGTAGTCTTTTTTGGGATTGTAAGTGTTTGATTAGTCTCCTTCATTTGATACCGATATAATTTCACTTTATTTTTGACTATTTGAATTTTTTTCACAATTTGTTTTAAAAAACAAAAATTTTTTTATTATATGACTTGTACAATTTGTTATATTAATTAGTTAATTTGTTAAACACATTTTATCACCTATTTTGTAATTTGTACCCTGGTGTCACGAGCTTATTTTCTTGTTTAAGCTTGGCCTGATGATGTGAGTAGTATTTAAACTCACGAAACCGGTCGCCGTAATTAAAATAAAGAATCTGTGGGACTTTGGACCTTGTTTCAATTTCATCTCTCAAAATCTATAAATCTGTTATTATATATTACAGTTTCCAATTTTATAGAGTTAAATATAAAAGCTTTCAAAATCACGTTCTTCTACTAAGAAATTCTATCACAATATTTTTTTAAGATATATATTTAATACATCTTAATAAAACTTTTGTCACCTGCTGAGTATACAATTTATAGACTTCAGAGGTAAATATTTTTTTTTTAAAACACTGCAAGTGTATGAAAGTGAAAGAATCTGATCGAAATGTTAGCTGTTTCTTCTTTTTTATGATCTATTAAAAGTTATATAACAAAAATGTATTTATTTATATTATTGATAATAAATGTTAACGCAATATATAAGTAGTAATTAAAATTATTAAGATGTATTAAATATTGCAATATAATTCAGTATATACTATACACGGGCGTATGTCAATTCGACCACGTCCACAGGGGGTCCTTAAATCCCACCTGTCAATTCGACCACGGTTTTCGTTCGGGGGGATTAGTTCAGGTAAAGGATTAAAGTAAACAGAATGATTTAAAATAAAATTTAATAGGTCAACACAATAATATGTTTTTACAAAATAATTTAAAATACAAAATTAAAATTTCATCCATTATCATATTTACATACGACTTAAATTTGATTAAAGTAAACAGAATGATTTAAAATAAAATTTAATAGGTCAACACAATAATATGTTTTTACAAAATAATTTAAAATACAAAATTAAAATTTCATCCATTATCATATTTACATACGACTTAAATTGAGCTAACTCAAAATGGATAACAATTTGACTGGGCTTAAAATTAATATCTAGGGTGTTACATCTTTCTATTATTATTCTAAAAACATTCACATATGTCTCCGTTTTCTTGTCCGGTAACAAACAAAAAATTACTGGTACGTAATGCCCATTTTTGAAAGCATGTATCGTAAACATTTGATAAAAAAAATTAGAAGAAAACTGAAACGTGCTTTTCTTTTCACAGAGGTGCTAAGTGCCTGCCTTCCAATACTGGTACATTGTCCATGGTTATGCTCGCCGATTTGGTCCATGATAACATTTGCACTTGCAACACTTGTATAAATTTTTGCAGTGCAAGTGCGAATATAACATCGCCACCGAATAACACCATTTTTGCTCGTATGAGCTTTTGAATATTTAAATGAATTGTGCAATAACATTGCGTGACCTTTTTCACTTAAAACAGTCTTCACTTCTTCACCGGCCATCACAAACACCAAATTCAAACAACTTACACTAACCGCAGTAAGATAAGAAGTGATCACCCTTTCAAAGATAACTACACTCTATTACCTCGTTCTTAACCTGATTAGCCACCCCCCCTCAGACGCCAGTCAGTTCGATCACGAGTACAGGTCGTGGTCGAACTGTAGGGTCGGATTAACGCCAGGTAATCCGCAACATGAACGATTAGGAGATAAATTTTGTTTGGTGGTCGAATTGACCAACGCCGCTATACACTACCTTTAATAATATCATATTTTATTATTTATTTATCATAATATATTATGTATCAAGTTCCATAAACCTCATTCTAGTCATGAGTTTTATTAATTATGAGTGAAGTGTTGCGGAGCGAGTGTTTAGTGAAACGAGTAACTAACGAGTATCATAGTACATATACTTTTTCTACGGCATCAAATAATAAAAATAAAACAAAATTTCTGTGTGTTGTCGCGCCGCAACGGATTATTTTAATGAAATAATGACAAGTGTCAACTGACTTGAAAGACTTTCAATTGATGTTAGTAATTTAAGACCCTTGAGCTAATTTCAGCCAGTGACTAAATAACCCGTTGCTAAGTTTAGACCGTCCACTACTACACGAAATCACAGTTTATCAGGGTGTATCTAAAAGATCGCTAAGCGTCATGGAAACACATATGATAAATGGCATTTTTAAGATGGGAGTAGAAAATAGTTATTAATAATAGAAGTGCGAAAACCTAAGTTCGAGGTTATCGTTACGCACCAAGACACAGTTGAATTGCATAGACACCCGAGATACTTTTTCGTTTTCGCCAGTGTTATTCAAAAATTTTTCTGTTGGTCAACTACGTTGGTCACGAGTTGCTATGGATATATTGTTTACGAGTTGTTTATTTTATAAATGAAAACGGAAATGTCAAATGAAGTTCCCGAAAATATTTTAAAGAAAGCGAATTTATTGCGGAAAAAAATGTTACCCGAAAAGTCTAAAGTTTCTGCCATTGGCAAGAAAATATCAAAGTCTCCCCGGTAACAGAAGAGGTAATCCTTACCTATTTAGACGAGAGGGTAAGTCTGCGATTAACCGTTTTGATTTACATAATTTATAATTAATTAATTTGATTTGTAGCAAGAAACGTTGTCACACGCATCACTTTGGCCGCGTCCTCTTTAAAATTGAAAGAAAAGTTGTGCATTGACAAGTTAGTGTAATTGCATACCCTAAACTGATAAATGTGGGGCGTCATGTCATAAAATCTACACAGAAGAGTCACTGTGGTTCAAATCCGGCATGCGTTGTTCACAAATTTGTATTATTTTGTAGACAATTATAACAAACGTCAAAATGTAATTATGACAATTATATCAAAAGGTGTATAAATATTATTAAATATTACAGCCCAGAAATTACTTTTGTGGACCATGATACTTGACTTGTTTCGTGTTTTAATTTTTTTAAAACACATTGTTCTGGGAAACATGTTTTAAATAGCTCTTTTTAATCTACGATTTAGGTATTAAAAAGATTACTTCAAATATGACTAACAGTATTGTTTAAGTATTTATTGTAAAAATATATAATATAACCCTTTGGCTTTTGGCATGACACAGACGTAGAAGAAACGATAATACGGTTTCAACGCCAAAGTTAAAAGTTATACGTCATAAACCGTAAAAACACCACTTGGATTGTTAGACAATTAACCCATTGTTTCTCACTATTTGAAAACGATTTCTGATCTGATGATGCCTACCTACATAACTGTCAAGTATAATTAAAATCATTTTCATTTCCCTGTCAGCGATTTCTTGGTGAATTATATCAGGATTATTTATATAGACCGTTTTTTGAAAGCGATATAAAATAGATATCACCATTACATATATGGTGATTATAATATTGACGTTTACCATCGTTGAAAATTGAAAAATATTTACTCCATTCATTCATTTCGAAATTATTTACAGATATTCAAACCGATAAGCCTAAGTAGTTCATTAATATTCAACTATTTGTCGAAAATATACATCACAACAAACAAACAGATACCTAATGGGACACATTACTCATGTTAGAAGTTTACATAGTAGAGACAACATACCAAATAACCATGGATAAAACCCTCGAATTTAACGATGCATTGAATAATTGATGTGAAATTTAAGCAATCTGAAAGAACGAAAATACAAACCAATAAATAAATATATAAGAGAGTGTTACAAATATCTAACAACGAAAAAACTGTTGTATTAATAATATACATAGCAAAGAATTTTTATAGTTTCATGTACCTAATAATTATTCTGTAACTATAACTTTAGCATATTTGCGACGTTCTATTGATAAAATCTAACGTACCTATATTTATATGTAAAGTCTTGATAGAAAGTTTGTAATCTAATTTATTAAACAATATAAATAATGTAATATGTTTGCTAGATATTACAGATAGTAATTTTCGAATTTCGTTATAATGTTCGATTAGGTAACATGTATGTATATACATCCAGTTATTAGTAGATTATAAACATTCATACTTGTAAATAATATCGCAATAAACATAATAACGGACTTATTCTTCGAATCCAAATCAATGCTTCATAATTCAAATATATGGCAGCCGCCATATATAAATAAATCGTTGGTACTAATATTTTGCTGACATTCTCAGAAAAGATATATTATATTTGTTTTGCAAGAAGTCCTTTTGTTTCTTAAGCATTCAGGTAGTCTATTAGACATATATAGAATTACCGATCAACGTTAGTCTGTGGTAAGTTATACAAAGCTACTTAAATCCCTTGTTTGAAGACATATGCATATTGTTGTTTTGGTGTGGATGTGAGCCATTATTTATTCATTCCCCCACATCACGAACGACTTCCATTAGTGATTTATTCGGCAAACTAAAAGACTATGGTAATCAATTAACAATAGTATTATACAACAATTCCACAGTAAGCTTCGCTTGAAAATCCAAATTTCCAGACGTTGTAGATATAGGATTAGCACTGCTTCCAAAACCATGTTGTTGTAACAAATCACATTTGATATTTCTGAAATTACTAGAGGGTCTATTGTCACTGAAGATAGTTCAAAACATCCAAACAATTTGTGCATGAGCAATATGTCGCTGCACAAAAAATGTAAGTTTCTTCTTATTCGGAGACACCTTTGACCTTTCTAAGACCATCATGCGTCAAAAAAATGACTCAGATTCTTTCTTAACTAAAGACGAATCATTTCCGTTCCTCATTCTATTGCAACCTTTCAGTACCAGTGCTGTAGCTAGTGCAATGTCCAACTTTATGACAGCTCCTATATGATCAGGAATATTATGAATGGCATTAGATTTTACCTCGACCGATTACCCTACCACGCTCAAACTCAGTTATAAACCAAATAAACCTACAAGTAGCCTTTACAGTGACATTTAGACAAAGTGTGCCAACAAAAAAACACAATAGTTATTATCGATTGCGTCTGGCCGAAATTTTCACGTTTTTTGCCAATAAATCTTTCACCAAACTACCACAATGCTGGATAATCATATATTTATGGCGGCCGAAATGCATTCGAAATTTATGGTGTCAACATGAGTATTCGACTTCAAGCCACTATCAACCCATAGTCCCAATAACCTTGAGGAATCTAAACGTGATATATTTACATTGTTTAAAGTTAGAGAAAAATCAGCTACGCTAAAGTTATAGACAACGTAAATAAGCTTGTCTATATTTATACACGGTTTGTTAACTTTAATTGATCTTATTTATTTTGCACTCGGTTCTTTATACCTGTCCCGCCAATAATAAATTCGTAACAAAGATATATTCGTGTCATCGGCGGAAGACACTACAGTACAAATAGTATAGAGTGCGGGACCCAGTATAAATCCTTGAGGAACTCCAGCATTTGTATACTGTACACTCAATTTTTGATCACCTAATGCTACAAATTAACATCTGCTATTTAAGTAAGAATTAAATCAGCTGAAGACCTAACCGCTCACCCTATATCTGTCAAACTTTTTTAAAAGAAGTCAATAATCGACACAACAAAAACCTTCGTGAAATCCATAAAGAGTCCCAATACAGTATTAACACATTCACGAGCTCGTACATTTAAATTAATAAATTCACAGAGTGACGTGTTTATACCATTTTTAAAGAAAATCATGTTAGTTCGTGTTTGAAAGATTACTTTCAGGGAAAAATGATATTAGGCACTCTCCAACAATCGGCTCGAAAACTTTTGAAAATGATAACAATAGACTAATCAGTCTATAAATATTGACATCATTAGAATCCCCCCTTTTTGTACAATGATCTAATTTTACCAAGCTTTAGATTATCTGGGAAAATTCCCTTCAAAAAAGACAGATTAATAATATGTGTTAACGGATCAGGAATGAAAGAAACAATTTTATTTTGAGCTATGTAGATATTCCATCGTGCCCAACGAAGTGATATGATTTTAATTTACCTATAATAGTTTCAATATCCCTCTGAATAGTAGACAACAGATAAAAAGATTTATCGTTCACATTAATACTCTACAGCAAATCCCTACCACCAACTGAATACTAGAAGTAATATTGTCAGCAACAGAAACGAAGTAGTCAAAATAATTAGCAGCATCAGTTAATATGTCTAATTGCTTTCATGAACTACTTCCATGGCCACATTATTTAATAACGTTAGTTCCCGCATCTGATTTAACAATATTCCACGCCACTTTTCTTTTATTGGAAGCTAGTCTAGCAACAGAGCAGTTGTGTTTTTGAAAGAGAAAATCAAATTGGTGGCATGTTCCAAAGAAATTACTTTTTATAAAACTATGTAGTACATTTTACCACTTACTTGATTACCTTTTTTCGGAAGAGTGGGATTCGAAACCTAAAGCTATAAAAATGTAATGTCTAGCAGATCTATAATAGTTCTGAGACCTTCCATACCCAAATATGGTTTTGTTGTTGTAAATTTGAAGAAGTTGTAATAGCTAAGGTCTCTGGAAACTTGTTATGAAGCTTTAGAAGCAGCAATTGCTGTCTAGTTTTAAAATGATGGTCAAAAAATGTATTTATTTTGAGACCTGAAATCATGTAGTACGCCGCAAGCTAGAGTTGGTTAAGAAATTAATCAATAGATGCAGCAATAGCTTCCTAATGTTTAAACATAACCAACTAAATATAAACTACTACCGTTTAATTACTAAATAAACAACAATTGTTGGATTTTCACTATTTAATATTCGAAGTAATGGTTGACAATTATTTCAGAAATAAATAAAAATATTACACAAACACTTATATATCTAACAATATGGCCCAATTTATGCAGAGGGGGGTGATCTCTTCAACATTGTACCTTATGAAAATACATTGTTGTTTATTTAGTAATTAATACGATGGATTATCTTCATCAAGTAAAGACCAAATCAATTCAATACTACCGTTTACATAAAAAAAACAATTTTATTTATTAAATTAAAGCTATATATTTTTGGTAATGATCTATCAAATGCACTTTTTTTAATAAACTCTTCTCATTATGTCTGATAATGAATATCTATTAAAGATGACTTGGCGACAATTAAATTTGATAACAGCTAATATTTAATATCGGCTATTGCAAAATTATTACATTCTGTTATAGTATCGCATCCGTTTTCAATAAGTAACCCGCAAAATAGCATTTAATGAGGTGTATTGAAGGGTATAATTTAAAACATAATAGAATATCTTTATATGTAATATATATGTTTATACTTACTTGGAAACATTGAGACCCCTAAAAAATTTGGCAATGTCTTGGTCGCTACTCTGCCAGGGTAATCCTCTCGCTCGGACAACGCAATTACCATCTATTTCATCGTCCTTCGAACTGCAAAGAACAAGATGATTAGTAAATTTTTAGGACACATACCAGATAAGTGGCTTTTAAAATGCATCTTCTTTTACAGCGTTTGACTTTAAAAGAAATTATTACATCGAAACTGATAATCCTTAAGTAAATATTAACTAATTTCTCCTAAATTCGATTACATTTATGATTGCAAGGCGAAAAATATACATACATGTAGATATGTATAAAATGATATATACAGAAAACATAAAGTTTATTGTTGCTTTGGTAACAATAGGTAGTACCTGTTTTTATGTGCACGACCCACACTATATACCATAACAACATAAAAGAATTGTAAATATTTAACAATTAAAAAATGCTTTAATCAAATTTAAAGCGTGTGTCTTGCAAAAGAAATTCAAATAAACGCTTTTTGGTATCAAAACAAAAGTAGGTACCTGTATTTAAAAAAAATAACAGTACATAAGCAGCTGTAATTGCGGAATTATTTTAGGATCAACATTAATTCATCGCGTGTCAATTTAATTGGAATTTCTTTTTATAGATAAAGCTTTATATTGGCAACATTAATCTCTTCATGTCTATAGTGTCTCATACTTTTTACATGTTACTATATAAAAAAAATACTCTTATTTTCAATTAAAGCAGATACGACGGATACATATAATAAAACATGAAGAGAATATAAATAACATTGTGCAAAATTATTATTTTTTAAATGAAAGCAGCACGTGCTCGTTAAAATAGAATACATACCATGGTGATATGTCGAATATCCAATGGAAAAAAGTCACTATACGTTAAATGAAAAAGCGCAAAACACTGCCAACGGAATTATTTGTGTAACACCATAAATTATTTTAAAACAGAATAATGTAATGTCCACGAATCAAAGTCGAAATTTAAATAAAAATAATTTACTTAATGGATTCTAAAACCTGCACATTGAAACATACGATTCAACTATGGCATACGTCTTTTTCCCTCGCATACAAAATTATAAGAAATATCTTTACAGACGTAGCAAAAGAAATTTTTATCTCTTCTGGAGGGGGATAGTAGGGATCGGTTGATAATGACACATATTGATAATATTATATTAATATTTGTACTCACTACTTGAAGAGTTTATCGTGCTGTCCACAAATCTGATTTTGAAGCACTTGAATTTGAATTACGCAAATACACATATGCATGTGTATATCAACCTCTAGTGCACCGTTGGCAATGTACTATTACTACTAGTTTTACGACCGTATTAAAAAAAAACACATATATGTACATGTTGATTAGTTATCGAAGCGATATGGAAATATGTATAGAATGCTAAAAGTGTCGACAACTCCACAAATACAGTACACACTTGGACAGGTAGAAATTTACACGTAAAAGTTACTTACCCGTATTTTTCTAGTGCGCAATGTTATGTTTTAATTTCAATATTATATCTGATATTAGTCGAATGTTATTATATAGCTTCCTAAAATGGTTACAAACGACTTATCTGAAGCACACTTAAAGATAGAGCGATAATATTTGGTGGAAAACTAGACATTCGATTTTACAAGGTTCCTTTAAAAAATAATTTTCTATCAATCTGTTAACATAAATGAAAATCAAATATTTTCATGTATTTTCTAATTTTATAATTTGTATTATAATTCGATAGTGTGAACATCGCCTAACGAAAGCCTCCATAACGTGAACATGTTAATTACGCTAAGCCACCATATACCGTAATTAAACTATACATTGACTTATGTAAACGAATTTCATTTGCAAAATCAACATATATTTCGACGTTGCCCTATTACTTCGACATGCGCTGGCATTCAAATCTACAAAATATGTAATTATCGTCTCTTCGCGAGAATCATCACTATAGACCGGACACGAGCGGTTGATGACTCATCGCCCATGGGCGCACTATTGAAATTTTCTATTTTAAAGAGTTTCAATTTTATTTATATAATTGGACAACAAGTGAGTGGTGATCTATAAAATTCAAAATACATTACTATTTGTTCATTTTGTAGTTCAAGTCGAGTAAAGGAGTATTAATATATTTACTAGCAATACTTTCTCAAGGTTCTCTTCTGCAAGATTTGTTCTTTCTGAATGAAGAACATCCTTGTAGATACAAAACATCATTTCTACATCGCAACTGGTCATAGGTGCGTATTGGAAATATTCTTTTATTTCAGCGTATTTAGCATACACAATTGCCGCAATGTTATGAAACCGAAAAAGTGGCTTTTAAAAAGATTTTGTGTCATTGTCGCCATACACAATTGCCGCAATGTTATTAAATCTGGATTTCTATTAAGAAATGCGTCTAACTTTTGCCGAAGGCCCCATCCGAAGTCACTTGGAACACTTTTGAAATTATTAATAGCCACATCTAATGTGGTTAATCTATATTTTAATTTGAAATTTCGATTTTCAAAATATGTGATTAGTTTAGGCAAATTTCCAAAGTGTTCCTGAAGGAATAACAACTGATTTTTTAAATTTGGGATTCCTTGCACTCGGAAATACTTCGAACATCGTCATTTAAACATGTAACGAAATTTTGTTAAACTATCGAAATTCTCTGCACAAAAATTAGTAGCCTCCAACCATGTTCCCCATCTAGTTATTACTGGCGAGGGAGGCAGTGACAAAGATGGAAGTTTTTCCCTGTAAAGAGCAACTATCAATGGTGGTTTTCTGAAAACTTTTTTAAACGCGGATACAAATCTATCAACTTCCGAATAGGTGTCTCTGATATATTCATAGATTCTGTGGAGAGCATGTGCTACACAAGTAATATGCAGCATATAAGAATATGTTTCCTTTAATACTCTGCCGGTTTTTAACATATATGCGGCACTGTCCTATCAAATAAAAGTATTTTTTCCTTGTACCTGTCGTCCGAATGAAGCATTTTGTGCAAATTCTCGTCAATGGTTTTAGCAAGTGTTTCGGCATCAAGTGTATTTATAACTTTAGATGCTATTACATATGCGTTATATGGAATAGTTGGATGTAGTACACCAGCTACAACATTTACCACACAGCGTCCTAATATATCGACAGTTTCGTTCGTACTTATCCATAGGTACTGAGTTTAAGATGTCTGCTAATGCATTCTACTGTTTTCGTGAAGCAGTTAGAAACATAATGTTTGCGTACGGTGGATTCATCAGAAACATTTCGATCAGTATATTTTTGGAGAAATGCTTTGAAAGTCCGATTGTCAAGTTTATTTAATGGGATATTAGCCCCCATTAAAGCTTCAGAGAGTTCTTCGTTAAAATTGTCAGCTTCCAACGGGTCCAATTTCTGTGTATGTTTTAGCGATGCTGAGAGACGTACGTGCGATTTTTTGGGCATTCTGCAACGATATTTTACAGTTCGCCATTGTTTCACGATGCCATTCCCAACATTCTTCCATATCATAGTAACATAAACAATGTTCTAGATCTAAATAAATGACAACTAGAAACGTATGGGTATGTTATTGAAACTTAACGAAATCCAGTGCACACGTACGTCAAAATAATTGGGAGAAGTAGATTCAATGAAACGGTATTAAACAGGAACTATTACAAAAATTACAAAGTATGTAATTAACAGTCAAAACAAAGAAAAAACGAAACTATCTCTCCGTACTTTATTTATCTTACGAAATATAAGGTAAATAGAATAAATTTTAAAAACCCTTCTACTTACGCCGATGAAGAAAGGAATTTAAGAGTAAAATGGTCTTTTTTGCTCGCCCTCTTCGCGATAACAACAGATGTTGCAGTTCGCCATATGAATAGTTGCTATTCAGTAACTGCGTGATCTTTACTTTATTTCTTTGCTCCGTCGTAACTTCAACCTGCTACCTCCGTTCTATAATCATCACTTTTATTTCAACACGGCCTAAACTGTAAATCCCCGATATATTTGTTTGTGTCCTCGACATACATATATACTCGGTACTTCCTCGATCGTATAAACTTTACGTATTTCATTTCGTGTATTCACTCTAGACAGTAATTTTGGATTTATCAATAAAATGTCGCTTAAAAAACGAAAGTGTCTTACTCCTCATGAAAAATCGCGTGTGATTCAAGAATTGAATACACAGATTGTATCGTATTTAGTCAAAAAATATCGTGTCACAAAATCTGCAATTTGTAAAACAGAACTAACAAAAAAACCATATCTACAGCTGTGAGAGATACTTCTACAAACGTACTGTAAAGGGTTCCCCAAAATGGAAAATATTGTATAGACGGTTTCTTGACCAAAGAAATAAAATTTTTATTATAACTGGCAAAAAAGAAAACCAAGTCATGAAAATAATAAACAATTTGCGATAGCTACAATGCTGCAAAAAGGTTTGAAATTCGCTTTTGAAAATTTCTAATGCAAAATTGTCCTCTCAACAAGAAGTCGTGGATCCATTTAAAATTCAGTTCAAAATAAAATAGAAATACTTTGTAAATTACCTTGAAGCAACTGTACAATTTCGATGAGACAGGACTCTATTGGACATTGTTACCAGAAAAAAATTGTCTTGGCGGAAGAGTCCTTTCTTCCACCACTACTGCTAGAAATATCGTAGAGAACTTTTGGCATGCACTAATACTACTGCGTCTCAAAAAGTAAAGCCATTCGTTACTGGTAAAACTGGGAATACAAGGTCATTTAAAAATTTCAAATTTAATGTGGACTATGAACGTCCAAAATCAGCATACCTTGTATGACTTTTAAGACTTTCAAACACTGTTTATATTAATCGTTTACACCCGCAAGTAAATTTTAATTTTTTACTTCCTAGATCTAAAACTTAAATAATTTTTTTTCTACTTAAAGGGTACAAGTTTTCCAAAGGATTAAAGGTCTCCCGATAATAAAGAAAAAAGCGTTGGATAGACGGAGTTTCAAAAAAGGATGATCATGAAACTGTGCCACCTGCTATTTTGAAACGCCGATGGGAAATTGTGAATTCAATGTTCAAATGTCCTGAACTTCCGGGTACGTGCCAATGTGCGCAGAAGTTCATTGCATTTTAA
Organism: Amphimallon solstitiale; assembly: GCA_963170755.1. Lineage (NCBI taxonomy): Eukaryota > Metazoa > Arthropoda > Insecta > Coleoptera > Scarabaeidae > Amphimallon > Amphimallon solstitiale. The sequence continues at coordinate 62,842,184 of OY720676.1, read as the reverse complement.
CATTGAATTCACAAAATGATGATGAAACTGTACCACTCGCTATATTGAAACGCCAATGCGACACTATGAATTCAATGTTCAAATGTTTTGAACTTCTCCTCAGGTTATTCCCATCCCCATAATAAGCAAATTTATATTATATGTACAATAGACTGCCTTTGAAAAATCTAATGTTTTGGAGTGGATGCAGTGTTATAATGAATTCAATGACAAAATTCAATTCGAAAATGATGTTCATGAATGTGAGGAGGCGATCAAAAAATTCTAAACCCTCAAACAAAGTTTCACTATGAACGCTTCAAATGTATTAACTCAGTGTGCAGAGCAGAATGATATTGAAATTATGGACCTTATTGTTATAAAGAGAATAAGGCAAAAAATTAGTTAAATGAAGAAAATCCATTATAGGTATAAGGTATTTGATAATATAGTGTAAATAATAAATCCTCTTAGAACCTTATATCGCGGGTGACCTGGCAATATCTCCTATCTGCCATTTTTAGCGAAAATGAGTTATTGGTAGATTTGAATTCTACGTATCTTTTTGCATTGTAATGTAAAGTCTCCTAACTGATAAAAAAATTGAAAGCACGTTAAAACGCCTGTATCAATTTCTCCTACAGGAATGACAGTGAAAAAATCGTGGCAACAAGTCCTATGTCGCCAGTTTGTGTAGAGTTGTTATGGCTGACAGAACGTTGCAACCTTCCTGTTCGTTTTTAACCGGAAAAATCTGCTCTGGTAAGTTTATGAAGTTTTTCTACTATTGTTATATGTTCGTAACACATGAATGTATACAATTTGATAGCATAAAAGTGAGTAATCAGTAAATAAACCTAATTATTCCCTTTGTTTCAGATAGGAGATTTTGCATTTTACACCCGAGAATCTTACAAGTCAGATAGGAGAAATTAAGCTGTTTAGTATGGCGGTTTCCGAAAGGACAATTCGAATACTTTCCATGGTTCATTTAAACGAAAATAGTAATTTACTTTATTTGGATACCAAAAATAAAAATGAAGGTATAGAAATGGAAATTGAAAACGAAAAACAGGAAAATATTAATACAAAGTTTTCTCCAGATATTTTTGATTTGGAAAATGCTCCGATTTTGTTTGAAGAGGTTAATTTGGAAAACAATCATATTGACGATACAACGTGGAAAAATACTGACAACTTACCTCCACTCGGATCTCAGACTGAAGACTGCAACTTAGAGGAAAGTTTGATTAATTATAATAATAATACTATACCGAATGGTATAGAGAACACAACCTGCGATGAAAATATTTCTTTGGGTAATATTGGCTGTGATGATAACGACACAATAAATTATTCTTCTTTAAATTTTATAGAGGACCAAAGAATAATATTAGAAATCCATGAGACTGAACAAGAAAAACCTCTTGTGCCATATGAATTTTTCAGTGATGACGAAGACGAAACATATGAGTCTTCAGAAAAATATTTAAACCATAGTCAGGATAGTTCTGATAGCGGTAGCTTAAAAGGTTTATCGGAACAGAAACAAGAAGATGAAACCGGGGTACAAAACCAAAATGCAATAAACAGCGCAAGAAAAAGAAAGCGAAAACCGGATAAACATGACTGGATCAGAAATAAAAATAAAAGACTTCGAATGCAAGGAGAAGCGTATTTAGGATTCACGAGAAAAAGAGGTGAAAAGATTAAACAGAACATGCCAAGAAGAGGAAGGACTTTAAAAGAAACTTGTAGCTCAAAAATGTGTATGAACTCGAAAGTGAGATATTGTAAGGAGTTTACAGAAGACTGCAGGCACGAGATTTTTAATCAATTCTGGAATATGAAGTGGGATCAGCGAAAGGTTTTTATAGCGTCGCATGTGTTTAAAACCCCAACTTTAAAAAAAACCAAAGAACACTCAAGAAGGATCGGCACTTATAACTATTACCTAAATGACGGAAAGGAAAACCTGCAGGTATGCCGTACCATGTTTCTCAACACTCTAGATATCGGCTATAAGACTATTCAGTATTGGGTAGACAACAGCTCTTACGGTATGGCTAAAGATACTTCTACGAGAATTTCTACCAAGGATTTTGTAAAGCAAAGATATACCGAGAGCTATAAGTTTTTGGAAGAATTTTTTCAAAGCTTACCCCAAACTTCCTTCTCATTACTGTCGTCGCGACACACTAAAATTATACTTAGAGTACTCGTTTCAAACTATGAGTCAATTGTACGGAGTTTATACAGACTGCTTCTGCAAAGAAAAGGATCTAACTCCTTTAGGGCGCAACGTGTTTGTTAAAACCTTTAAAGAAAAAAACCTAGCTTTATACACTCCAAAGAAAGATCAGTGCAATGTATGCTTTTCTTTCAAGTATGGAAATGTCACAGAAGAGGAATACAAAGCTCATACCCAAAGAAAAGAAAGTGCAAGGCAATCGAAAATTGAAGATAAACTAAAAGCAGATAGAGGAGAGCTTATAGTACTAACGATCGACTTACAGGCTGTGAAACTATGCCCCTATCTTCCAGCTAACAAAATATATTTCAAAACAAAACTTTGTTGTCACAATTTTACTGTGTATGATTTAAAATCTCGAAATGTAATGTGCTATTGGTTCTCCGAAAATCAGAATAATCAACTAAAAGCATCCACATTCACTACCTGTATTATAAATTATCTGGAAGAGAACTGTGTTACTTTGTCCAAAACTCCTATCATTATCTACTCAGACGGGTGCGGTTACCAAAACCGCAATAACGTTTTGGCTAACGCATTGCTAAATTTTGCTATTAAGTATGATATTATAGTCTTCCAAAAATATCTTGAACCGGGTCACACTCAAATGGAGTGTGATTCGGTTCACAGTGTAATCGAACGATGTCTTAGACATAGAGAAATCCACTTGCCTAGTGACTACGCGTCCGTGACCACAGAAGCCAGAAAAACACCTAAGCCGTATGGTGTAAAAATTTTGGATTACGCATTTTTCAGAGATTTTTCGTCATCTCAGTATTTAAGGTATTCCTCAATTCGACCGGGAAGAAAAGTTTCTGATCCCGTAATCAATGACATAAGGTGGATAAAGTATAAACCCAATGGAACAATAGAAGTCAAACTTGATTATAATAATGATTACATCGAACTTCCTATCCGACCAAAAACCATATCTCCAATTTTCAATTATCCCCCTTTGTTTAATGCTCCACCTAAAATTAAAACCGAAAAGTGGCAGCATTTGCAGGAATTGAAATCTGTTCTTCCAAAGGACACTCATTCTTTTTATGATAGTATTTTACATGCATAGAATAATACCTATAACCTATACTTAAGAATAAAATTTATATCTCTTACGTTTTTCGTTGGGTTACGTTTCAACTATAGTACAAAATGGATAGCATTTTTTTTTAGTTTATTTTTTATAAACACTTTTTGTGGGTAAATGTTTACGTTTTTTTTTTTTTTGTTAATGTCTAGTACCTATGTATTTTTGAGTTTTTTGGAATAAAATTCTGTTATTGAAGAAGTTGAATAATTTTTTATAAATTGCAACTACTCCTAAGTTTGAACGCAGTGCAGTTCGAAATCTCCTATAAGTCAAAACATTGAAGACAACATCTCCTATCTAACTTCTAAAACGACACAATTTATAATTAAATATTTTTTGCTCAAATTATATTATGTGTTACCTAATCATACTATTCGGCAGAAGAAAATTATGAGAAATGTTCTTACTGCGAAAACTAAGTAGTTTTTTATGTCTCCTGTAAACTTTAGGTTACATCACTTAGGAGATATTGCCAGGTCACCCGCGATATGAAATTTTATTTACTCTTACAAGGTTCTAAGAGGATTTATTATTTACACTATATTGAAAAATTAGTTGTTGCAATGTTTTATTAGTATTTCTATATTTTGTATATTTATTTTGTTAACTATCAATGTTTATTACCTTCGTTAACGTAAATAAATCGATAATGTCAACAACGATTTTTTTATTCGTTTCACACTACCGAGTGACTATACTGTTTAAAACCATACAGAACCTTATAGATATTATGTATTCAATTGTATTTACTATCATTCGTAGAAGTACTAATATTCACACAAAGCGAAATTGATTTGGATTTGAGGTCGGATTCGGAATCTTGAACCTTCTTGTGTGCGAGTACTATTGGCCCGTATGACGTTATTATCATGAATTATTAAATCGAATTTATAGTTGTCAAAAGTACATTTTTGTGTTATGATATAGTAAACATATTACATATGCTAGTAAAATATCGTAAGTTGGTTGTGCTTGCGCATGTAACACATGTGTGACTTCAATGGTAGATGAACCATTAACCGTTCAGTTACATGTTGGTGTGTGAAGTTTAATTGAATATAATCTTTTTCGCGTTTTAATAAGTAATAAATTGTTTGTTTATACATGGATTGACTAATCTTCATTTTATATTAAGTAGAGTTAGTGTAGTGATAATATAATAGTGCAATGAGTATAAGTACATACACAAAGGAGTATCTGGCGGGGAGGGGGAGGGGGGCGTTAATGTTCAAAGTACGAAATCATAAACCAAACGAATGACGTGGATAATACCCGATTCGAATATCAATTTTATTGTTTTGTGTAATATAGAATCCTCGAATGAACAGTTTTCTTCAACTGCTTGAACATGCGATTTAGCGCAGGCGACAAAAAAGTACAGAAGTGTCTTCGGAATGCTTACACATAAAAAAAACGAATTAATTAAAGTATATGTGGCGAAGTTAATAGGAGAATGTAATAAATGATGCTACGAAAGCCATTGCTGACGCAGTCATAGATGATGAAGCAGCCTACATATTTGGGAAAGAACTATCTACCGGTTTGCGTTTCTGCGATGAAAATCAAGGAAAAATCCAAGACGAATTATGTGTTTTGTGGAGCTGAAAGTAAAAGGTGCTCCATCAATCGGAAGAAGCAATTAACAATTTCTGGTTAGCAATAATTTTCCACTACAAAATTGTATGAGATTAGTTTTAACATCTGTTCTACAATGGCAATCAAAGACTATGGCGCTTACAGGCAATTTTAAGGGGGGGAAAGTAGCCTCCAGCATTATTTTTCCATTGCTCAAACTACAAAATACATCTTGTTGTCAATAATTCCAATAAAGTACAGGAAATTAGAAACACTACAGCTACTGCAAAGAATATTGCAAACTTTTTCAGAACATCGACTGGCTACCAATTTTTGACGAATGTGTGAGACTAGCCGGTAAGAAATTCAAAGCAATAGCAATAGATTATCCACACCGAACTTCCCCAAAGTTGTTAATGCACTGGAAACACTATGTATCGAGGAAAACTACATCACAAGAAATTTCAACATATTAACTGAAATATGCGGTTTTCAGTAGTTATCATATCTTCTTTTATTACTGCCCCAACTACGACTGAAAAATACTCGGCACTCGGCACTATTGGAACCGGTCGTTAAAGCTTTACAAGCAAGTCGAAATGAGAGACCACATTAAAGGAATAACTGACGCACTCAAAACAGATCGTTAAAACTCAGATCAAGTAGTTAACGAATTATTTCGAAAAGCACGCACCAAGAACACGCGGCGTTCATATATTCGATTCCCACAAGAAGGCTTTTGCGTTGATAAAACTACATCCTTTATACATTCTAAAAGAGAGTATCAGTGACTTTAAAAGAAACGCAGATTTACTTATATGGTTTTATGTATTGGGAAATATCGCCGCGGATTTGGTCCTAAAGCATGCAAAAATAAAAATATAACTGATAAACAGCCACAGAATATTGAAATCACTGACTGTCTAAAAAACAGCAAAAGTTTTTTCCCCGCCTTGAAGCAAGCACTCTAGATTTTAAACACAATTACGACCAATACGGCGACCGTAGAATATGCAAGTGATAGCTTAGCATAGGAGCACTATGAGAGAGGATAGGTTGACCGGATTATGCCTGATAAGCGTGCATCAACATTTTATCAAAGAAAATCGAGAGAAATTCAATAAGAATGTTTTAAACAAATGTTTTGCAAACTCAAGGAAATTATTAGCCGATATATACGTTTAAACTCTGCGAGCACTTAATACAGTTTTATTAAAAAATCTGAAACTATTCACTACCTATCCTAAAATTTACATATTAAATGAATCTAAAAAGTAGAAGTTGTTTGCGTAACATTTGTTACTGAACTGTCTTTTAATATAGTAGAAGTCATTATTTTTTGGTTAAGATTCTTTCGAAAAAGGGAAAGCTTCAGTGGGGCCTTTCAAAAAATATAAGAATAATGAAATAAAAGCTACAGAATAATCCGGATTTAGAGGCCAGTACTTTTTTCATTGAAGGAAATGTACATCATTACCCCGAAAATCTGCATTACCACTAGCAAAAAAATTTAAGTGAAGTAGCCTCTATACTCTCCTGAAATTAGGGGTGCTCTCTAACGGTAGACAATTTTGTAATGTTATTTTCAAATCAAACCTTTATAATGACAAATATAATTTTTTTTTATATAATTTTAATTTTTTCATCATATTAAAAATTATAATAAATGGAAATGAAGAGATCAATTTTGGGACCATATACATTATAAAATAAATGTGACTTATTATTTATGAAAAAAAAGCATGCGTTTCAATATTAGTTCCTTGTACTAGCTATACTTGCTATAAATACTGTATCAAAATACCAGAATTATTTCTGTAAGACAGTGTATACAAGCACATTATTATGAAAAATGTAGTAGCTGCTATTTTATGTAAATACATACCATTTAAATATAAAATAGAGAAAATATATGCAAGGAAAATTTATGAATTACAATTCAGAAAAAATCATAATTTAAAAGACCATGAATAAAACTATGTGCTTCATTAGTTTTAAAAAAAAAGTCAAACTATAAACCCCCTTGATAAAAAAAACTAAATATAAAGGGTGAAATACAAGATTAAAAAAATTTACATACCATATTCCGGGCTCCAGTACTAAGGTAATTGTTTCGGGTACGTCAAACCTATAACCTGGAACAGATAGATATTAAGATTACAGTTGTAATAAAAAAATATGCGGACACTGCAAGTGTCGCTTCACGGTATATAGTGCATAAATCGAAAAGTGCTGATATAAATAAAAGTTTACAGGAAACACAGTAGCATTTTTTTTCTTTTATTATAATAAATATATGTTAGATTGTCCTATTTATAGTGTTTTGTTATTTAAGAATTCAAATATAACCTACCGTCTCGTATTAATTTTTGTACAATATTGACCATATCTTTAGCTTCCTTTTTGTAAAATTCGTTTTCTGACTCTGGCTTAAGTTCTAGACCTATGAGAAAATATATTAAGGAAAATAATAAATAAAAAATCAGTTCCTGTACTGATTCTGTTGTAGAATGGCATATGAATAGGTTGTTGTATATATGTGTAGTTAGGATTTATTTGTTTAATATTTCTTTTGCTTACGAGAAATAAACAAGTCAGTAATGCAAAACGTTATAATATTACTGTTAATATACTAAAGTATAAAGTACATAACTAAAATAAAGCTACAACTTTCATAACACAATGAGACAAGTTTACTAATGCACAAAATAAGTAAACAACGTTTAAAATTACAAATACTTTAGATAACAGAAATTATGCATTACTACGCCATCTAAAATGATTTGAAATTACTATCGCGTGTCTACAAACTGACGACTCATAGATGGCGGCACCTGATCCCTATTGAATATTAAATAGAAATCAATATAAACTGGTAGATGGTACATAATTTTTGCTGAACGAATATTTTTTAAATACAAATAAATATCATTTAAACATAAAATTAATTTTATAATTATTCTAGGTATATAGAAATACAGTATATTTGTTGCAGTGACAGGAAATGAATTAAGAGATCCAGTATTATTACATATGGTGAATAAGAAGGGCAGTAGGTACTAGTTTCAAATCTAATGAAAATATAAAAATAATTATTTAATCTCAAAATAAAGATGACATAAATAAATTTGAAATCTAAATAAGCATAACATATTTCTATCCTGTGTTGTACATTTTACACATCGACAATTTGGCAGTTTTTCGAATTACAAAACCATTTATAGATTTTAATAAATCATTGATATTTTGCATATGTAAATTTGCCGAATTTCATCATATTTTCTGTCTTGAAAATACAGAGATAAATTTGCGAACAAATCCCTATAGCACAAATCACATGTTTACTAGAAACTTAACCTTTTAGCGATAAACATATTGTTGACCGAATAACAATATGTCATTTATGAGAATAGCTAAAAAGCTGTTGATTTGATGTCGCATCCACTTGCAATGTCGTGTTCGGAATCCCACAAGGCAGGACTGCTCTTAAGACAACAGTAAGTATACCCGTTGTCGGTTTTCATTTTATCATAAACTACGCCTATGGTAAAATTTTCAACTACCTACAACTTTAAAGATATGCCATCGTTAATAACAATATCCCGACATCAAATGTTATTGAAAATCAATCTTTAATAATTTCCCGGATTTTAGTGGAATTTAGATAGTAACAAGTAAGCACAACTTTGATGATCAAAAATTTGTTAATCACAAAACCGATGTCCTGATTTACTACACAGTGCATTTTGCAGAACAAATATAACTTTCGCAAATCGAACATATCAAGAAACGACGTCTTGGATCAAAATTGAAAACATGTTACTTAATTATACCTTTTTCCTAACATTAAATCACAAACAAGTCAGAACCAATGAAATGTTTTAAAATTAATCTGAAATAAGTTGTGATTTCTCGTAACTCATCAAATTACTTCTTAATAGTTCGTGATTTAGTTGGAACAAACCTTATACAACGAGATCATTTTGAACTCTTCTGGGTTGGCAACAAACAATTCCCGGTATTATCAAAAACTTACTTCCGTGAATTGTACATACTACATTTACATGTCAAATGTCAAAACCATAATGGATCTTGTATTTTCGTATTTTCATTGTTTTATTGTCGCTTTTCTGTCCACTTCAAGACAATATACCTCGTATACCATGCCTTTTACGATACAACAGGATACGTTTATCGTAATGTCACACTTTCGCCGTGGAACATTGCAAGAGGATGGATCATGGAAATATTCAGTGGGATCGTGTTTTCAGCAATTTGTAACGGAATATGCAAATCTGGAAATAAACTTGGACACATTCACTCGTCATCGCAATTTGGGTAATTGAAAGGTTTAAGGGAACGGGAAGTGTTTGTAAACGTTAATCTGAAAAAGTATCAACAGTTTTAACTGAAGATGTCGTAGACATTATCGCAGCGAATAGAAGTTAGTCCCACAACATTTGTACCAAAGCTGTCTGCTCAAACTGGAAAAAAGAGCTAATTAACTTAAACGTAATTTGTTTTGTGTATTGTCCTCATAGGGCACTGAAAACAAACTTACATATGCACCAACATAATGTGTCTGTACTACAACATTTACGGGGCAATCCTTGATTGAATTATTGCAACTGGTTTAATGAAATATTACATGAAGAAAACTTGAATCGCACTTTCTTTTTGGATGAAGCTTGGATCCATTTGTGAGGATATATCAACTCTCAAAATTACCGTACCTGGTCAACAGAGAATCCACTTTTGTTAAGAATATTCTCCATCCTATAAAAGTTGGTGTTTGGGTTGCAATGTCGAAAGAACGGATTATTAGAACAAGTTTTCTCTATGATACAATTAACGCAATACGATACCGAGAACAAATAATCCTTCATTAACAGCCTTCACGAAGATGAATTAACTCTGGGGTACTTTCAACAAGATGAGGCAACTGCACATACTGCGCAACAAACTATTAATTATTTGCAAGGATACTATGGTGACCGATTGATTAGTCGAAATCGATGGCCAGCCAATTCTCCTGATTTAATCCCACTGAACTTTTTTCTCTTTGGCCATCTAAAAAAATGTTTGAGAACAGACTGCATAATCTCGATGAACTTGAAGAGGCAATTACAATAGAAGTGCTAAATATCACACCCGAAACACTCCACAATGTGTTCAATAATATGAGAAGACGTGTCAATCTATGCGTTGAGAATAATGGTGGACATTTCGAACAATTTTTATAAAATGTATTCACTTTTGTGACATAATTATGGGATTATGTTTTACAATAATAAAGTTGTATTATTGTTTATGATAAAAAATAAAGTGCAATTACTATATTTCTACAAAAATTCTTTCATTTAATTAAAGTTAAAACTAATCCTATTTCATTGACATTTATCATAAGAAAAATGTAAATAGTATACCTAACCATCAAAATAAATAAACATGTTCGCCAATTACACTGTTTTCCCATATTAAAATCAGTGTGGCCAACTCAGGACAGTTCAAAATGATCACGTAGTATTTGTGCCTTCACGTAAGAGTTATATTCAAGTCAGAGCGCGCACTAAAGTGGCGTGGTTTGACAAATGATAGAAATAACACGAACCTAGTGTGGCAGTGGAATGGTGGTAGTATGATTTCAAAATGGCTTAAGTGTCCGCAATCGCAATACCATCCCACTATTGCAATTATGCATTCACAATATCGTCATCTGAGAGATTTGTTAAAATCGCTAACCTCAATGGTAATCGGTGAAGCGCCTTTTTTGTGCAAGCTTGTGCTTGTACATGAGGTTTTTATGACAATCATCACGAATATTTACATAGAAGCGTATTATCATATTTCTAGAAGACCTAAAAATCTTATACGAAATTCTTGATGGTCCCGTATGCCACTATAATTGTCAGTTTCGATATCAATAATATACCGAAAGAGTAAGCAATGACAGCATGCAATCCTTCCAAATGAAGAACACTAACTGGCATTTCGCCATTCGTCACTTGAGATTAAATTTGCTAAAACGGAGTGGTAACCGAGTGACACATCTCGTGTAAAACATCTCACCACTACCGCTATATACCGGGTGTCCCAGCGTAGCGGTAACGTCCATTATTGGTATTTAATAATGTAGATAGCGAATAATTTTTAATACAAAAATTGTAGATAATTATAAGCTCTACAATCTAAAAATATTTTTATTTATACAGAGTGTTCGGCAACGACGAACCAACACAAACTTATGTTTTTTAAATAGAATGCTATGCATTTTTTTTACATTTTATGATAGCCCTTAAAGGATTGATTAAACTGATATCAACTTGTATTTGCCGATTTTCAACTGTTTCTGAAATATGGCGATTTTTCGTTAAAAATTGTACAACATTTGAAAAGTTCCTATGAAATAACGACTGATGATGAAATACTTTTTATGGGCTCAACTAGTAGATATACCTTTTTAGTACGTGAAAGTAATGTTTATTTTGACATACATATTTACGCATGTTCTTTAGAATTATATGCCGTTCGCAAAAGTTAAAAATTCTAAAAAAAAAATAAATGGAACACTCGTATAATAATGTGCCATTGAAAAGTTCTTAAAATTTGCTATTCAAAAATATCTACTTTCTTTCGCCTGTGGGCGATATTGCAAAAGTTATAGGGTTTTATATCTGAATAAACTCGATTACGACTTAAAAATATGAGTTGACATGACTTACATTACGCATAGCATAACTAAAAGTAAAGGAGAAAAAATACTTCTAATATTTTCTTTTTACAAATAAGTACTTTCATTAAAATTTTAAAACTCATGAAATGAAAAGTTTAGAAGTTCATGGATTAGCAGTATTTTAAAAAATATCGTAGTCGTTATGTCTGTAATGTAAAACTTTAATCTTAGATATATAACTTGCGTTGAAAAGCAAACCGTCAATAAGAGCATTTAAATTGACTTTATTAAAAACAGCTATCTTGAAGAAGTGGCGTAAGCTACTATTTTCAAGCATCACAGCTATTCTAAGCTATCAACTAACAAATTAGAAAATGCGTATGTTTGGTTTTATAGTATGTTCTTATTATTTAGTAATAAAATATGGAAACAAATACGTTTACAAAAATTTATTATAAATGTTCGAAATTCTGCCCTTCTACTTCTAAACACTTTTGAAGTCCTGTATATGACCTATAGACATTTGACATTAGTTCTAGCACCCCATACCATAACACCCACTGCTCAATGCACATGCCTTTCAACGGAAAACTGAATATCACGACGTTCCCCACGTCCTCGTCTGACCCTCATACGGCCATCATGCATCCCTAGACAAAATCGAGATTCATCACTGAATACCACCCTGTGCCACTCCACGTTCCAGTGCAGTCGCAATCTACACCACTCCGAACGTTGCTGTCGGTGTTGAGCCGTAAGTGGTAACACAAGATGTGGACGATAAGATTGTAAGCCGAAACCCCTAATTCGACGATAAACGGTTCGAAGGGTTACAGGACGACCAATATTACCTAACCACACGTCAGCAATTGATCTGGTACTGGAAAACCTGTCTCTTAGTGCCATTAAGCGAAGGCGGCGGTCCTGTATCTCATTAGTTCTTCTTCGGCCTCCGGTTCCTTTTTGGCGTCTTTCCTGACCTTCCCTAGTCCATGATTGATAACAGCGCATAATGGTGGATTGGTTCCGGTTAAGGCGATTTGCAATTTCCCTGTATGAAAAACCACCTTCTCGCAAACCAACAATTCGACCTCTGTCGAATTCGCTTAATTGGCGATAATTTCCACGTTGCCGCACTCTAGGTATAATAAAACTCTTTAAACACGTTAAACAAAGGTATAATAAGACAAAACCGTTGAAATTAATTTCAAACAAACAATTAATACACCACACATTAATGTCAGCGAAAACTGAATGAAGTGTCAGATGTGTCATGACCACTTGATCTATCGCAACAAAATTTTAATCAATTATTGCTTTTGACTAGTTATACGTTTCTACCAAGTTTGGTCAAAAAATTCGCACCCATTCTTGGTGTTGCACTTTCCATGTCATGCAGCATATACTCGCTCCTTAACATAGCCCCAAAGGAAATAATCCATTGGAGTTAAATCTGGCGATCTAAGTGGCCACGATAATGGAGCACGACGGCCAATCTAAGTTTCCCTGAATGTATTATTTAAAAAGTTTCGGACGCTTCTTGCGTAATGTGCTGTAGCTCCGTCGTATTGAAAGTAGATTATGCGGCGCGTATACAAATCTATGTTTTCTAATAAGACAGGCAGATATTTCTCAAGAAATTGTACATACCTCTCTTCTGTTAGTGTGCCATTAAAGAAAAAGGTCAGATAACTTGATGGTTAAGGATGCCGCCTCATACATTTAACGACCATTTAGGTATGTTGATGATCGACGTTTCTCAAACAGTGCGGATTCTCAGTGGCGTAGTAATAATACTGCCAGTTTCTTCAAATATTGTTAACAATGTCTGAAAAGCTTTTGTCGATGGCAGTCGCATATTTGGATATTTTTGCCTGTATATTCGTTGTGCCAGCAAACAATTTCGAGCACTTTCCCCCAGACCATATTTATTAATTCAAATTTTAAATATATCATTTTGCACACAATGTACATTCATGTACAGTTCTGTGCAATAAATTGGCGTACACTTAATATCCGATTGTGTAAATATGACTTTTATGTGTCATATAGCGTCAATTCAATTTGTCACACTTAACTGACAGATAGAGATACTCAATATGCCCGCATGTTTAGATTTGATAAGTAAGTCTCGTATTATAGCGAAAATCGAAGATAACTGGTCAATTAGAGTAGTATCACAGCAATTTTGCATAAATAAACTACTGTGGTAAAAATTAAGAAACGCTGGGAGAAGGAAAGAACATTATATAGAAGAGGTAGTTCTGTTCGTGCCCGAATATCCACACGCAAAGAAGACTTTTACGATATTTAAGGGAAACCTTTTTGATACCGTTAGAAATGCTAAAATTGCAGTACATTTTCCTGGCGCACGATCCATAGCTTGTCGAAGAATCCATGAATCGGACTTGAAAAGTTCTATGCTGGTAAGGAAATTACAATTAACAGAGGAACACAAACAATGTCGATTACTATTTTCTTTGTGTTATGTACGTTAAGAGAGAATTACCTTTTTGGCAAAATGTCATATTCTCTGATGAAAAAGTGTTTCTGTCTACGCACAATGGTTATATATGTGTGTATAAACATCCGAATGCACGATTTAATGAACGATATATATATCCGATACGAAAAGTGGACGTTTCGTAAATGTTTGGGTTTGGAGCTGGTATGAAGAGCTTGGAGTTCCAAACAGGCAGACGGTTAAATGCTGAAAACGTAATACTGCCTTCTATTCGACGATTATATCCCTAAAATATTTTCAACATGACAATAGTCCTGTGTAGACGCCTAATATTGTTAGAACATGTCTTGGTAATAATATCGAAACTTTGCCGTGGCCCGCTAACAGTCCAGATCTGAACCCTATTGAGAATATATGTGGTTTATTAACTAAGAAAATATACACCCAAAATATTTGTTTTCTAAATGTGAATCATCTTTGGGATACTATAGAAAAGGCGTGAGAAGAATTAGTGACAGATGAAGATTAATTAATTCAATGCCTATCGTTTAAATAAAGTAGTTTTCTTATTTTATTTTTGTATTCATTTTTATTTGTATTTTATTTTGCATGTTGAATATTAAACAGTTATATAATATAATAAATTTTATTTAATGTTAATATCTTTACAAACGATAATTTCAAATAAAATATCATCAAGATAAAAGATAATTCGAACCAATCATTTTGACAACTACTGTCAATACCGAAGGCATTATTTAACCTTTCAAATACAGGATCAAATAAGCCATTTTCACATTGACAAAATAATGTCAAAATTAGCAATGAGACATGTACGCCACTTTATTGCAGAGAACTGTACCTATAAGTAGACATCGTCATTATAAAATGACGATGTCTCTTTAAACTGAAGCTATAAATATAAATTTGACGTTTAAACAATTTTTGACGCACAGTGACTGCGATATCTTTTATACTATTGCTAATTCATGACACACAGCGACTGCGATGTTTTTTATACTATTGCTAATTCATTAAATTTCCAAACTTTTCATGAGCTTTAAAGTTTTAATAAAAATTACTTATTTTTAAAAAGAAAATATTAGAAGTAACTATTTACTTTCTTATACGTAGTTTTAGTTATACTAGCAGTGCAAGTCATGGCAACTCATATTTTTAAGTCTTAATCGGTTTTATTCAGATATAACACCCTATAACTTTTGCAATATCGCCCACAGGCGTAAGAAAGTAGATGCTTGTAAATAGTAAATTTTAAGTATTTTTCAATTTTTCAATGGTATGTTAATATACAGGATGTTCCATTTTTTTTTTAGAATTTTTAACTTTTGCGAATGACATGTAATTCTAAAGAACATGCGTAAATATCTCAAAATAAACATTATTTTCACGTACTGAAAAGGTATCTCTACTAATTGATCCCATAAAAAGTATTTCATCATCAGTCGTTATTTCAGAGCAACTTTTCAAATGTTGCACAATTTTTAAAGAAAAATCGCCATATCTCAGGAACAGTTGAAAGTCGACAAATACAAGTTGATGTCAGTTTAATCAATCCTTTAAGGGCTATCATAAAATGTAAAAAAAATCATAGCATTCCATTAAAAAAAAAATGTATGTTTGTGTTGGTTCGTCGTTGTCGAACACTCTGTATAAATGAAAATATTTTTAAATTGTAGAGCTTATGATTATCTACAATTTTTGAATTAAAAATTATTGGCTATCTACATTATTAGATACCAATAATGGATTTTACCGCTACGCTGGGACACACAAAAACTGCCACTTGCCCGTAGCTGCGTTGTCACGCCAGCACCACGCCATATTTACCCATTTCTGGGCGCACCTCGACTAATTCTGTATGCATTACTAGCGTATATTATTTTCGTTTCTTTATATGGCATAAATTTGTGTGCAGTTGATCGTAATTAAAAAACAATTTTTATGGAAAAAAACAGTGCATTCCAAACCGAAAGTAGCAATTCGAATTTAATGTGTGAAAAACTATTCATAATAATTGTTCTTTAATATAACAGATGTTTATTTCCTATTCAACAGCACGTAAGCGAAGCTTTCTAGGAAGACAAAATAAATGTCATATTACAAATTATTGTATAATAGATAATCATATGACAATAAAAAATCATAGTTTTGTAATATCCAGAATCGCATTTACAGTGAAGGTTGACTTTGAAAAAAGCAGTAAGTACACTAGAGTGCGTGTTATTTCTATTGTACATACATAAAGATGCAACAGCGACATAAGTGTGTGAACATAATGTGTATACATCAGTAGTCCTAGTATGATTCTGGTAAGATATCAAAGTATATAATTAAAAAAAAATGTTGTCACGTATTAATTATCTTTATTTTATAGTAGGTATATTCACAATATGTCTAAACGGTTTTGTAAATTATTATTTTAAGCGGATTCATTATTGTTAGTTATTCTACAAACACATAAATAAAATGTTATTTATCAATAGTCCTAGTATGATTCTGGTAAGATATCAAAGTATACAATTAAAAAAAATTGTTGTCACGTATTATTATTTTAAGCGGATTCTTTATTGTTAGCTATTCTAATAAAATGTTATTTATTACCAATCCTTAAGAAAAACAAAGATTAATGGGAAACACTTCATAATAATACGCCAAATACAGGATTATGTGGTTATGCCTTAATCTGAAGGTGTCACATCCGCTTGAAAAAATTCTATACTAAACGATAAGCAGAAAGACCTGAAAGTATTAGAAAGGAAAATCATGAGAATGATTTTCCTTTCTTTAAATTAGGACCAGAAAAAGCAAGTGAGGGAGTATAAAGAAAAACAGCGATATAGGAGATGAATTTGTAGGCAAAACATAGTTAAGAGGAGCGTTTACCTATCGAAAACTAAGGCATCGCCGTTTCGCGTTTTTTGAATTTATTTTGTAATTTTAGAATCTCAAATTTGGGTTAGTGATGCAAAAGGCATCAATTTATAATGTCAAGGTCAGTTTTTGTACTAATTTATTTTCTTAAAAAAGTTATGTGTCTTAGAAATAACGACAAAAATGCATGAATTTAATTAATGTCTCTAACTAAGGCTGATACACAAAAGAAAAAAACAACCTCCACGAGCCAGCTGCACATTTGATGAACGATATAAAAAAAAAACTTTCTGTAATTATCTTTGAAGATAAAAAATATTAAATAGGAAGCATTGTCACACACATTTCACACGAGGTTTTTCCAAGCTATTGCGTCGTCTATCCCCACTTTACGGTGTCTCTACCGGTCCTAGCGAAGACGAAATTTTATCGGAATCGGTCGGCTATTCCAGACTTAATTCAGAGTGACAGTTTGTAATTAAAAAGTAATGTCATATATACCTATAATATTCGAGTGCTTAATAATATAAGTTATGGGCAAACGAAAATTGGCGTATTATAAAACATCAACAACATCAACAGTTCCGTAAGTACTCATTCTTTATACATTATGTTTCCCATCTATAGTATTCCTTTATCTATGACAGAATCTGTGACTGAAACCGAAGCGCTGTGACAGAACCGAATATCGTCTACCTCCACCTACTCACACCCCCTTCCCGCGAATAATATTAGTTGCATAAGGTTCTATTTGTTAGTAAACGCCCCTCTTAAGCATATCAGAGCATTACGTCTAAATTGATTGAGGGTTTTGGCAGTACATAATCCGAGACAAAATATGGGTCAGACTTAAAGCCTAATTTTGATCTTTCAAACACAAAAAGTTTTGCCAAAATCGGTCCAGTAGTTTTTTTGTGACGCTCGAACAAATAAACAGAATCCTACAGTTTTATAATACTAGAGATTAATTAACCATAATTTTAGTAAGCAATATTGAAATTCTTTCTAAATATTATTATTTAATATTTTCACATATCACGTTGGCCAGTATTATAGTCGTTCCTTTAATCTTTTATATCACGCGGAGATTTAATTTTCGGCTCCTTTGTTGTTGATGGATTATAATTCGACTTATCAAAACATAAATATTGAATGCAGCATTGTAAACACAAGATATAAGATTGTATATTTACTATACAAATTGGTTTGCATATGGACTTTTTTCTATTCTGACCACGTCGATTTAAGTTTCATAATAATTCATTACAATTTACAATATTTTCTTTGTTAAGATTGACGTAATTGTCATTTTCCAAGTATGTGACATCACGATTTACAATATTAATATATACTTGCCAACCACCACATTCAATTTTCTCTAAATTATCTTCGTTTATCAAGAGAAATGCATTAGTGACAGAAAGGAAAATATGGTTTTCTGTAAATCTTCTATTTACTATCTTTAGGAAAGGCTGTCAATCATCTGGATGAAACGGGTATGCAAGGGGTAAAGATAAAGCATTTGATGTTATTTATCGTACTATTCTAAAAGAATAGGAGGTAAGTCACTGGCAACTTAATACGTTCATACGTCGAATGCATAACTTGGCGAAATATTTGCGAAAAACTGCTTTAGTTGTCCGGTCCATATTTTTATACTATCTAAAGTATATGACTGCAAGATATTCCAAACAACTATTTGTAGTCCTACTTCCGGTATGAATGTTGTAAAACTTTCTTCATAAAGTTATTCTCAATTTCACTTTTGAACGCTTTTGTATGGTTTAGAAATTTGTCTACACTTAGTATGTAGTTGAATAGATATTTGTAATATTTGATTTTTCACTGAAGTGAACTATTACTTTCGGTCTACCGAAAATCCAATCAAATATTGTGAGGGAAATTCTGTTCTTACATATAAAGTTTGGTATTGATAGCTTTAACTATAGACACATAGGTACTACACAGACATATAGACTAGACATGTTTGTAAAAACCACTTTTTCGTTATCACAGGATTCCAAACCGAGGGCATTTCTTTCATAATTTTTGTGCTCGACGGAAAATGTGAAGGATTTGACTGAACTTTTAGAATTAGGTATGCCTGGAACAACTTATCCTAATCTTAAAAATGGCAGTCAAATGCATTATGAATCCCATAAATATAATAGACCAGTTCAATTGTACACATAACTTGTTTACATCCAATGTTCGAATAATTAGTAAGTGCGTATTTCCTAAGAAATCATGAAATAAAATGTATATATGTGTCTTGTTAATTCATTGCAAAATTCACTTTTATCTAAGTTAATGATGTACTTATGCGGAAGAAATAATAAAATACGATTAAATAGAATAATAATTAATGACATCCCGTGTAAAATCTTAGACATAAATATGATATGTAGTATGTAAAATTATATACATACCTACATATTTCTATTTGAATCAGATCTCTTACAAGAAAACGTACAAAACAGATTTACTTATAAATTTTCCAGAATTATAAACACAGTAATGGATAGAAATTAGTGTAACTTTTACCTAATAAGAGGCAGAGACAGGAATTTATCCTTTTAAGTATATTGAAACCAGTTCAAGAGATCTTATTTTAATTCCATTCCTCAAATTCTTCGTCTAACTAAGACTAAGAAGAGCATAAACTGTCACTAAAGTAAGTTGAAGGAAACAAATGCTCAGTCGAGCTTGAAATTCTTTAATATAATTGTTCAACGCCAATTTTAAATTATCGCAATAAATGAGAAATACATTAGGTACGCACTTATTAGAAACTATAAATAATCAAAAACATTTGTGTCAATTATCATTAGTGTCTATATCAGGAAATAAATATACGGTTGATTATTTGCAAGCACTCAGTAATATCCCCGGCAAAAACTGACGTATACTACTGAAGTAATTAATACATCATCGCAAATATTAAATAATGTTTAACAGTTCTTAAATATTAGCGAAAATAAAGAATTGAGATAAGTTTGACTACATGAATAAAAAAATGAGGTGTGGCCACCACACGACTTTCTTATACGTATGAAAGTGTTACTTCCGGTCCGAATTTTAAAATTTCATTTATACAAAAAATATTCCAAATCCAACTCTAAATACTTTTGTACTCTTCATAAATATATATAGAATGCATAATTTACGACATATTTGCAAAAAATCGCTATTCGATGAGAGAAAAAGTGGTACTTCCGGTCTGAATTTTGAAATTTTTTTTATACAAAAGATATTGAAAATTATGTTTTAAATACTTTATACCCGTAACGTACTTGTCTAAAAAGCATGACTTGCGAAATATTCGCAAAAAACTGATTTTTGATAAGAGTAAAACACCTACTTCCGGTAGGAATTTCGAAAAACTTTCTAAATAAAATTATTCTCAATTTTAATTCTAAGTATATATGAATTCTTTATAAATTTGTTTAAACTTAGTAGTTGACGAAATATTGGCAAAATTCGATTTTTTCGCTGAAGTAAACTGCTACTTCCGGTCTACCGATTTTACTGAAAAACTAATCAGATCTCAAGAGGGAGATTATACACGTAAATACAAGATATTGAATTGATATCTACAGCGGTTTGGCCGCTATCGTGGTCACACACTCACACACAGAGAGAGAGACATACACACACACAGACACACAGACATTTTTTAAAAACCACTTTTTCGGTATCAGGGGACTTCAAAACGTGGACATCTGCAAAAATCTCGAGGTCGAAAATGTTCACCATCACAATACTTCCTCATACTACGTATAAGAAAGTAAAAACAATAGAACGCACAATTATAATTCCATCACATACAGTGGAACAATTTCAAACACAGTAGGGAACTTAATTAAAACAAGTAGAGAAGAGACAATTTAATTCAAAACCAACAATTCCTTACAAAACGCAATAAAAAATAATAAAGATAAAACGGACAATAGATTAAACTCAGGGGTGTACAAGTTGACATGCGAAGACTGTAAAAAAGTGTATGTAGAACAGACAGGAAGGACATTCGATACTAGAATGAAAGAAGACGAAGGATGTTATAGGGATAAGAAGACAGACTCAGCTTTTGCTAATCATTACTTAGAACATAATCATAAATTCAATATTAATTTTACAACTTTACATGTTTTAGGAAAAAGTAAAAAACTTAACTTGCTAGAAAGTTTAGAAATTAATAAATGTAATAAATTAGGTATAATATTAAATGATCAACTAGATATAAATAGTCCCCCCCTACTAAATTTAAAATTTAAACATGTCCACCACCTCTTAGAATGAGATTATGTTTATAATTTGTATTCATATATATAGGAGCTAATTTGTACTTTGAAATTGTGTTTTCATCCACCTGATGAAGCCACAGTGTGGCGAAACATATGTAGTGTATTAAACATTATAATAATCTTGAAACTATACACTTGTGTTTTATTATATACGAGGTGTGTCTCAGAATTAATGAGAATGATTAGTTTTCAAGAGTTTTATCGAATGTATCTACAAATTAATATTGTTCCCTTCAAAGTATGTCCCTTGCGAATGCACACAGTCTTTAGTGAGTTTTCCATGCTTGGTAACAGTTCTGGAAGTCTTATTTCGTTAGGCTGTTTAGAACCTGTGTCGTGACTGTTTGGATGTTGTTTATTGTTCCGCAGTAGAAACATTTCAATTACCGCTTAAGCGTTGGAACAAGAAAAACATCACATGGAGCCATGTTTGGAATGTAGGGTGGTTGTGGGAGTACTAGAATATTTTTCTCTGCCAAAAATTCTCCAACCGACAATGAGCTGTGACTGGGGCCATTATCGTGATGCAGGATCCATGAACTGGCAATGTCAGGTCGCACACGCAGAACTCTCTTCCGAAAACGTTCAAGGACGTTGCGATAAAGAGTTTGATTCATTGTCTGGCCCGGCGGTACGAATTCTTTGTGGACAATTCCACGCGAATCAAAATTGATGATAAGCATCGACTTGATTCAGGATTTGCTCATGCGAGCTTTCTTAGGTCGCGGTGATGCAGGTGTGTGCCACTCAGCTCTTTGTCGCTTTGTTTCTGGATCATATTCAATTACCCATGACTTATCTATCACCTGTTATCACTCTGTGCATGAAGTTGGTTTGGGTTGTTAAGCGATCCCGCAATTCTTGACTAATGGAGAAGCGATTTTCCTTTTGTTCATCAGACAAGTTCTTGGGCACCAGCTTTGCACAAATTTTCCGCAAGCCTAGTTCCTTTGTCACAATTCGACAGTGTTCTTACTCCTGCCGACCTCATGTGCCATCAACCTGAGTGTCAACCGTCTGCTAACGCAGACCGCACATTCGCCACGCTTTCATCGGTTTTTGAGGTGGTCGGCAGTCCGGAGCAATGGTAATCTTCGATGGTGTCGCGGCAATCTTTGAAAGCCTTGTACCATCTGAAAACTTCTGCTGACGACAACGTAAATTTCCATATGTTGTTCTTACCATTTGTAGTGTCTCTGAAGCAGTTCCCTTTTTTAACGCAAAATTTAATTCCATATCGCTGCTCGATAATTGCCTGCATTTTACACGTAACGTGGTATTGGAACTGGTAAATACGTGGGGCTCATGCCACTAACACTAGACTTAGTGGGCTGCGCCTATTATGGTTGCGTTCTTACAAATTCCACTCACATGTAGTCGACTCCAGTCGGCTGCAGTCGTTGTCATATTTAGCGTAAACAATTCATTCTCATTACTTCTGAGACATACCTCGTATATATATATATATATATATATATATATATGCCTATAAAAATGAATAGCATATTTTAATTTATAAATGGTGTTTGTACGTATCAAGAATTCAAATTTGAGTGTGAAATAAAATTAATAGTGAATTCTTGAACACCTGTCCGTTGTTATTAAAACATAATACCTTTAGCTACTCTTATGATTAATAAGGTTAGTTGGGGTAAATGTGAACAGAGATAATTGTAAGCCCCTTAAGTACCAAAACTGTACTATTTGAAATATGGTGCAAAGTAAAACACTGTTCTTTTAAGTGAAACCAGCGAGAAACATTGATAAAAAATGTTTAGCTAACATTTATGTTTCCATGGGGCAAATGTAAATGTGAGAAATGAGAAGTAGAAGCAAATGGGTCCAGGATTTTGACGATTAACCAGTCGACTTGAAAATTGTTAACGTTTGCCTATCTTTACATATGCGCGTATGTATATTATGCATACAACTGTAATTTTTTTGTATTCACGCTGTATTTTTTGTTGAATGTAAAACGCATAAATAGACTAAATTCTTAAGATAGCGTTCTTTTAAGAGTGAATGCCCAAGAGGATACTATGTGAGACTAATTACTAATTACTTCTGATATGTTAATTAAAGAACATTCTACATATGAGTAACGTTAATTTAGACAGGTCATTGAATATTTATTTCTGATTGTTTTGTGTGCTATAGTGGAGCACATGTTAATTATTTCATGAAAATTTTTAGACATTTAAGTGGCAGCTATAACATTTATGTTGTAATCAGAACAAATTAAGAGCCTTTATAAATGAATGCTCAAGAAAGTACTGGGCAAATTAAGAGAAGTTAAAACATTTGGTCCGAGTTATGACATTAAGATTCATGTTAGGACACAGTTATGGTATTGCTGTAGTAATTAGGTTGCAATTGTGGTAATCAGAAGACGGTGGAGTGAATTTTATGGAACTTATATGGCAAGTACATATAAACAGAGGGATTACGAAAGTAATGCGTGCTGGTGTTGCTAGAATAATCGAGAAGAATATTGGAAGTTTGAGTGTAATACGATGCATTCGTGGAAGCCATCATCTGTGTGCCGAACAAGAATTTGAGAGATTAGATAACTACTTTTTATATAATTAAATAAAGTGATGGAAATCTCTTGGTGAAACATGTCGAAATATAAGCAAGTAATAACAAAAAACACACTTGGTATTGTTTCATTTGTTTGTTTATTTGTGAAACAATACCAAGTGTGTATTTTGTTATTACTTGCTTATACTTTTTATATGTTTTGCATATCTTAAACGCAAGGCACTCATATGATCATAAGATTAATACCTTTCTTAGACATATTATGTTTATTGTCACTCCAAGATCTTCGTATTTAGCAGTAGAGACTGTATTTGCATACTATGGACACACTATGAACATACTATAACAACTAATTGCAGAACATTTTTGCGTGCCATTGTTTACTTATGTCAAATTCATGATATTTATCTCCAGTCTTATAACTGAAAACAATCTTTGTACACGAATAGCTGTTACGTATGATGTAAATTGTAATTAGATATTTAAATCGTGCAGTGTTGTTTTATGGGGTAGGTATGCCAATTGCTTGCCTGCAAGTTGCGGATGCATTTACTGTGTGATAAAACGACGACACCGAGAGTTTCTATGAGTTAGTACGAGAAAGCAATATACAAACTGTTCTTTTGGTCGATTGTAGTGGGGAATTCTAGTACATTTTCACTGAGGCTAGATCAAAATAAAGATAAACAATAGCTAATCAAACTCAACTCCAACATTCCAAGACTCGCCGCCCTTAGATGAAGAGTAAAAGACTAAATAGTCTAACTCAAAGCCATAATAAAGAAGAAGGTTATCAATTATAAACGAGATAGTCACAACATGTCTGCTTGCTTAAATAATAGAATAAGTAATGAGCTGGTCCTCTTGCAATTTTTTAATGGCAATGTGATTAAAATACTATACATCATTTCCATCAAATTTTCCTCTTTTGAATTTTATTCCTAAACGAATTTGGTTGATTTAAATACATCAAATATAATAATAATATACAGAAGAAGGGGGAAAATTAAATATCTGTATACTCATTTTAAACTTTCGTTATCAAAACAAGAAATTAAATAAGAAACAAGAGCGAAATATGATACACGTCATACATATTAACCAATTTCACGTTAATCGACTTAAAATACTTTGTATTCATTTACGTACTTTATTTAAATAATTATGTAATATGGATAAGTCATCTGACCGACCATAGCAATTATCGTAGAATATTCACATGAATTACATGTCACAGAATTTGCAATTTATTCGAACACTGTTTTAATACATCTACATATTTTAATGTGTGTGTTAATTGAACATGCTGTATTCGTAAAGCATTGCCCCACGATGTTACTAAAATTCTTTTGCGCCGTAATTTTTGTATCGCATGTAGAACAACTTATTTGCGCACTTATAAACTGTGCAAATAAAAGCAAAATATCAAGTACAGGTTTTCATTTAAAAATCAGATAGCTACAATATGTGTGGATTTTTAAATAATTGAATAATAGCTTTTTGTAATAAACTAGTTCTATTGCAATTTTTTATTGTCAATGTGATTGACATTATACATATCCTTTCCATAACTTTTTTCACTTTTTGATTTTTTTCGTTAATGAATGTGCTAGAGTAAAATACATCAAACCTAATAATAAAATGCAGAAAAAGGGGGAATAATTACATCTGTATACTCATCTTAAGCTTTCGTTATAAAAATGTTGCGATCTTTTTCAGAACTACCAATGAAATTGTAAACAAAAGAAAAATTTGATATACGTACGTATTAATTACACCAAGAGGAGTAATAAGAAATTAGGAGTTATATTATTGACACCTATGCTGAAATGAGACGTCACAAATTCATATGCTCTAAGACGACCCCTATGTAAATTACACAGCATATCTGTAATTTATTGCAACTCTATATGGTTGAATCGTTCTGGCAACCAACACAGCCAACGTACGAACTAAAGACAACGATTCAATGCCAGTACAAATATCCATCGACCGGAACAATTTCAAAATAATAAAATTAAACAAATTAATTCATATTTCAGAATATATAGCTTCCGTGAGTAATATACTATAACATGAAAGTCAGTTACAAATTGAATATGATAACTAATAGTTATTTACGAACCAAGTGCGGGAAGACTATATTCCCGCATGAGCGCACTTTGAAAGCACGAGCGACCGAAGGAAGCGAGTGCTTTTAATTGTGTCAATGCGTGGAAGACGTCTTCACGCAAGTGGTTTGTACAATATTTTTTGTACGAGCATTAAATTAAAAAAAATATTATTGATTAAAGTGATTAGTATCATACCTAACCTAAAATAGATTACTTAATTAATTTAAGAATTTCTTCTTCGTACCTATTACTCACATATAAATTTAGTTTAAGTTATTATATTCTTGCATATGACGTTTTTTATTCTTATATTTATAGTGAATTCATCGCTTTTTGGGTTGATCACAACTAACTGTCAATGTGAATGTTACTTGATAAATAGTCAAATAGATGGAGCCAACAAATTTATAGGAAGAATTTTTAATTATATATAATAAAAGCCGAGTAGTCAAGGGCAACCAAACCCGGTCAAAATCGACGAAAATTGGGTACGCGGGGCGCAGAACTCGTCTCTGGATACGCGACATTGAAAGCTGCCCTTTGGCGTGAAGTTACCGACGTCCTTAAATTGTTCCTCGACGGAGAGATTTTCCTTCTAAGTGGAGCGTGTGCAGAGATATCGCCCGTTGAAGAGGAGCGTGCATTCGGTGTTTTAACAGAAAAATGGCCTACGTCATGACGATTCACGTGACAACCGATCAAAATCGTAAAAATGTCAGGTATGACAGGCACGCGCGAAAGAATTGTAAAAGTTTCACATTGACGAAGAAATTTCAGGCCGTCGAGGTTTAGAGTGCGGAAAGAGGGTTGGAAACCAAAAGAGTGGACTTTTCCGCGACGATTGAGTGCACTGTCCAAGTGCCAAATCTGTCGCTGTCGAAGGTGTGACTCATTTAAAGCTTTCCTGCAGGGTAAAAAAATCTCGCAATGACGAGTTTGCGTGTCATTAATGACTATATATTCACGTTCATCCATCGGTTGTCAAGTTTAAATGTCAGAAGGCCGACAAATAAAGATATTACGAAGAAGTGCATTTTTAATTGAAACGTGGCACCTTTCAGATACGTATTAGTGTTATTATTATCAATCGTTACTATTTCCTTTCTATATGAATATACGAACAAAATGCCGACGGATATTATAAAATAAACTTAAAGTGTATTGTCGCACGTAAGTACAGTAATAAATATAACGATTTTGCTATATTTTATGAAGATATATTAATAAATACAATGACACTCTATTCATTATATGTATATGTCATCAAAATGTAAATTTCATACAACGAAGAACTTGAAGCAAGCTTAAATAAAGAAGAACCGTCTGAGTTTTGCCATTTGGGCCTGTCAAATTACGTTAGATGCACACGAATTATACAAAACCTAAATGTCAACAGAATGTTGGAAATGTATCAGTGTTCAAGTTATAATTATATAAATTTAAGCCATTTTACGAATGGGATCATTTAATAACATTTCTCATCGATCTCTCTACGTACAAATAATAGGGCGACTTTTCTTTATTTGTCAGATGTGTCCGAAGCACTTCGGAATAAAATAAATACATCAAATAAGATTCCCATAAGCATGTATGTCATTTCGTTTACCAATTCAGTTATAAAAGCAAGTATTTAAAGTGTGCGACTAGCTGGTTGGCACCAACTAATCAGAAGTACATTTTTGGTTAAATGGTACGACAGTGTCTAGCATCAACTGTATAGGAGCCAGCAAGATTTTCGATTGCGTTTTAGAAAGTATATTATTAAAGCGTAATATAAAAATTAATTAATTCTCTCAATGACCTGTAAGTTTAAAACATGTTTTATTAAGTTAGACTGACATTTCGTTCTCGCAAGTTTATGTGTGAACAAATACAGTTCAACGAACTATTGTCACGATGACAGGTGGAACGACAATTGTGGTTAAACATCTTGATGTCAGCTGTCTGACTTTTCATTGTCATAGGTATCTGTCATCGAAATATCGTTACGATGACAGTCTGTCAGAAAATTTGAATTATACACTATTTCAATCGTAAACTTGACACAAAGCGTAGTACCAATTTTATAGAACTAATAACGTGAAACAACATTCAATTAATTTTTTTTTTTTTGATCTGTCGACGTTCACCTTGAACTAGATGTACACAACTGATACAAAACCTGAATGTCAATAAAAAAATTTTAAATATCAGCGTTCATCAAATTATATAGGAATATTGTTCGCTTTGTGGGCAAAGTCTTAATAAATAAATTCATTTGCCACCATAATGTATAATCCATTTCTAGAGATATTTCTTTAAATTTAATCTTCATTCATTACAATAGCAAAGTTAACTACATAATTATCCTCCACTGTCATTCATTCATATAGAAATTAAAATACCATAAATAGTATAGGTAATAGTGAATACAACCTAACTAACTAAAAAGAAGAAGCGTATGCGGTATCATAAAAATTAAATTAACATTATGAATGGCATAGGTACTCCGACAATTTTATGTATTATGGTTAGAGTTGTTGCCGATATGCCATACGATTTTTTAACGCATACACATAATCTGACATTACGTCAAACCAATTACGTCAAACCAGTGAGCTGTAGCAGTGAAATCAACTGTTCACAGGGACAAATATTATACGGATCTAAATTCTAATTAGCTCCCTTATTTTCAGAAATAGCGTACCGAAAATAGTTATACCGTATTTAGTTGTTTTTTAATGAAATCTGCCTTATGAATTTTAACTAACATTTTTATAGAGGAAATGATTATTATCATTTAACATTCATTAAAACAGCATGCGATCAGCATTAATCGCATTACCAATGAGATGCCCTTACAGCCTTACATATAATATTAAAAAGATATAAGTACAAGCGAAGAGGCGAATCAAGCTCAAAGAGCTCCATACATCACTATATCTAACAATGGTTGCTTTCTGCAAACACGAGAGTTGCGAAATTGTTCACATAATTCTAACTTCTCTTTATTGAAATTTAAACGTGCTTTATCATAAAAATTAACACAAAAACATTCATAAATTTACAAACTATATTCAACGTAATGACTATAAAAACATCATCAAAAATAACTCAATAATAATGAGTAGTATAAATACATCGTACCTATACTTGCCCATACTTAATTCAATATAATGATTCCTTTCTATAATTGCTTCCTTTGCGACGAGAAATCATAACAGAATTTGAATTTTGAAAAAAATTATCAACATACAAACTGACATCGAAAGTCACAATTTTTAAATATTGTACTAAATTTTTCTATTATATAAATGCTTTAAAAAAGTGTAATTTCCGGTACGTTAGATTTATGTTATTAAATTTTGACAATTTTTTAATTGAATAAAATTGATGATAATTATAACAAACGTCAAAATCTAATTATTTTATAGGTTACGAAGATAACTGACATAGAGGTGGGCAAAACGGCTCATTTCTTTGACTCGGTTCAGCTCCTCATTGTGAGCCGGATCACGGAACCGGCTCATTTGAACCATGTGGATCCGTAATAGCATATATACCGTTCATGAACGTGTAGTACACATATAATACTCGGCGCCGCGCGCCGTCGTCGACTCAAACGAACCGGGATGATAATTTCGGCTGCGCGCACACCAATTGTACAAAATGTTTGACAAACAATTTATTTGAAGCAAAAATGCACACAAATTTGACAAATTATTAGGTTGTTGTACACAAATTAAACAAAATATATGTAAAACTAAATTATCAATTATCGGCATCTCAATCTCGACATAATACATCCGGTTGCCTTAACATTTTTATAGATATACAGGTTGATTATTGTTCTTTTAATGATTATATATTTGCATTATTAAAATACTTTAATTCCAGAACGCGTACGCCTTAATAGGGAAAAAGATAGCTTTTAACATTTATGTGCCCTTATGACAACGATTACGCATACATGCAGAGTGGGCGGAGCTATCTGAAATTAATTTCTCTCTTCTGATTAAAGTAAAATTCGGCACTTGGGAGTCTTTGTGGTATCATTGATCACGTATCCAAAGTCGAAATGTCAAAAAAAAAAAAATGGCCGAAGGATTTTTTGAAAATTGACGTATAAATGTGAAATTTTAGATACGAGGGTGTCTTAAGTCGCCGATCACAAATCCAAAATCAGAATGTCATAAAAAAACAAAATGGCGGATGATTTTTTTGAAAATTGACGTAGGAATATAAAATTTTAGATACGGGGGTTTGGGGGTCGCCGATCACGATTCCAAAGTCAAAATGTCAAAAAAAACAAAATGGCGAAAGATTTTTTAGAAAATTAACGTATTAATGTAAAATTTTAGATAAGGGGGTTTTGGGGGTCGCCGATCACGATTCCAAAGTCAAAATGTCAAAAAAAAACAAAATGGTGGAAGATTTTTTGAAAATTGACGTGTGAATGTGAAATTTTAGATACGCGAGTTTTGGGGGTCGCCGATCACGATTCCAAAGTCAAAATGTCAAAAAAAACAAAATGGCGGAAGATTTTTTTGAAAATTGACTTATTAATGTAAAATTTTAGATACGGGAGTTTTGGGGGTCGCCGATCACGATTCCAAAGTCAAAATGTCAAAAAAAACAAAATGGCGAAAGATTTTTTAGAAAATTGACGTATTAATGTAAAATTTTAGATACGGGGGTTTTGGGTGTCGCCGATCACGATTCCAAAGTCAAAATGTCAAAAAAAGCAAAATGGCGAAAGATTTTTTTGAAAATTGGCGTATGAGTGTGAAATTTTAGATACGGGGGTGTGTTAGGTCGCCGATCACAAATCCAAAATCAAAATGTCATAAAAAAACAAAATCGTGGAAGAATTTTTTGAAAATTGACATATGAATGTAAAATTTTAGATACGGGGGTTTTGGGGGTCGCCGATCACGATTCCAAAGTCAAAATGTAAAAAAAAGCAAAATGGCGGAAGATTTTTTTGAAAATTGACGTATGAATGTAAGATTTTAGATACGGGGGTTTTGGGGGGTCGCCGATCACGATTCCAAAGTCAAAATGTCAAAAAAAAACAAAATAGCGCAAGATTTTTTAGAAAATTGACGTATTAATGTAAAATTTTAGATACGGGGGTTTTGGTTTTTTACAAAGTCAAAATGTCAAAAAAAGCAAAACGTCGGAAGATTTTTTTGAAAATTGACGTATGAATGTAAAATTTTAGATACCGGGGTTTTGGGGGTCGCCGATCTCGATTCCAAAGTCAAAATGTCAAAAAAAAACAAAATGGCGAAAGATTTTTTTTGAAAATTGACGTATGAATGTGAAATTTTAGATACGGAGGTTTTGGGGGTCGCCAATCACGATTCCAAAGCCAAAATGTCAAAAAAAAACAAAATGGCAGAAGATTTTTTGAAAATTGACGTATGAATGTGAAATTTTAGATACGCGAGTTTTGGGGGTCGCCGATCACGATTCCAAAGTCAAAATGTCAAAAAAAAACAAAATGGCGAAAGATTTTTTTGAAAATTCACGTATGAATGTGAAATTTTAGATACGGAGGTTTTGGGGGTCGCCAATCACGATTCCAAAGCCAAAATGTCAAAAAAAAACAAAATGGCAGAAGATTTTTTGAAAATTGACGTATGAATGTGAAATTTTAGATACGCGAGTTTTGGGGGTCGCCGATCACGATTCCAAAGCCAAAATGTCAAAAAAAAACAAAATGGCGGAAGATTTTTTGAAAATTGAGTCATGAATGTAAAATTTTAGATACGGGGGTTTTGGGGGTCGCCGATCACGATTCCAAAGTCAAGATGTCAAAAAAAACAAAATGACGGAAGATTTTTTGAAAATTGACATATGAATGTATATTTTAGATACGGGGGTTTTGGGGGTCGCCGATCACGATTCCAAAGTCAAAATGTCAAAAAAAAACAAAATGGCGAAAGATTTTTTAGAAAATTGACGTATTAATGTAAAATTTTAGATACGGGGTTTTGGGGGTCGCCGATCACGATTCCAAAGTCAAAATGTCAAAAAAAGCAAAATGGCGGAAGATTTTTTTGAAAATTGACGTATTCATGTAAAATTTTAGATACGCGGGTTTTGGGGGTCGCCGATCACGATTCCAAAGTCAAAATGTCAAAAAAAGCAAAACGGCGAAAATTTTTTTTGAAAATTGACGTATGAATGTGAAATTTTAGATACGGGGGTTTTGGGGGTCGCCGATCACGATTCCAAAGCCAAACTGAAAAAAAAAACAAAAGGGCGGAAGATTTTTTTGAAAATTGACGTATGAATGTGAAATTTCAAATACGGGGGTTTTGGGGGTCGCCGATCACGATTCCAAAGCCAAAATGTCAAAAAAAACAAAATGGCGGAAGATTTTTTGAAAATTGAGTCATGAATGTAAAATTTTAGATACGGGTGTTTTGGAGGTCGCCGATCACGATTCCAAAGTCAAAATGTCAAAAAAAAACAAAATGACGGAAGATTTTTTGAAAATTGACGTATGAGTGAAATTTTAGATACGGGGGTGTGTTAGGTCGCCGATCACAAATCCAAAATCAAAATGTCATAAAAAAACAAAATCGTGGAAGAATTTTTTGAAAATTGACATATGAATGTAAAATTTTAGATATGGGGGTTTTGGGGGTCGCCGATCACGATTCCAAAGTCAAAATGTCAAAAAAAGCAAAATGGCGGAAGATTTTTTTGAAAATTGACGTATGAATGTAAAATTTTGGATACGGGGGTTTTGGGGGGTCGCCGATCACGATTCCAAAGTCAAAATGTCAAAAAAAAATAGCGAAAGATTTTTTAGAAAATTGACGTATTAATGTAAAATTTTAGATACGGGGGTTTTGGGGGTCGCCGATCACGATTCCAAAGTCAAAATGTCAAAAAAAGCAAAATGGTGGAAGATTTGTTTGAAAATTGACATATGAATATAAAATTTTAGATACGGGGGTTTTGGGGGTCGCCGATCACGATTCCAAAGTCAAAATGTCAAAAAAAACAAAATGACGAAAGATTTTTTAGAAAATTGACGTATTAATGTAAAATTTTAGATACGCGGGTTTTGGGGGTCGCCGATCACGATTCCAAAGTCAAAATGTCAAAAAAAGCAAAACGGCGAAAATTTTTTTTGAAAATTGACGTATGAATGTGAAATTTTAGATACGGGGGTTTTGGGGGTCGCCGATCACGATTCCAAAGCCAAACTGAAAAAAAAACAAAAGGGCGGAAGATTTTTTTGAAAATTGACGTATGAATGTGAAATTTGAAATACGGGGGTTTTGGGGGTCGCCGATCACGATTCCAAAGCCAAAATGTCAAAAAAAAAAATGGCGGAAGATTTTTTGAAAATTGAGTCATGAATGTAAAATTTTAGATACGGGTGTTTTGGAGGTCGCCGATCACGATTCCAAAGTCAAAATGTCAAAAAAAAACAAAATGACGGAAGATTTTTTGAAAATTGACGTATGAATGTAAAATTTTAGATACGGGGGTTTTGGGGGTCGCCGATCACGATTCCAAAGTCAAAATGTCAAAATTAGCAAAATGGCGAAAGATTTTTTTGAAAATTGACGTATGAGTGTGAAATTTTAGATACAAGGGTATTAGGTCGCCGATCACAAATCCAAAATCAAAATGTCATAAAAAAACAAAATCGTGGAAGAATTTTTTGAAAATTGACATATGAATGTAAAATTTTAGATACGGGGGTTTTGGGGGTCGCCGATCACGATTCCAAAGTCAAAATGTCAAAAAAAACAAAATGACGGAAGATTTTTTGAAAATTGACGTATGAATGTGAAATTTCAGATACGGGGGTTTTGGGGGTCGCCGATCACGATTCCAAAGTCAAAATGTCAAAAAAAACAAAATGGCGAAAGATTTTTTTAGAAAATTGACGTATTAATGTAAAATTTTAGATACGGGGTTTTGGGGGTCGCCGATCACGATTCCAAGGTCAAAATGTCAGAAAAAGCAAAACGGCGAAAGATTTTTTTGAAAACTGATGTATGAATGTAAAATTTTAGATACGGGGGTTTTGGGGGTCGCCGATCACGATTTCAAAGCAAAATTTCAAAAAAAACAAAATGGCGAAAGATTTTTTGAAAATTGACGTAAAATTTTAGATACGGGGGTTTTGGGGGTCGCCGATCACGATTCCAAAGTCAAATTGTCAAAAAAAAGCAAAACGGCGAAAGATTTTTTGAAAATTGACGTATGAGTTTGAAATTTTAGATACGGGGGTTTTGGGTGTCGCCGATCACGATTCCAAAGCCAAAATGTCAAAAAAAAACAAAATGGCGGAAGATTTTTTGAAAATTGAGTCATGAATGTAAAATTTTAGATACGGGGGTTTTGGGGGTCGCCAATCACGATTCCAAAGTCAAAATATCAAAAAAAAACAAAATGACGGAAGATTTTTTTGAAAATTGACCTATGAATGTGAAATTTCATTTCATTTTTTTGGGGGGTCGCCGATCACAATCCCAAAATCAAAATGTCAAAAAAAACATAACGGCGGAAGATTTTTTTGAAAGTTGACGTATGAAAGTGAAATTTTAGACACGGGGGTTTTGGGGATCGCCGATCACGATTCCAAAGTCAAATTGTCAAAAAAAAGCAAAACGGCGAAAGATTTTTTTGAAAATTGACGTATGAGTTTGAAATTTTAGATACGGGGGTTTTGGGTGTCGCCGATCACGATTCCAAAGCCAAAATGTCAAAAAAAAACAAAATGGCGGAAGATTTTTTGAAAATTGAGTCATGAATGTGAAATTTTAAATACGGGGGTTTTGGGGGTCGCCGATCACGATTCCAAAGTCAAAATGTCAAAAAAAAAACAAAATGGCAGAAGATGTTTTTGAAAATTGACGTATGAGTGTGAAATTTTAGAAACGGGGGTTTTGAGGGTCGCCGATCACGATTCCAAAGTCAAAATGTCAAAAAAAAAAACAAAATAGCGAAAGATTTTTTTGGGAATTGACGTATGAGTGTGAAATTTTAGATACAGGGGTGTGTTAGGTCGTCGATCACAAATCCAAAATCAAAATGAACAAAATCGTGGAAGAATTTTTTGAAAATTGACATATGAATGTAAAATTTTAGATAAGGGGGTTTTGGGGGACGCCGATCACGATTCCAAAGTCAAAATGTCAAAAAAAAACAAAATGGCGGAAGATTTTTTGAAAATTGACGTATGAATGTAAAATTTTAGGTACGGGGGTTTTGGGGGTCGCCGATCACGATTCCAAAGTCAAAATGTCAAAAAAAACAAAATGGAAGATTTTTTTGAAAATTGACGTATGAATGTAAAATTTTAGATAAGGGGGTTTTGGGGGTCGCCGATCACGATTCCAAAGTCAAAATGTCAAAAAAAGCAAAATGGCGGAAGATTTTTTTGAAAATTGACGTATGAATGTAAAATTTTGGATACGGGGGTTTTGGGGGGTCGCCGATCACGATTCCAAAGTCAAAATGTCAAAAAAAAATAGCGAAAGATTTTTTAGAAAATTGACGTATTAATGTAAAATTTTAGATACGGGGGTTTTGGGGGTCGCCGATCACGATTCCAAAGTCAAAATGTCAAAAAAAGCAAAATGGTGGAAGATTTGTTTGAAAATTGACATATGAATGTAAAATTTTAGATACGGGGGTTTTGGGGGTCGCCGATCACGATTCCAAAGTCAAAATGTCAAAAAAAACAAAATGACGAAAGATTTTTTAGAAAATTGACGTATTAATGTAAAATTTTAGATACGCGGGTTTTGGGGGTCGCCGATCACGATTCCAAAGTCAAAATGTCAAAAAAAGCAAAACGGCGAAAATTTTTTTTGAAAATTGACGTATGAATGTGAAATTTTAGATACGGGGGTTTTGGGGGTCGCCGATCACGATTCCAAAGCCAAACTGAAAAAAAAACAAAAGGGCGGAAGATTTTTTTGAAAATTGACGTATGAATGTGAAATTTGAAATACGGGGGTTTTGGGGGTCGCCGATCACGATTCCAAAGCCAAAATGTCAAAGATTTTTTGAAAATTGACGTATGAATGTAAAATTTTAGATACGGGGGTTTTGGGGGTCGCCGATCACGATTCCAAAGTCAAAATGTCAAAATTAGCAAAATGGCGAAAGATTTTTTTGAAAATTGACGTATGAGTGTGAAATTTTAGATACAAGGGTATTAGGTCGCCGATCACAAATCCAAAATCAAAATGTCATAAAAAAACAAAATCGTGGAAGAATTTTTTGAAAATTGACATATGAATGTAAAATTTTAGATACGGGGGTTTTGGGGGTCGCCGATCACGATTCCAAAGTCAAAATGTCAAAAAAAACAAAATGACGGAAGATTTTTTGAAAATTGACGTATGAATGTGAAATTTCAGATACGGGGGTTTTGGGGGTCGCCGATCACGATTCCAAAGTCAAAATGTCAAAAAAAACAAAATGGCGAAAGATTTTTTTAGAAAATTGACGTATTAATGTAAAATTTTAGATACGGGGTTTTGGGGGTCGCCGATCACGATTCCAAGGTCAAAATGTCAGAAAAAGCAAAACGGCGAAAGATTTTTTTGAAAACTGATGTATGAATGTAAAATTTTAGATACGGGGGTTTTGGGGGTCGCCGATCACGATTTCAAAGCAAAATTTCAAAAAAAACAAAATGGCGAAAGATTTTTTGAAAATTGACGTAAAATTTTAGATACGGGGGTTTTGGGGGTCGCCGATCACGATTCCAAAGTCAAATTGTCAAAAAAAAGCAAAACGGCGAAAGATTTTTTTGAAAATTGACGTATGAGTTTGAAATTTTAGATACGGGGGTTTTGGGTGTCGCCGATCACGATTCCAAAGCCAAAATGTCAAAGAAAAACAAAATGGCGGAAGATTTTTTGAAAATTG
Organism: Amphimallon solstitiale; assembly: GCA_963170755.1. Lineage (NCBI taxonomy): Eukaryota > Metazoa > Arthropoda > Insecta > Coleoptera > Scarabaeidae > Amphimallon > Amphimallon solstitiale. Next base: position 62,805,402 of record OY720676.1, on the reverse strand, counting down.
AGTCATGAATGTAAAATTTTAGATACGGGGGTTTTGGGGGTCGCCAATCACGATTCCAAAGTCAAAATATCAAAAAAAAACAAAATGACGGAAGATTTTTTTGAAAATTGACCTATGAATGTGAAATTTCATTTCATTTTTTTGGGGGGTCGCCGATCACAATCCCAAAGTCAAAATGTCAAAAAAAACATAACGGCGGAAGATTTTTTTGAAAGTTGACGTATGAAAGTGAAATTTTAGACACGGGGGTTTTGGGGATCGCCGATCACGATTCCAAAGTCAAATTGTCAAAAAAAAAGCAAAACGGCGAAAGATTTTTTTGAAAATTGACCTATGAGTTTGAAATTTTAGATACGGGGGTTTTGGGTGTCGCCGATCACGATTCCAAAGCCAAAATGTCAAAAAAAAACAAAATGGCGGAAGATTTTTTGAAAATTGAGTCATGAATGTGAAATTTTAAATACGGGGGTTTTGGGGGTCGCCGATCACGATTCCAAAGTCAAAATGTCAAAAAAAAAACAAAATGGCAGATGTTTTTGAAAATTGACGTATGAGTGTGAAATTTTAGAAACGGGGGTTTTGAGGGTCGCCGATCACGATTCCAAAGTCAAAATGTCAAAAAAAAAACAAAATAGCGAAAGATTTTTTTGGGAATTGACGTATGAGTGTGAAATTTTAGATACAGGGGTGTGTTAGGTCGTCGATCACAAATCCAAAATCAAAATGAACAAAATCGTGGAAGAATTTTTTGAAAATTGACATATGAATGTAAAATTTTAGATAAGGGGGTTTTGGGGGACGCCGATCACGATTCCAAAGTCAAAATGTCAAAAAAAAACAAAATGGCGGAAGATTTTTTGAAAATTGACGTATGAATGTAAAATTTTAGGTACGGGGGTTTTGGGGGTCGCCGATCACGATTCCAAAGTCAAAATGTCAAAAAAAACAAAATGGAAGATTTTTTTGAAAATTGACGTATGAATGTGAAATTTCAGATACGGGGGTTTTGGGGGTCGCCGATCACGATTCCAAAGCCAAAATGTCAAAAAAAACAAAATGGCGGAAGATTTTTTGAAAATTAAGTAATGAATGTAAAATTTTAGATACGGGGGTTTTGGGGGTCGCCGATCACGATTCCAAAGTCAAAATGTCAAAAAAAACAAAATGACGGAAGATTTTTTTGAAAATTGACGTATGAATGTGAAATTTCAGATACGGGGGTTTTGGGGGTCGCCGATCACAATCCCAAAGTCAAAATGTCAAAAAAGCAAAATGGCGAAAGATTTTTTTGAAAATTAACGTATGAGTGTGAAATTTTAGATACGGGGGGTTTTGGGGGTCGCCGATCACGATTCCAAAGTCAAAATGTCAAAAAAAAAGAAAATGGCGGAAGATTTTTTGTAAATTGAGTCATGAATGTAAAATTTTAGATACGGGGGTTTTGGGGGTCGCCGATCACGATTCCAAAGTCAAAAAGTCAAAAAAAAAAAACGGCGGAAGATTTTTTGAAAGTTGACGTATGAATGTGAAATTTTAGATACGGGGGTTTTGGGGGTCGCCGATCACGATTCCAAAGTCAAAATGTCAAAAAAAAAACAAAATGGCGGGAGATTTTTTTGAAAGTTGACGTATGAATGTGAAATTTTAGATACGAGGGTTTTGGAGGTCGCCGATCACGATTCCAAAGTCAAAATGTCAAACAAAAACAAAATGGCGGGAGATTTTTTTGAAAGTTGACGTATGAATATGAAATTTTAAATACGGGGGTTTTGGGGGTCGCCGATCACGATTCCAAAGTCAAAATGTCAAAAAAAAACAAAATGGCGGAAGATGTTTTGAAAATTGACGTATGAGTGTGAAATTTTAGATACGGGGGTTTTGAGGATCGCCGATCACGATTCCAAAGTCAAAATGTCAAAAAAAAAACAAAATGGCGGGAGATTTTTTGGAAATTAACGTATGAATGTAAAATTTTAGAAACGGGGGTTTTGGGGGTCGCCGATCACGATTCCAAAGTCAAAATGTCAAAAAAAGCAAAATGGCGAAAGATTTTTTTGAAAATTGACATGAGTGTGAAATTTTAGATACGGGGGGTTTTGGGGATCGCCGATCACGATTCCAAAGTCAAAATGTCAAAAAAAAACAAAATGGCGGAAGAGTTCTTTGAAAATTGACGTATGAATGTGAAATTTTAGATACGGCTTATTACATCTTCAATTCGGTGATTCTTCGAAACGTGATTGAACAGGGTTTAAATTTAATACTTAATTTTTTCTTATCAATAGTAGATTCGAAAACATCAGAATCGTATTGTACACTGTCCCAATGAAAATGTTGCGCTCACTGAGCTCATTGTTTCTTTCGATACTTTAACATGACTTTTGTTTAACATTAAATTACGTTTCTCGCTCTTGAGTGTGAACCGGTTTGTGTAAAAAAACAGTTCGAGTAGAATTTCAAATAAAATATACTATCGGCTTAACAAAATGTATGTAGGGGTGCTTTAAAAGTTTATAAAAGTGGACATTCTAAAAACGTCATGCCAGTGAACGCTTTTTACAGGAAAGGCGCTTCAATGGGGCTTCAATTTAAAACTTGGGCTTTTTACTTTTATTATTATTTCGCGCTCCTTTATTAACGATAGTAGATTTTGAAAAGGTTGACAGGCTTTCACACTTTCGCATCAAAATAGTATTGTACACTGTCTTAATAAAAATGTTGCGCTTCTTGATCTCATTGTGCCTTTACATACTTTAACACGCCTTATGTTTAACATTAAATTACCTTTCTCGCTCTTGAGTGTGTACCGGTTTGTGTAAAAAACAATTCGAGAAAAATTTTAAATACAATAAACTATTGGCTTCACAAAATATATGTATATACCGGGATGCTTTAAAAGTTTATAAAACTGGACATTCTAAAAAGCGTTCTTTTTACAGGAAAGGCGCTTTAATAGGGCTTAAATTTAAAACTTGAGCTTTTTACTTTTATTATTATTTTGTACTTTTTCATTAACGATAGTGGATTTCGAAAAGATTGATAGGCTATTACACGTTCATATCAAAATAGTATTGTAAACTGTCTTAATGAAAATGTTGCTTTTTTTGTCTTTGAATACTTTAACATGACTTATGTTTAACATTAAATTACCTTTCTCGCGCTTGGGTGTGTACCGGTTTGTGTAAAAAATAATTCGAGAAAAATTTCAAATAAAAGATACTATTGGCTTAACAAAATATATCTAGGGGTGCTTCAAAAGTTTATAAAAGTGGACATTCTAAAAAGCGTCATGCCAGTGATCGCTTTTACAGGAAAGGCGCTTCAATAGGGCTTCAATTTAAAACTTGGGCTTTTTACTTTTATTAATATTTCGTGCTTCGTGCTCCTTTATTAACGATAGTGGATTTTGAACAGGTTGACAGGCTTTTACACTTTCTCGCTCTTGAGTGTGTACCGGTTTGTGTTAAAAACAGTTCGAGAAGAATTTTAAATAAAACGTCCTATTGGCTTAACAAAATATATGTATATGCACGGTTGCTTCAAAAGTTAGTAAAATCTTACATTCTAAAAAGTCATGGCAGTCATTGCTTTTACAGGAAAGGCGCTTCAATTTAAAACTTGGGCTTTCTACTTTTATTATTATTTCGTGCTTCGTGCTCCTTTATTAACGATAGTGGATTTCAAAAAGGTTGACAGGCTTTTACACTTTCACATCAAAATAGTTTTGTACACTGTCTTAATAAAAATATTGCGCTTCTTGATCTCATTGTGTCCTTGCATACTTTAACACGACTTATGTTTAACATTAAATTACCTTTCTCGCTCTTGAGTGTGTACCGATTTATGTCAAAAACAGTTCGAGAAGAATTTTAAATGAAATATCCTATTGGCCTAACAAAATATATGTATATACAGAGGTGCTTCAAAAGTTTATAAAAGTGGATATTCTAAAAAACGTTTTTTATAGGAAAGGCGCTTCAATAGGGCTTAAATTTGAAACTTTGGCTTTTTACTGCTATTATTATTTTGTGCTTTTTTCTTAACGAGAGTAGACTTCGAAAAGATTGACAGGCTTTTACACGTTCACATCAAAATAGTATAGTAAACTGTCTTAATAAAAATGCTGCGCTTTTTGATCTCATTGTGTCTTTGGATACTTTAACACGACTTATGTTTAACATTAAATTACCTTTCTCACTCTTGAGTGTGTACCGATTTGCGTAAAAAACAATTCGAGAAAATTTTTAAATAAAATATACTATTGGCTTCAGAAAATATATGTATATACCGGGATGCTTTAAGAGTTTATAAAACCAGACATTCTAAAAAGCGTCATGCCAGTGATCGCTTTTTACAGGAAAGGCGCTTGAATTTAAAACTTGCGCTTTTTACTTTTATTATTATTTTGTGCTCCTTTATTAATGATAGTGGATTTCAAAAGGGTCTCACTTTACATCAAAGTATTATTGTAAACTGTTTTAATAAAAATGTTGCGCTTTTTGAGTTCATTCTGTCTTTGGATACTTTAACATTGCTTATGATTAACTTTAAATTACCTTTCTCGCTCTTGAGTGTGTACCGATTTGTGTCAAAAACAGATCGAGAATAATTTTAAATAAAATATACTCTGCTCTTTTATTAACGATAGTGGACTTCGAAAAGGTAGTAAGAAAATAATATACTTTATAAATTAAATTTACTTTACCCATTCACATACATATGTTTGCGAGCTATATATTTGAAGTTCATCAGCATTCATTAGCATTCTATAAGAATGTTTGAAAGCGACGCCCATTTACCAAACAAAATTTGTTGTAAACATGTTAAACACTATGGAGATACTACGTATATTTGAGCATGTCAATTAAAATGACGAGCCCGCGATAGCGGGCGAGTAGTATATATGTAATTCATTGAAATTTTAAAATGTTCTTCAATACAAGTCCTTCATTTTTAAATGACGTGCGAACTAATTTTTAGTATGTGACAGACGAATATTTCAATTATGCTGACCAAAATTTCATAATGAAAGCGCTGTTTCACTTCAAATAATTTGGGTGAAAATATCTCAGTGTCAAACTGCTTATTACGTTCGTTTTTGTTAATATTGTGCATGCCTATCTTAAATTGTTTCTGAGCAATTGACATACTTTTTGTTAATATACTAAATTTTTCCACTGTTATTTCAATAGCGTATTATCCCGATTGTCTCAATGAAAATGATGCACTTATTGAGCATATTGGTTCTTCGGATACTTTAACATCATTCTTATGTTTAACATTAAATTATCTTTCTCGCTCTTCATTGTGTAACAGTTTGTGTAAAAAAAAATTCTAGAAGAATTCTAAATGAAATATACAATTGGCTTTACAAAATATATGTATATACAGAGTGTGCCACAACTCTATAAAATCCTACATTCTAAAAACCACCACGAGAGTGATCGCGTTTTACAGGAAGCTGTAAAAAGCTGTAAGCGGACGCGCAAAAGACGAATTCAAGCTCGAAAAGATTGAAGCCATAGCTCACAAACATTCAACACAATAAATATTGCAATATGTAATAATAGGCCCAATGATAATAGTGTATAGGTAAGAAATTTATAAATTCGATTCCTTATTTGTTTATAAATACTTTCTACTTATTTTTAGCAATTATCGTTACATGACTGGAGTCATTTCGTCCATGAATTCAGTTGTAAAAATACTTCAAAATATTATAAGATATTGTAAATAGAAAAAAGAAACTAAAATATATTCCTACCAGATTAAACAAGCACTTAATCATGTTGTTACTGTGCCAGGCAAATTGAGAAGTAATATCATACGTATTCAAAAAAGATTGTTTAATTATCATTGATGAAAATGAACTTCCCGCGACATCGTCAATTAGAATAATTCAAAATAGCAATTCTAAAAGGATGTTTTACAGTATTTTCGAATATAACAATAAGTAATCAATATTACCATAATACATACATATATTATATCTATATATTCCTTAAATTGTAGGTGTACAACGCAAAAGAAAATAATTATGTACAGTGTGAACAAGGCTTTACCAACATTATTGAGCATCATACATAACTGACAGTTGTAATACAAAGAAACACTGCAAATTATAAGAGTATAGGAATGGAAATCAGTATAAAAAATGCCAATGAAGTAAATATTATTTGTTATAGAACAATGATTAAATGAATTATTTAAAAGTATACATTCGCGTCAACAAAACATAATTCTAATAAAGCTATCTACAAGTTTGTATAAAATAAAATGTTTTTTTAAAATTCTAATGAATTTTCATTTAAACCAAAAAGACCAATGGAATCGACATAATAATATGTATATAGACTGAAACACTATTAACAAAAACTATCAAATCACATTTTCCAACTGATGCAAAAAAAACAGATTTCGAGATTATTCTAATTTTATACCCACAAACAAAATTCAAACTACAATTAAATTAGGCAAACGTGAAATAAATCATCGGCAAGTCAAGGCACAAAACCAATAATAGTAGAAAAATTATAAATAGAGTGAAAACTACCGTCTGTGAGGCACAGGAAAAGTATGTGAAAAATGTCAATACCTATAACTTTAAACGATAAAATACATCTTATTTCATGGACAGCCGTTAAACATTTTCAATTTAAAAACTGCTATTATCACTAAATCTATTATTAATCATTTCATCCGATAAGCATTCTGAATAAAATATTGCATAGTTGTAAACTATATACAGGGGTGTATAAAAATAACTAAGCAATATTGAACATCTAAAACACAATTATATTTAGTTATTCGCTATATATCGGAATTATATGGTGTTTCAAAAACTGAAACGCAATAAAGACAAAATCCGCAATAAATTTAGAAGAATAAGGGGGAGCGGTACCTCAACTGTAAGCGGAATAAGAGGCGATAGCGGGCCTTCAAGGCCTGCCGTATTAGCTAGTTATATATACTAAAAGCCAATTGTCTCGCTCTTTTTAACACGAACGATTAAAACGGCAAAGCTATACCCCAAAATTGACGAATTGGGGAGACAGTTTTCTGAGAACCTGGCGCATCTACGCTGGGAACGAAAGTGTCACGCGACGGGGACCACGGTCCCACGTGCCTTAGGCCATTTTTCACGTCTCCGAAGAGAGAACGAGGGCCCGAAAGGAGTTTTTGAAAATTTTAGAACGTGCAGAAAAAGAGTATGAATCATAGTATTTTGCCATAAGGCCTACGTGTAAAATAAAAAATATGGACTAGGTTCGATTTTAAAATGGCGGTGGATCGATACAGATGACCGTGACACATCAAACTTCGGATAAGGTTAAGTTAAACGCACGAAAAATTCAATTTCAGGTTATAAATTATCAAAACCGTCAAATCAGTTTGAGTTCGCGATATGGCATTTGCCGGGAAACGTCAAAATTAGCGGAAAGCACCAGTCGTGTAATACACAACACATAATGACTATCTATTCACGTTTATCGATCGGTTGTCAAGTTTAAATGTCAGAAGGCCGACAAATAAAGGGATTATGAAGGGAAAGTGGTACCTTTCAGATACGTATTAGTGTTATTATTATCAATTGTTACTATTTCTTTTCTATTTATGAATATAGGAACAATGCCGACGGATATGATAAAATAAACTTAAAGTGTATTAATTATCGCACGTAAGTACAGTGACAAATATAACGATCTTTCTATATTTTATTAAGATATATTAAACACAAATCGAAATGTCGTCACTTCTCGCGAAAGAAGTACCGAAGCAAGCCTAAATAAAGAATCATCTGAGTTTTCTTTATTTGTCAGATGTGTCCGAAACACTTCAAAATAACATAAATACATCAAATATGTAAAATTCCCATAAGCATTTATGTAATTTCGTTTATCAATTCAGTTATAAAAGTAAGCATTTAAAGTACGCGACTATGCGGGTTGGCACAAACTAATCAGAAGTACATTTTCGGTTAAATGGTATTAGGAGCCAGCAAGATTTTTGATTGGGTTTTACAAAGTACATATATATACAACTATTAAAGCGTAATATGAAAATTAATTAATTCTCTCAATGACCTGTAAGTTTAAAGCATGTTTTGTTAAAGTTCATCATGTTATGTTGTTAATTTCATTTGACAATTGGAAAGACAATGTTGTTAAGCACTCTCAGTCTGACATTTCGTTCTCACAAGTTTATGTGTGAACGAATACACAACAACGAAGTATTGTCACGATGACAGGTGGAACGACAATTTGGTTAAACATCAACTTTTTATTGTCGTATAAGTGTCACGATGACAGTCTGTCAAAAAATTTGAAGTATACACTATTTTTATCGTAAACTTGACACAAGGCATGGTACTACCAATTTTATAGAACGAATAACATGAAACAACATTTCATTGCCGAACCGTCTTGGTTTTTTTTTGTTTTGGTCTGTCGACGTTCACCTTGGGCTAGATGCACACAATTAGACAATTAGACTTAGCAATCAGTAAAAACATTAACAAAACCATAAAGATAGAAACTGAAAGTGTCATGAGCTCTGATCACATTCCAATTATAATAACTTGGAACGAAGACATAACCGAAAGAACATATCACACCTTCAAGACAGACTGGGCCGGCTACAAAACAGAACTAGAACAAACCATCACTGCAGTTCCTAAAATACAAAACACTGCAGAATTAGAACAGACCATAAAATCACTACAAGATAAAATAACAAACGCTGTTGAAAATAACACCATCAAAATAGAAAGGATATATAAATCAGGTAGTCTACCACATCATATTAAAGAACTAATAAAGGAAAAGAACAGAGCTAGGAGAAGACAAAACTATACTAAACAACCTTCAACATCAAGTACATAATAAGAAATTACTGGAACCGAAAAATGTAGAATGGCAAAGAACACTCGAAGAAATAGGTGCAGAGCCCTCTAAGACATGGAAAATAATCAAGGCAATCAAAAGAGAACAAATACAAATCCCACCACTTCAATTCAATAACTCCACACAAGTCACAGCAGAAGCTCTAGCGGAATCACTAGAAGAGCAATTCACTCCGAACTTGGATGAAGTAGACATGCAACACGTAGTGCAGATTCACAAAGTAGTAAGCAGAGAAATACGTGAACCCCACTCCCCTAGCAACGACCCAGTCACAGCCGAGAACCTAAAAGCAATCCTTAAAGCATTAAATACCAAAAAAGCTCCTGGTATAGACAACATCACCAACAGATCACTACAAAACCTCCCCCCAAAAGCAATAATGTCAATTCTAGCAATAGCAAACTCCGTTATCAGACTCCAAACATTCCCAAAGATATGGAAACATGCCAAAGTAATAGTTATACCTAAACCAGGAAAACCAAAAACAATACCAAGCAGCTACAAGCCCATAAGCCTGTTACCATCCATTAGCAAAGTGATAGAAAAAATAATCCTACAGAAGATAAAGTACCACTCTGATAATCAAGACATAATACCAGAAGATCAACATGGGTTTTTAGAGAAGAACATTCAACGATAACACAACTTTCAAGAGTCACTGAGACTATCCAAGACGGATTCAATAAAAATCAAGTGACGGCAGCTGTATTTCTCGACATAGCAAAGGCATTTGATAAAGTCTGGAGGCAGGGACTCATATATAAAATGATAATACACAATTACCCAACACACGTCATAAAAATCACGAACAGTTTTCTCTAAGGACGCTGCTTTCAAGTTAGCATCCAGAACACACTTTCCTCAATAAAACATCCAACAGCGGGAGTCCCCCAGGGCTCATGCCTGTCACCTCACCTATATACAATATTTACAGCAGACATACCAGTATCAAATCCTACAAGATACTTAAATACGGCCACCTTTGCAGATGATTCGGCACTGCTCTCAACATCAAGATGTCCGACGAACGCGGTACAGGAACTCCAAACGCACCTAGACAACACGATAAAATGGTTCAAACAATGGAGGACAACAATAAACGAAGACAAATCCCAAGCAATAATCTTTCAAAGGAATCTGAAAACAACAGGCAACGAAATAACCATCAACAACAACACTATACCATGGAGTAGAGAAATTAAATACCTGGGAATATACCTGGATATAAAGCTCAATTATAACACACACATAGCAAAAACGATAACCAAAACCAAACAAACAAGATGTCAACTATGGCCTCTTATAGGCAGAAGAAGCCAGCTGAACACGAACAACAAAATTCTACTTTACAAACAAGTATTAGGTCCAATATTCACATATGCATGGGTGCATATGTGCAAGACCAACATCAAAAAACACCAGTCTTAGAATGATACTAAATGCTCCATGGTATATGAGAAATAATCAAATAATGAATGAAACAAATACCCCAACCATTATTGACTACATCAAGGAAAGAGCGCTCAGTTTCTATAACCAGATGGAAAACCACTCAAATCAAAATCTTAAAAGAGCACTTGCTCATCAATTATCATCAATTATTATTATTATTACTATTGTATCGGTCATTTATCGTATCTTTAATGTCTTGGACACATCTCTGTCATCTTTCTACATACAAATATACATACTGCGTCTTTAATTTAAATTTAGAGTAGCTTATGATATCAATATTAATTTGGGAATACTGTGCTATAGTAATGTTTTTCATTTTGGCTACTGTCATAGTTAAGTCAATTTATTGAAAAGTTCCACAGTGTTTTCAAATTAATATTGAAATCGTAGGTTATTCCAAAAAAAATTAATTGAAGGCACGGTATGTCTACAGTGACATTCAATTTGACAATTCATTCTCGCAATAGATCGAACTGTCACCAACATGACAGTTTGCAAGAAAATTTAACGTATGGGCAACGTTTATCATAAAACTTGAGACAAATAAAGTTAGAGTACTACCAAATTTAAAAAACAAAGAAATTTATATATGATACAACAAATCTTGATCATACAACCATCTTAGGTTTACCTGTTCGGCCTACTTACATTCAACTTAGACTAGGTGCACACGCATTATATCAAACTTGAATGTCAACGAAATGTTCCAAGTAATCAGCTTTCAGTAAATTCTATAGAAATGTTAAACATTTTATGGGAAATTTTTTAGTTAATAAATCCATTTGTCTATAATTATAGATGCCACAATAATGTATAATTAATTTCTAGAGATATTTCATTTAATTTGCATCTTCATTCATAAACTAATTAAAAGAAAATTTATAACCGTTAAAATTCAAGTGCCTCTGCGACTGGCAGTAGTCACGTTCCAAAGAAGCAATTCAAACTCGAAGAGTTTCATGGAATAACAAAAAGAGCAAGTATTCTATTAAATTAATGTGTCCTAAAAAAAAAAAAGAAAAAAGGTGGAAAGAGTAAATTGAATAATCAGCACTTGATGACTTATATCGACATTTTATGACAAACATTATGGAGCACTGATGAGCTTGATTATTTGCAACGAACGTCATATAAATTTATTTCTATTGACTATTGTCCCGTAAGCCCTACGTTAATTGTAATTCAAAGAAACGAATACATCATGCTGATCAAAATTGGTGAACATAGTATATTATTAAACTAAAATTAAGTAACAGTTAAAGGGTGTAGCCATCTTTACTCATCTATTATTATTTTAACACCGATATATTTAACTAGAGCATACGCGAAATGTTGGTCAACTCAACATTCACGTTAGGTGGCTTAAATGTTACAGGAAACGTCAGAATTGTCAGAAAAAGTCCATCTGACTTTTGATTAATGTTGGCAATTTCACAAAAATTTAATTGCAGGTTATAAAACGTCAAAACGATCAATCGATTTCAGTTCGTGATGAAATTTAATCTGAACTGCTTTCATGATGACAATTATTTCAAAAAAAAAGGTTAAACACCCTGACATCTGTCTGATATTTCATGGTTCATGTTTTTAAGCTTCATCGATATTTATTGTAGACCTTGACACAAAAAGATATGAAATTACAAATTTTATACAGCGAAATGACTAAAATATTAATGAGAAAAGTGCTATCAGATCCATTTTAGTTTTGCCTATATACCGTGCCTTCAAATACCTACTCTCCGCATTAGAGACGGCCATGCTTTTTTTTTAATGGTTGGTGACAATGCATAATTTTAATAGTTTGGTTATGTCATATAAATAATAATAGGCGTCTATAATTTGAATTTAAGTATGACAACTGTCAGAATTTGAAGTTTTCAAAAAATTAGCATGTACACCAACATTGATTACTTAAAAACTTCAAAAACAGCCTACTCTAATGCGGAAAGTATTTGACGGCACGGTATTAGACAATTACCTTAAAATATGATTTATATTATTATTACTAGGTGACAGACGAATCAAATTCCAATGTAATGATAATGGTTTTGTAACTATTCAATTTACTAAAGTAAATATTCCAGTCTAATTCAACAATTACTTCTACTAAATAGTTTGATTGTCAGTAGAAAGTTTGAAGAATGGGCAGCGTTCAATCATTTAATGCGATATGTTTGAAAATACACCACTAAATCAAATTGTTAATCAAACATTCTGATGATGGTTGATGATGATCGTGTCCCAGGCTGGTGGCTCTTATTTCGATGGATTGGTTGTAATCATGAACTACCTTTTTGTGTTATTTTTCCTTAAATACTTAATAAAAATCACAAAATGATCCAACAATTACAAATTATATTCTTTTTACAGTGTGTGTAAGCAAAATGTTTACACAGATATTCCAACGTCGGTCAGTATTATTTTTGGTTATTGTTTTTAGTTCAACTACCAGCGTCACTACTAAATATTGAAATTATAATAGGATCGTCTCAGCAACCGACATAGCCAGAGCACGATCTACAGGCGAAGACTCAATGTCACTGCAAACTCACTTTGACAGGAACAATTTCAGAGCAGACAAATGAAACTAATTATTAATATGGAGGCCAGTTATAAATTCACTATTATAAATAAAAGTAATAAGTCATACTTATTCTATAACAACATTTTATTTAAAACTTGATTCTTCTGTGTAATGGGCATGCATTGTTCACAAATTTGCATTATAACAAAGCTCAAAGGGTATGTCAAAAGTATGTTTGCGGGCCATGATAATTGGCAGGTTAAATTATGCAAAATTAAAATAAATCTGATATTACATTTTCAATAATGATTTAGTCCTTTCATTGTGTAAAACTAATAAAACTATGAATCTTTTAGTGTCAAGTCTTAGTATTACGCTAAATAGCATCTAAATTTCAAACTCCAACAACGAAAAGTCAGACTGACGTTAAGATGCTTTAAATTGTCGTTCCACCTGTGACCGTGACAGTACTTCGTGGACAAAGATATACGTCTATACAAGGTGTGCCAAAAGTTTAGAGAATCAAAAATGATTTTTTTTGGCGTTTTACAGCGAACTGTAATAAAACTGTAAGCGGACGCGAAAGGCGATTCAAGCTCGAAGAGATTGATGGACAGCTAGTTATTACTCCTATTTCCCCAACTTTTCGTGAAGAATAGCCGAGGGAAGTAGTATTTTATAGACTAAATTTTATTATTATCAAGTACGTTTTTTTTAAATCTCCCAAAGAGCCAGTGTTTTTTGCAATTTTTGCAGTCATGTCGACTCCTTGCTGGTCGAGCGATGCATGCGCCAAATGTCACTTTACAGGCGGTGAGTACAAAAAGTTATTAAATATTACTTTCCTATACACTTTTTTGTATTTAAAATTTTGCTATTCTGTTTGGTAGGCAAGCATTGTTGTGAAATTGATATTGTTTGGATGACTATTATAACTATTGATAACAAACGTTAAAACATTTTCGAAAATATCAAAACGCGTATGATGATTATTACTTATAACTTATAACAGTCCTGCAATGGTTTTTGTAGGTTATACCACAGACTAAACAAACCATACTGGTAACTAAATACAAAATTTTATCCAGATTAATTATTCAAATGAAAATATCATCCTCTACCATCTTTGTCATATTAACTGAACGGGAGATGAGATAGCGTTAGCGTCATTTGAATTTTACTTTCTTATACGTAGTATTTTTTAAAAGATGTCTGTGTGTCTGTGTGTGTGTGTCTATGTGTGTGTGTGTCTGTGTGTGTGTGTGTGTGTGTCTGTGTGTGTCTGTGTGTGTCTGTGTGTCTGTGTGTGTCTGTGTGTCTGTCTCTCTCTCTCTCTCTCTCTGTGTGTGTGTGTGTGTGACCACTATAGCGGTCAAACCGCTGTAGACATCAATTCCAAATTTTGTATTTACGTGTATAATCTCCCTCTTGAGATTTGATTAGTTTTTCAGTAAAATCGGTAGACCAGAAGTAGCAGTTTACTTCAGCGAAAAAATCGAATTTTGCCAATATTTAGTCAACTACTAAGTTTATACAAATTTATAAAGAATTCATATGTACTTAAAATTAAAATTGAGAATAATTTTATTTAGAAAGTTTTTCGAAATTCCTACCGGAAGTAGGTCTTTTACTCTTATCGAAAATCAGTTTTTTGCGAATATTTCGCAAGTCATGCTTTTTAGACAAGTACGTTACGGGTATAAAAGTATTTAAAACATAATTTTCAATATCTTTTGTATAAAAAAAATTCAAAATTCTGACCGGAAGTGCCACTTTTACTCTTATCGAATAGCGATTTTTTGCAAATATGTCGTAAGTTATGCATTCTATATATATTTATCAAGAGTATAAAAGTATTATATAAGCTGGATTTGCAATTTTTTTTTGTATATATGAAATTTCAAAATTCGGACCGGAAGTAGCACTTTTACTCTTAGCGAGGAGCACTTTTTTGATATCTTGCAAAGTATGCATTCTATAGAGATTTATTAAGAGAATAGAAGTACTTAGAATAGGATTTTGAATAATTTTTGTAAAAGAAATTCTTAAAATTCTATAATTTGAAACGCTCATACGTATAAGAAAGTCGTGCGGTGGCCACACCTCATTTTTTGTTATGTTGTGGTTATACCGTTGATTGAAGGAATGCATATTGTTCCTTCAATCATCGGTTATCGGTTATATGTCATTCCAAGTAATATTTCAAATTTGACGTATTATTGCAATCCTTTCTTGTTGTACATCATATTAAGTATATTTAAGTTGATATTGATCGCGAGTTTATGATTAAATAAGTACAGAGTGATAATTAGTGAACTGTGGTGTAATATAAACTCATAGGAATATATTGCGTTAGAGTGATTTCATGTATTATATTGTGTAAGTATAATAAAGAGAGATTTCTATCAATAATTAAATCTAAGTATTCGTATTTTTTAAACGCAGAAGTTGAAGGTATGTGATTTGTCCAATAGTTAGCGCCATCTTTGTACCCGTTCATTCATGTGTGACAAGGGTAGAATATCTTGGCTATTTTTCTATCAAGTAGTTGCCTGTCTGGTTTGTTTAGTCGGCGGTTATATTACTTGACAGATAAAATTTGGAACATCTTAAATTTGACGCCATTTTAATTTATTGGTGCGTGGCGGTTGTCAGGGAGATTCAAGTATATAAGATTAATTTAAATTTTCTACTTAGAATATGTCAAGTTATTTAGTTGTGACATTTAATAAATTCAAGTAACTGCTAAACCTTCGCCCGCATTTAATATATAAAATTCTCGTGTCACAGTGTTTGTCACAAAACTCCTCCGAAACGGCTTGACCGATTCTTATGAAATTTTGTGTGTATATTCAACAGGTCTGAGAATAGGACGTAAACTATTTTTCATACCCCTAAGTGATAAGGGTGATCCACCGCAAAAAATTTTTGCTTGTTTTTTGGACAAAATTTTGTGTTTTATATTTTTTATGATTTGGTATTGAAAAATACATAAAACCCTAAATTATCACCCTTCCACCACCAACTCCTATTTTTTAATAGCGATATTTGTACTTTAATAATTTTCTACTCTCGGCGGTCGATAATTGATCAGTTACCACTTTATCAGTTACCACTCGATCAGTTATTCCCGCTAGGCGTCTACCGGTGTCACTTCTCACTACGTATACAACATAGAGTAGGGATGAGAACGAAGCCGGTCTCCTGTCTTTCTGACACAATAAGCTTTCTCTCACTCACTAAAGTTTAGGGCCTAAACCGTTTTCGGTCATTATTATTGATTGCGCATCGATCGTAGTAGTGACGCTTATGTTTATCATTTTACTTTCTCAGTGCAAATCTCATATTAAGTATATTCTCATCAACGCCAAACGATGTCTGTTTGTGGCTCAGATTTGGGCACACCGTGTTTTTCACACGGATAATTATACGTGGCATGTTCTCGCGTGGGTAAACCATCCAGTTTGTTTGTGTTGGCTAAAGATGGACTCACGAAAAATATCGTACAATCCATTGCACTAAGAGACTGATAAAGTTTTTTTTTAATTGTCATTATTTGTGATAGAGATGTAATTAGAAATTTATTAGTTAAGATAATAAAAGTACAATGAATTCAAAAATGAATGTTTGGTGTTTTGTTATTTTTATAGGTCGTCATCGTTAACGGCGCTCCATTCCTCTTTCAGTCATATACCACATCCCCACACACTTACAATAAGTTACTTATTTTTTATTAGACTACCAAAATAGTCACTAGAAATAATTTATATGGCAAAACAACGTTTGCCGGGTCAGCTAGTTTTTATATATTATTGTGAGAAAAATTTTTCAAACCCTTTCTGCTTTTGCGGCCGTGAAATGATGATATAATTGAAATTAAAAATCAAACAAATTGAACATAAAGCTTCGATTTTATTAAATTCAGTCTTTAAAAATAATTATACGAATACTTTAACATGATGTGTACTATAATTATGATATGTATATACTCTGATTAAAAATTAAAAAGTCATTCATCACGAAGTTAACGTAAATAAAAATAAAATAAATGGATTCGAAATTGAAATTCATTTCTAAACAAATTTTTATATGCTATTTGCTTCTTAAGTAGTTAAAAAAGGATTTTTTTTAGAAATGAATTTTAATTTTTATTTATAATAACTTCATGTTAGTTATGTTTTTATTTTTATAATTTGTGTATACCTATACCATAGTATTATAGCAAAATTGTACTACTCATCTTGTCAGTGTATTCATATCATTGATTTCTTTCTATAATTTTGATAAAGACAGAATTTAATAAAGCAGAAACGTTAATTATTCTCAATTTATGTCATCAATAGTCATCATAATTTTTCTGTCTAGACATTAGTCAACGGTCTATTCGACAAACGCCCGCAAGAAATCCATATATGTATACTAAATTACGTCAACTTGTTTGTATATGTATGTACAATGAATAAGTTGATCCAACGCTACTCAAAAATAGTTATTATTAATAGATTAATACAATTTCTTGTTTGAGATGGTTTCTTAATATTGAAATATTTAGTATGAATACTAGCATTCCTAATTCAGAAATAATAAAGATGGAACAAAAATGTTCACTTACTAATTTAAAAACAGAAATTATCATAACTCCATCTTTTGTACATCATATTTTATTACACAAAGTAGTACCTCTTTTAAAGGAGTTCATTAATGCAATAAAAATATACATTTGCATGTACTTAAAATAAGTACATATTTAATTTTCCCTCTTTATGTTTAATTGGTTGACTGTTATTCCGTATAATAAATGATTAAAATTTAAATAAAAGGATTAATATTTAATGTAGGTACATGTTTTATGTGTAATTTACATTTCTGCCGATTTACCCCATACAAAATTCAGAATATAATAATAATTATCTAAAGTAAGAAATATTTTTGCCCCTGCTTTTTGAGACATATCTACAAATAAATGAAAAATCGTATTCAGCATTTATTATTTGAAAATCTTTAACAAAATTTAGCTTGAAAGTTTAATCAAAATCCCAAAAATTATTTTCACAATGATTTTTCGGATTTCTTTTTAACTTCGATCAAACTTTGAATCTAGTCTTTTTGACCACCTCCAAACAAGAATTGAAAAAACTGAATAAAATGTGTTTTGATACTTTCCATGATAGCAGGTCGGTCTCATTTAATAACAATGGTTAGCCTTAACATGCCCCTACAACTTAGTAAGAATTAGTAAAAGATCTAGTAGAAGCGTATCCTGCTTAAAACTCCTGACTATGAGATAGCGTGCAAGACACTGCCAATACTGTCAAATAATGAGAGTTCTACGCAAAATAGAAGTAGTTGTAGCATTAATTGAGAATGGTGTTAAAATGCAACATTACATTTCACAGCCCGTCAATCATCAAACCCGTGTATGATCATTATCGGGAAACTAGACACAATAAAAGATTATCTGCACAAGATTTACATTGAAAAACTACACGAATGCAGGACCAGTATCTAGCACTTTCTTGGTCGAGTAGTCGAACATCTACTGCAAAAATCTCCAAAATGTACTTAGAGCAGCTTATAAGATAAGCGTTTCTAGTTAGTAGTCTAGTAGATAGTTACAAAGAGATTATGAGAGAACTACTTTAAACCAAGAAAATCTGAACGAAAACCTATTTTATCTCGAGGTCATAAAAAAATCGATTAAACTATGTTCATGATCATTTGAAACGAAAATTTACGACACTTGAAAGGTCTATAGATGTCCCAAATCCACTACCACTGTGTGGAGTAATATCCAGATAGATGGTTGGGTAATGGTCTGGTGTGGAATAAGTTTCAAGAAAAAAAACAGATCTTGATGTGGTATCTGAAAGTTCTACAAGTGCAAAGTATGTACATTGATATCGACTGTAGTACATAGGATTGGTCCAGATAATCATGGTCTTGCCATAACTATCGATTTTCTTAATGAACCCGAGATTCGTACACTGGATTGGCAGTCGTGTAGCCCTGACCTTAATGCATATGAACATGTATGGGACATATTAGGTAGCTCAAATTCACCTCATAAATAACTATCTGAAGCCCTATTTGAAGAATGAAACAGCATACCACAGCAAGAGTTTCGATGACTCGTCCAAGATGCCAAGAATTATTTCGAACGCTTGAGGGCACACGCGATACTAAATCCCATAATCGGCAAATAGCACGTCTATACCCACAGAAAATCGCTGCATTTTCCCTTTTTGTGTGGTTTTTTATGATTTTCAATTATTTCTATGAAGAAATTGGTGAGCTAGGTAAATGTAACATTCATTAGTTTATTAGAAAAAGTTTATATTTTGGAATATGCATGCTTCATCTGAATATCACTAACAATTTAAAAATTACAGTGGTACAATTTTTTGAATAATGTATTGCGTTAATATCCAATCTTTAGAGAAATTAAGCAATTAGAAATTTAATTCACTCCTGTTATAGTTGTTCTTTGATGTTAATTAATTTGCTAAATATTGACACTTTTTTAAAAAGATCATTAAACCAAAGTCCAAAAGAATGTAGCATTATAGAGTGTTTTTTCAACCATTCTGTAAGTTAGAAGGCAAACAAAAACAAAAAACTTGCACTATTCGATAGCTGACGCCAGTGTCAAACACATTTTCTACTTTGAATTCACTTGCGTGGTGTGGTTGTTTTATTTTCGTCAAATAAAATTGGATGTGGTAAAAAAAAAGTATGCCGTGAACAAAAAACCAAAAGGGGGTCAAGATTGAAACCATTTGAAAAAAAACTGCTTCAGAATATAGATCAGGTACGTACCTATTAAAGATAACCTGTACTAACAAGGTTTGTTACACTCCTATTTGTAACAAAAAAATTACCTGTATAATTTCTAATTTAAAGAAGAACAAATTGTACAGTGATGAATATCCTGAATATGGGTTTACAGCTATATTCAAAAGCTCCAATGTGTTATTTTATGAAGAAGTCTCATCAAAAGAAATCATGACGGCATCAAAGCTATTTTGATATTTAAATAGCAACCATCCAGCAAAAAAGCTAATCCTCTTTTTTTTTAAAGATACTCATAGACAAAAATGGATTTCAAGGGATAACGTTTCAAAAAGAATGTTTCAATTAAAAGCAGACCTTTTGATGTACCTTCATGATGAGAAATCTAAATATGAAAGCCTTTTTCCAATCCTCATTGATTTCTTAGACTGGCTTTTCTGGGTGATACTATCGAACACTTACATATCTTGAATAATGTTTTGTAAGACCGCGATGTTAGTATAATAATAGCCAACAACAAAATTAATGGATTTATGAAAAAGTTTAACTTACAAAATAATAGTTTAATTTACAGAAAACTTCATTCGAGAAAACGAACGTTGATTGATTTTAGTGCGTTCAAGATCTCAGGGAAGATGTACTAAGTCAAAATTCTGAGAAAGTTATTTCTATAGGTACAAGCTACTTACAGTTTCGTGAATATTTTCCAAATGAAATTCAAACCAGTTATGACAATTATAGATGCATTATATTATAGATGAATATCGTTTTGTATAATTCTTTTGAACACTAAACTAAAATTCCAACAAACGTGAAAGAAAAACTTATTGAAATGTCTTTCGCAGAAACCCGATAATTTTTAGATCAAATGAACATAAGAATACCTAGTAATAGGGCGAAAGGTTTCGTTTACAACATTATATGAGGTATGATCAAAAACTACGGTGAATAATTTTATTATAAGTAAAATAATAGGTTTACATGAAAATGTAATTAATCTCCTTCAAAGTACTCTCCTTGGCTAAAAATGCACTTGTCCCAACGTTGAATCCATGACTGGAAACATTTCTGGAACGATTCTTTCGGAAGGGCTTTCAGCTGCTCTTTCGTGGCTATCTCAATGTACGGGAATGGTATCGAAACGTTTTCCTTTTAGCACAGTTTTAATTTTTGGGAAGAGCCAGAAATCACATGGTGCCAAATCTGGTGAGTAAGGCGGATGTGGACACACAGGATGATTTTTCTTGGCCAAAAACTCGCGAACCAGAAGCGGCGTGTGACACGGCGCATTATCGTGGTGCAGAAGGAAGCCATTGACCCATTTTTCTGGTCTCTTTCTTCGAATGTCGTTTCTCAAACGTTGCAGTAGGCCTTTGTAAAATTCAGAGTTTACGGTTGTTCCCCTTGGAACGAACTCTGACCGCACTATGCCCTCACTATCGAAAAAAACAATGAGCATTGTCTTGATTTGCGATTTTGATTGACGTGCCTTTTTAGGACGAGGGGGTTAGGGGTTTTCCATTGGGAGCTCTGCATTTTCGTCTCAGGGTCATAGCCATAGACCCAACTTTCATCCCCAGTTACAATTTTGGCTATAAAGTCCGGATCTGCTTGAAGACGATCCTTCAATTCCGTGCAAACTGAAACACGATTTGCCTTCTGCTCGTCAGTCAAAAGTCGGGGAACAAATTTGGCACTCACTCGTCTCATATGCAAATTATCGGTTTAAATACTTTGTACTGACCCGTATGAGATGTTAAGTGCTTCAGAAAGCTCTCGAATAGTGATTCTTCTGTTTGCACGAACAATTTGTGCCACATTTTGCACGTTTTCGTGTGTTTTTGAGGTCGATGGACGTCCCGATCGTTGCTCGTCTTCAACCGACTCATGTGCGTTTTTAAATCGCTCATACCATTTGTAAACAATCTTCAGAGTCACCATATTATCTCCATACACAGACTTTAACATTTCATGAGCCCCTTTGGCAGGTTTTTTCAACTTAAAGCAAAATTTAATGTTAACGCGTTGTTCGAAATCCATGATACGCAACAAGACGATAAACACGGTCCCACTCTATCGACTCTGGATACTGACTAACAAGTTTGATCGTATTCACACTCGACACGGTCTGTCACAACGGATCAGGCTATGGCACAATTGACATGAAATGGATATAACATCAGCAGTTTCGGCTCTCAAAATTCATTCACCGTAGTTTTTGATCTTACCTCGTACTTATGCGAGTTCAGATTCTTATTAATTGAAACATTGTCTGCCAGAAAATGATATTGTCTGCCTATCAAATACAGAACATTAATATTTTTTACTTAGTGATTAAGTATTGAAGTATACGTATTAATATGTTATATTTTATTTACAATGCAAAAAATAAAAATAAACCACTAAATAAATTATTGTTTTATTTTGGACGTCTTTTCACAATCCTCCAAGTTCCTTACGCGACCCCCCAGGGGGCGGACCCGCACCTTGCAAGCTATTGTTCTAGAGTATTATGTACTTGCAAATACCATCTGCTCTCTGTTTTTGAAGTAATTATTTTTTCTTCTAGGAAAAACTGTTAAAATCCGTTCGCAATAAAACAATACATAAAATACATATTAAGTTTTCTAATGTCTGTACATAAACGTAAGTGAATATCTTGTGATATAGTTTATAATTACTAAATATTATAATTGAATGTCTTTATGAGATATAATTACTATAATAAACATACAGTAAGATAAAGTTTTACAATTATTACAAAATAGCTGGGCATTAGTAACTTCCCTAAATCTCGTAAGTACTCGTATATTGTTTCGATCGTTATGCATACATTCACATTAGATAAGCCCGTCGATGTATAGTGCATTATTTCTATACAATGAAAAATAAACAAGCAAAAGGATACAATTCAACATATCCGATACACTCTGCGGTGCATTATCCGTCTTTCCGGTATACCTCGCGACCTCTTTCCTTAAATCGTGAAACATTGTATAGTAGTGGGGTAGATCCATATCTTTTCGACAACCTTCTGGATGTAGACACTGTCTTAAAGGTAATTGTCCATCAGTAACTAATCGAAAACCGGGATTGTGCGGGTCAATGTGTAAACTATTGCAGTAGGCATCGAATTCAGTCAGGGCGTTCTCCAGCAGGCGTCCGGCAGATTTGATTAGCTCGTCAGTTAACACAGATTCGGACGTCAATTGTTCTGATAGGATGTTTTCGTTGACGTCGGCGGCGACTGGCCTGATTGGATACTGCTGTATGCCGACAACCTGCAAAGTAAAAACACGTTCGATAAAATACATAAAATACTTCACTGGGTTTTATTTGCAGACGGAAATATGTACATACGTTCACATTCAAAATGTCGTCTAAAATTATTTTCTAGTGTATTTTTATTAAAGCTACTTTACTACTGACTACGTAGTAAAGTAAAACGTGAGGGTATCTAACCTTAATAAATCTTTTGAATTAAAATGTAAAGTTGATATCGTGGCAACATTCCATAATTAGTACTATTTATTTTTAGGTATGTAGGTATCTATTATATGTTAAAGTGACTTCTGTGTATTAATCTTTTTCGAAATTTCTACCAGAATGTAAGAATATCTTTTAGTAGTATCAAAAAATGTTTTTTTGCGAATATCTCACAAGCCAGCCTTTCTAGGCAGATACATTATGTGTATAACAAGATTTAATGCTTGATTTAGAATACTTTTTGTGGGGAAAAAAGGTCAAAATTCAAACCGGAAGTGA
Organism: Amphimallon solstitiale; assembly: GCA_963170755.1. Taxonomy (NCBI): domain Eukaryota; kingdom Metazoa; phylum Arthropoda; class Insecta; order Coleoptera; family Scarabaeidae; genus Amphimallon; species Amphimallon solstitiale. The sequence goes on along the minus strand of OY720676.1, from coordinate 62,781,966 downwards.
AACTTTTATTCAAATCGAATAGCAGTTTTCAGCATGTATCTCAAATTCGGATCGGAAATAACTGTGTCTGGCAAATTATGCATTCTATACACATTCATATTTAAAGTTAGAGATGACATTACCAAATTATCTTTAAGTAATATTATTGAAATATGTGCTGTTGAAGAAATATCAGATACTAACATAATACTAATTGCTCTGTATAGGCCACCTAACTCGGATCGATATGTTTTTATGGAAAGATTCTCCTTGTTACTTGAAGTGCACTCGGTGGAGAACAAACACATTGTTGTCGACGGGGATTTTAATATTAAATTCACCGAAGTGGGTGTCCTGCAGACGCTTTTTACTGATTTGCTGAACTGCCATAATTTATATATTAGACGTTCCGACACGCAGTGGCTACGACTCGTCTTCGTGTATTGATAAGTTTCTTATAAACCTTCCTCATGGTAGTTCCACTGCTTGGTGCTCTGATAACAACTTATCCGATCATTTTTCACAAATACTAGCATTGCGAATGAAGTTACATCCAAATAATAAAGACTTTATTTTTAGGCGGGAGTTTTCTGGTGATAATATGGATCTCTTTCGCAATTACTTGCAGATTGAGACGTGGTTAATTGTTTATGGGAGCAACTACCCTGATGATGCCTTCTCAAAGTTTATTAACATTTTTAAATACTATATGTTTTCCACTGCTGAGATGCCGTAACAACATTAATAATCAAAGCATCTCATGATTATCGCCTGATATTCTTGAATTCAGGAATAAATTGGTGCTTATGAGAGATATTAGCAGTAAGTATCCACAATTTAAACAAGAATACTTACAATGTGAAAGACACTATAAAGAATTAATTAAACAAAAGCAAAGACAACTGAACGATTCTTACATATTGATAGCGAGCAACAAGTCTCGGGCTGTCTGGTTTATCATTAAGAACCGCAGCAATAAAGCTACAAATAATAGGGTACTTCCTGACAATTATCTAACTAATACGGATTTAAGTGAAGCCTTTAATCAGCATTTTGCTTCCCTACCTAATAACCTAGTTAGTACATCATATACCAATAACATTGATTTCAATGGGGTGGACAAATTTATAAAGACCTCTTCTCATTCTTTTTTTTATGTCAGATGTGGTAGAGTCGGATGTTTCGGCGGTGATTTGTGAGTTGATTGCTCCTGCTAGTGCAGGTCATGATAATGTCTCGTCTGCACTTGTAAAGAACTGCTAATAAATTTCTCATTTCAAAAGGGTATCTTTCCCTCAAAACTCAAATTAGCCTGTATTAAACCGGTTTATAAAAGGGGCTCTTGCAACAATCTTGGGAACTATCGACCGATATCAATTTTATCAACATTTTCCAAAATCTTTGAACAAATTGTCAACAACCAATTAATTAATTATTTGCTTAAGTTTGCACTTTTCACCAAATGTCAACATGGTTTCTTGCCTGCTCCCTCTACCAATACAGCATTATTTCGCTTTATTAGTGAAATCTGCTGTAGTATTGACCAAAAGACCTTAAGTATTGCTCTATTTATTGACCTTACCAAGACTTTTGATTGTGTCAACCATCCTATCCTATTACACAAACTGGAGAGATACGGTATAAACGGTGATGCTCTTGAATGGTTCACATCTTACCTTAATGGTAGAACACAAAAAGTGACTATAGGGGAGCATGAGTCAACAACACTTCAATCTGATATTGGGGTTCCGCAGGGCTCAGTTCTTGGGCCTACCCTATTCCTGTTGTACATAAATGATTTTCCCGGGACTTTACATTCGTCGGCAACTGTTTCACTTTATGCTGATGATATTAATATTATTCTTTGCTCTGATACTCTGACAGCTTAAATCTTGCACTTTCACACGTAAACAATTGGATGAAAGTCAATACATTGTTAATTAATGAAGAAAAAACGAAGTGTATTTTGTTTGCTGACGGTGTTTCGTCTGGTTTTTTGGATCCCTCCTTCCCCAATATACATAGGGTCTTACACGCCAAGGTCCTCGGTCTTTCTGTTGATCGGAGCCTCAAGTGGAACACTCAACTGGATGATGTTTGTAGTGCATTACCTGGGGTATGTTATGCGCCTTGCAACTTAAAGGGATCTTGCTCTCAAAGTGTGTTGAAGCTATACTACTTCTCAAATTTCTTTTCCAAAATGACGTATGGTATTAGCTTCTGGGTATCCTGTATAGTAGTATTTTTAATGCAAAAGCGGGCATTTCGCGTTGTTTTTGACCTCAATTTCCGTGATTCATGTAGAAGCTTATTTGCTGATCAAAGACTGTTAACGTTTTACGACGCATACATTTTAGAACTGCTAATCTTGGTCTATAGATTTAGATCGGAGTTTGCTGCTGGTGTCTCTCATCAATATAGTACGAGAAATCTAGACTATCTTTTACCACATGCTCACAGGACAGCATTTTTTCAGAGAAATATACTATTTATGGGATGGAAACTTTTTAGTAAGCTCCCCTCACAAATCAAACAGTCATTGAGTTTGAAGCTTTTCAAAGGTGCTGTGACAAAGCCACTTACTTACTGGCTACTCTATAGATGACTATTTGAATTATTAATCCTGCAGATTTGGTTATGTTATGTTAAAAGGGTATTCATAATTTGCTTGTTCAACAAACCAACAATGTAATTAGTGAATAAGGACTGCTTAGTTATTACTAGTTTTATTATATAATTCTGCCATGATTTTATCATGTACTCACCCTTGACATGTTTCTAGCATATACCTTTGGTATTTATAATATTGTATATAGCTTTGAAATAAAGATGATTATTATTATTATTATTATTATTCATTAGGATTAAAAAGTATTTGAAGCTCTACTTGAAATACATTTTGTATATATTTTTCTTTAATTCGTACCGAAAGTAACACTTTTATATATTAGTAGTTTTTTGCAAATAACTCGCCAATTATGCATTCTATACATATTTGTTAGTATAAAACTATCTAGCGCTCGGGTTCGAACAATTTTTGTATATTAAAGATATCAAAATTCGAAGTAACAATTCTACTCATATGTTTATAAAGAGGATGAAAGTATTTTAAACTTAATTTGCAATAACTTTTGTTTAAAACACTCCGAAAACACATACGTATAAGTCTTGCGTTGTCTACATCTCATTCTTTTAATCATTTTTTTGGATGTAGCATTTATACTAGGGACATTTTAACAGTTCTGGTAACATTATCTCGTATATTGTATGCTGTCTTTAACGGCTAATATTTAACGGTTAATGACAAAATTAATTATTTCATATGTTAAACTACATATATTTAGAGATGGTGTGTTAAAAAGGATACAGAAATAAAGTAATTTTGAGTTAATTTCCAGACCCAGTATTAAACATTACTGTAAGTGATAAGATGGCCCAGGTAAGTTTATAAATTCGTTAACTTATCCTTTATGTATCTAAAAATGACATGTATGATTTCTACCCCACACTACTCATATGCTACAGTCACTTAATTTGGCAATTTTGGGACTCGTAATAATTTATTTTATCCAGCAATATGATCCTCAACTGTCTTGGAAAATTCGAGGTAAGCATATTTGCCAATATTTTGACAAAGCAATGAAAATGTGGCATTCAGTTATTCGATTCATACAACTTCAATGATTTTGATTTTATTCCCGCCGTGCCGAGAGTGCAGAACCTGTATGACGATCAGATTCACTCCATAAATTTGAGGATATATCATTTACAAATTTAGTGAATACTGATATAATGTTCGGGTAAAAATGAAGAAGTAATTTTGCAAACGGCTCTCCAAAAGTTAAAGCATGTTGGAAAGAGCGTATTTGAAAAACAAGAGTCAAAGTGAGGCAATACCTGGATCAAGCCAAATTAGGAAAGATTTACATGAATAAATTTTACTTCAAAAAAATTAGAAAGGAGTAAACGAAAGAAAATAATGTCATGTGTAATTACTAGTATACTCGGTATGCAACGTCTTAAGGGAGTCTTACGGTCTTCTTACTTTAATGCTACGTCCACACGGACCAATATAAAATTTGTCACACTACAAACACTGGTTTTGGCCTTCATTTTAAAAAATTAATTTTGCAAAAACTATTTCTAGTTTACAGTTCCGGGGTTTTCGAGGCATATTGAGGCACATTCGTCTCAAAATTTTCAGGAAAAATGACTGCCAAACCGCAAGTCGGTGCAATAGTTTCTGAGAAAAGTGTTCGACCGATGTTAAAAATGAAGTTTCGAGAAATACGCGTTTAAGTTTGGCATACATGCTGCAATGTTATAGTAGAGCTTATGGCGCACAACAATTGATTACAATACCTCACCTTTAATCAGCTATACCGGGGCCATAAAAACCACCTTCCTCAGCTTCAAAAAAGAAAGAAGGATGGAAGGGAATGGGATAGCGACATGATAGTTCATTGTTATCACGGCAGAAGAACAACTAAGTGTCTTGTAACTATGGAAGTTCTTCGTATTTTTATGACATTTTCTCGAAATCCCTAACTATAAGAAAACCAAAATAAAATAAAAAAATGTTTGAAATTTCTCGGTGTCTTAAACTGCTGAAAATTTAAAAAGAAGAAGAGAAACGGAAATAAAAAAATAGCAAAATAAATCAAAAAATACTAGGAATAACGAACTGGTTTAGAAAAAGAGAAAAATGAAACACCAATGACTGTACTGAGGCATATATATATGTCCTCATAGATGATTGGAATTGTTGCCGTGCTGTCCAGCATTGATGGTATCAAGAATGTAGAAATTGCAGTGGCATAAGTGAGTTTCAGTGTGATTCAAGTTAGTTAGCCATTTTACCCATAAAAAAGTGGGCATACTATTTTCACAAAGAAAACTTATTTAAGCTAGTAATTTTTTCTCCTATTATCTTCTTTTATCATAGTGTTTTAATTAAAATTTACTTAAATGAAATTCATTAGTTAATTATGGTTAATATAATTTAGTTTAGCTAGTGATTTATAATGAGAAACCATTAAAGTGACTGTGTTTTTGGGATTGTTGTTATTATTATTAATATTATTATTATTATTATTATTATATTAAGTTAAAATCACATTACACACAATACCAATATGCAGTACATTTCGAATATAACAAAATGAAATTTGATTATCGAAAAAAGGGCCTTAAAAAGGACAATCGCACGCAGAACATACGTATACGAGGAAGGCGCCATAAATTCTCGGCCTGATAGGCTTATACAGGTTCAAACGTGTTGAAACTCCGTCACGTCATGCATGCACATACGCGAGGTTTACACTATAAATATGACGAATCGAAGCCTAGTAGTTTTTAGTAACCAGCCAACCAACATGACTAGCGCACGAAAATGTCTGAAGTAACGAAAATGGAGTACCGCGCGGTCACTAAATTTTAAGAAAAGAAGGGCATACACCTTCTCACATTAAATAACGTTTAAACGGCGTTTAGGGTGATTCATCTCCTTCGTATTCAACTGTAAAAAAATGGGCAAAATGTTTCCGCTTGGGACAAGAATCCCTGGAAGATGCTAATCGGTCGGGTCGACCAATTGAAGTGATAACGCCTCAACAAATTTCAATTATTGAACATATAGTGCTAGAAGATTGCCGTTTGAAAGTGAAGGAATTAGCAGTTATAACAAACATTTCCGAAACAAGTGTTCGCCGAATTCTCCATGACCATATGGATATGAATAAAATTTAGTGCTAGATGGGTACCGCGACTTCTTTCTGCTCTCCAACGTGAACGTCGAGTCGAATGTGCGCAGTCGTTTTTAAACATGTGTGGAGATGACCCAAAACCGATTTTGGAGTCCATTGTCACAGGGGATGAAACAGTGGTTCTGTTTTACGATCCTCTATCTAAAAGGGAGTCCGTGGAATGGCGGCGACCTGATGAACCTCGTCCCAGAAAGACGAAAGTCGTTTAATCAACGAAAAAGGTGATGACCACAATATTCTGGGATTGTGGGGCATTAAGTAGACTGTACTATATTCGTACTTCTGTTGTGTAATTTCATATAGTTCTCATAAATCTTTAATTTGTAATATATATATAGGTTATTTTCTGCCAATACTCTGCTAAGATGTACACCCATCTTAATAATTAAATGTGCACAGCTTAGCTGGAAATGGAATAACGTATATTCAATTATCACATTTTATTAGGTGCTTGACATTTGTAATAAATCATATATACGTAGTATTAAACTATAGAAATAATCGAATGAATTTTCTAAGTACATAGGTAAAAATTTCTATGCAATCTGCACCAGAAAATTTATCGGCACATTCGTTATACACGTTATGCTCTTCAATTATTGCATTCTGTACATAAAAATGACTTTTTATGAATTCACATACGATTAACACATCCAGTCACGTCCGTGATCAATGTTAATTAATATTAATAATGTTTGTTCTAGCGCATAATGCTAATTTGAACAAAAATCAATATAGAAATGTTTACGATTTAGTTTTCTAAGAATAATTTGCTAATGTATATCGAGTCAAAGTTAAATATTAGTTATGTAACTAAGTTCGGCATTTTGAAAAATTGTGTAAATATTCTTTCCCTCAGTAAAATGTCACATATCAGTTACACATAAATTCACCTTTAAGATATTCAAAGGCAATTACCTTTACATTATGGTATCGAGAAAACAGAAGAAATTCTACTTTTACATTAGTCTCTACCATTCTTTTAACTTTAATAATCTTCATAACGTAAGAAATGTTAATAAAAGAGTTGACAGTATTTGTTTTAAAATTCACTTAGTTCCCAGTTTCATTTCACCTATCTCAGAGAATAAAAATAGATAAATTTGTGTGCAGGTGAATTTTATCTTAACTTTGGGTATACATTTAGGTAGGTAATTTCTGTAATGGGCTAGAACCTATAATATGACGGTAGGGACTCTTGTATGAATGTATTAACACTCTTCCATGCTCTTAATAAAATATATTACTTTAAGATATAAATTTTGTTTAACCGATATGAACCGAAATTCCAACTCATTAAAAAGGATTAATAACAATCAAACTAGTGTTGTCTAAAGTGAAACATTAAATGATAATATGAACAGACACGTTAATGGAAATAATAATTTGTACGAGATATAGAGCTAAATACAGGTTAGATATTGTTATGTACGTGCATTATACATGGTATCTATTTTACTTTCTTATACTTAGTATAGGGAAGTATTGTGATGACAAAAATGTTGGACCTCAAGATTATTGCAGATGTCCACGTTTTGAAGTCCCGTTAGGTATACCGAAAAAGTGGTTTTTAAAAAATGTCTGTGTGTCTGTATGTGTGTGTGTGTTCAAACGGCTATAGATATAAAGTCCAAATTTTGTATTTACGAGTATAATCTCAAAATTAAATTTGAGAAAAATTTTATCAAAAAAGTTTTTCGAAATTCCTACCGGAAGTAGGTCTTTTACTTTTATCGAGAAACGATTTCTTTGCAAATATGTCGTTAATTATGCATTCTATATATATTTATCAAGAGTAGAAAAGCATTTAGAGCTGGATTTGCAATCTTTTTTGTATACATGAAATTTCAAAATTCGGACCGGAAGTGTCACTTTTACTCGTAGGGAGTAGCACTTTTTTTCGAATATATTGCAAAGTATGCATTCTATAGTAACTTTGTAAGAGAATATAAGTACTTAGAATGGGGTTTTGAATAATTTTTGTATAAAAGAATTCTTAAAATTCTATAATTTGAAACGCTGAAAGTCGTGTGATGACCACGCATCTTTTTTCTTTTTGTTTTATTCGAAACAATGTTAACATAGAAGCTTCTCTATAATAACTTGTATTTTACTGATTTGTGGATTAATGAATGACTAACTCACAATAAAAACTACAGACATATATTTATTGTATCAAATGTCGTAAAGGTACGAGGTAGGTGCCATAAATTCTCGGTCTGATATACAAAAAAGAAACTTGGAACAATATAAGAATTTTTATTTTATTACATTTATTATAACGATTAATTAATAATTCGATACTGTTCGATACCCTTGTAAAAATAATCTGAAGTTTTTCTGTCAAAATGTTCTATAACAGCTGCTTGCAACTCACTGTCGTCCTTAAAACCACGTCCACTACGGTCTTTTTTTTAAATTAGAAAACAAAAAAAATCACAAGGAGCCATATCCGGACTATACGGTGGATGTTCCAATTCTTGAAAGCCGCATTAGCGGACGGCAACTTGTGAAATGGCGGCAGTCAGGAGCATTGTCGTGCAATAATCGCACACCTTTTGTCAATTTTCCACGACATCTTGCACCAGTACTGTCCCTTAATTTATGCAACAAAGACGCATAATATGTGCCGTTTACATTTGTATTACGTTCGTTAACGTCAATTAGCAAAATGCCCTCCCAATCCCAGAATATTGTGGCCATCACATTTTTCGTTGATTGAAGGACTTTCGCCTTTCTGGGACGAGGTTGATCAGGTCGCCGCCATTCCATGGACTCCCTTTTCGATAGAGGTCATAAAACAGAACCATTGTTTCATCCCCTGTGACAACGGACTGCAAAATCGGCGTTGGGTCGTCTCCACATATGTTTAAAAACGACTGCGCACATTCGACCCGACGTTCACGTTGGAGGGCAGAAAGAAGTCGCGGTACCCATCTAGCACTAATTTTATTCATAAGCAAATGGTCATGGAGAATTTTGCGAACACTTGTTTCGGAAGTGTTTGTTATCACTGCTAATTCCTTCAGTTTCAAACGGCGATCTTCTAGCATTAAATGTTCAATAAATGAAATTTGTTGAGGCGTTATTACTTCACCCGACCAATCAGCATCTTCCAGAGATTCTTGTCCCAAACGGAAACATTTTGCCACTTTTTTACAGTTGAATACGAAGGATATGAATCACCGTAAACGCCGTCTAAACGTTGTTTCATGTGATAAGGTGTATGCCCTTCTCTAGTTAAAAATTTAATGACCGCGCGGTACTTAATTAACATCAACCTGGATTTGTCCGTGGCTGATCTACTGTGATAAATCCTGCGACTATTCAAAGTTCAGTTTCTTGCTATATACTGAACGTGCGTGTCAAATTCATGTTGTGTATACGTATTTCAGTGGTGCTTTCGATACCATAGTGTTCTTAGAGTATTATTACTAGAAAAATTATCATCATTGGAAAATAAAATCAAAGAAATAAATGTAACAGGCCTAACTATATGTTTCACAAAGGGTTTAAACCATGTGAATTCTATACTTGGTCGACTGCTTTTTGTATTACTAATTGAATTTTTCTTTCCTAGCGTTTCCGAACGATGTAAAGCTATATGAATGTATTAATTCTTTAGAAAATGAATACATCCTCAAAATAATTAATAATAATAATATCCTTATTGCAATAGTTCTAATTTTCAGATATTTACATTGTCGAATCAAGTATGCAGCACTAAAATATAACAATATATGAATAAGTATAAAAGAGGTAAAAAAACAGAAGTAATGATTGTAAAAATATGAAAATACTCACAATTAAAAACAGATTGTAAAGTAATAAAAATGTTGTCAGATCAATAAAAATTGAAATTTAAAATAATCTTGAACGGCATAGAACGTATGTTCACCTTTCTTTTAAACGTTAGAATATGCTCGACGCTCCCAACTACACACGTCAACTTATTGAAAAGCTTAGCGTCAGAATAATAGTGATATTTCTCAAACAGTGCTTTTCTATGCTTTGGAAGGGCGATAAAATTTATTCAGCTTTTCTGAATTAAAGTTTTCTTTTACAAATATAACCACATTGTAAATAAAAATACGCGCTCCTACTTGACTCCTCGCCCCTAAACTAACACGTTATAACTCAAGACAATGTACCAAGGCATAGTAAATGTCAAACAGTTTGCAGGTTTCTTCGAGAAAGAGTGGGCGCCTTAGTTTAAGATATCCGTAATAGGACTTATATATTATTAGCTTACCGCAGATATCGTCGAACTGCTTGTCAAAATTAAGATTAGCGTCAAGATATGTACCAAGAAAGCTCTCGTGTTTCTTTGTGTATTATATTAAAGCCCTACTATGTTACTTAATATGGAAAACAGAACCAGAGTTTTAGTTCCCATATACAACTAGTGCTTATTTGTCTTTAAACAATGTTTTTACTTTCTTATACGTAGTACAAGGAAGTATTGTGATGATGAAAATTTTCGCCCTCGAGATTTTTGCAGATGTCCACGTTTTGAGGTCCCCTGATACCAAAAAAGTGGTTTTTAAAAAATGCCTGTGTGTGTGTGTGTGTGTGTGTGTCTGCCTGTGTGTGTGTGACCACGATAGCGGTCAAACCGCTACAGATATCAATTCCAAATTTTGTATTTACGAATATAATCTTCCTCTTGAGAACTGATTAGATTTTGAGCAAAATCGGCGGACCGGAAGTAGTAGTTTACTTCAGTGAAAAAATCGAATTTTGCAAATATTTCGTCAATTACTAAGTTTAAACAAATTTATAAGGAATTCAAATGTACTCAAAATAAATTTGAGAAAAATTGTATTAACAAAGTTTTTCGAAATTCCGACCGGAAGTAGGTCTTTTACTCTTATCGAAAATCAGTTTTTTGCGAATATCTCGCAAGTCATGCTTTCTACGCAGGTACATTATCAGTATAAAAGTATTTAGAACGTACTTTTAAATATATTTTGTATAAAAAAAATTTCAAAATTCGAACCGAAAGTAACACTTTTACTCCTACCGAATAACGATTTTTTGCAAATATGTCGTGAATTATGCATTCTATATATATTTATGAAGAGTACAAAAGTATTTAGAGTTGGATTTGGAATATTTTTTGTATAAATGAAATTTCAAAATTCGGGCCGGAAGTAACACTTTCATACGTATGCTTTCATTCGCATTTCCTGTAGAAATTTCAAAAAACTTTCTTAATAATTTTTTCTTCAAATTCACTTTTGAGTAAATTTGAATTCTTTATAAATACATATGTTTAAATTTAGTACTTGACGAAATATTGGTAAAATTTTTTTTTTTAATGAAAAAAACTACTACTTTCGGTCTACCGATTTTCCTGAAACTCTAATCGGATCTCAAGGAGGAGATTATATTCATAAACATAAATTTTGGGATTGATATATTCAGCCATTAGACCGCTATCGTGGTCACACATACACACCAAGAGAGAGAGGGAGGGAGGGAGAGAGAGAGAGAGTGAGAGAGAGGGAGAGGGGGAGAGAGAGAGAGAGAGAGAGAGAGAGAGAGAGAGAGAAAGAGAGAGAGAGATTGTTTGAAAACCAGTTTTTCGGCATCAGGGGACTCCAAAATGTGGACATCTGCAAAAATCTCAGGGTCGAAAATTTTAATCACCACAATACTTCCTTATACTACGTATCAGAAGGTAATAACTAAATTATAAAAACTATGCCAAGTTAATCGTATTTTCCAGATAAACACAGAAAATTTTGTTTAAATCCACATCAAATTTGACAAGTTTTCAGAGGTTGCAATAAGTTCATATATCATTAATAAAAACTTGCTCGGGAGATTCATTCATGCAATATATATAGTTAAAAAAAACAGATTTTGCACATTTCATGGATATGCAAAGCTCAACAATTCATTGACAGAGACTGAATTTTGGAAGCGCAGAATATGTCTAATGAGGAGAAATATAAATACCACTGCTTGTGTCAATATCTTATCTTAGTTTGAACTCTACATTTGCTACAACTGACGGAAGGTATTGTTTGATCCTCACATATACGCTAAGTATAATTACTAGCTTCTTCTTAAAGCAACATTATCAAATGAAGCACGAAAAACTCATAAATATAGCCTTCTATTCATTATTACATGTACTAAGGTAAATAAAAATTACTAGCATATACATGTTGTGGTGCTAATTACAAGTAATTACCGTTTGCTATAATAAAAACATCAAATATTGCGTGTCGCATAGAATCATGTATATGTCTAAATATAAAGATATAGAATACGAGCGACAGGAATTACATAATTAACTACAAATAATGATCGTACTTATTGGAACTTTTGAAGAAACATAATTTGTATTCCTACCTATATATCTAGCGGTATAAATTGCTTATCATTATATTTTTCCATTTAATCATCACAAAAAATTTCGCTTGCATTTACATATATACGTAACTGATAATGAGATATAAACATGCTGTATGAAACTTACGAGAGTAAATATTACCTAATAAGATAATACACAATAGGAACAATTGTATTAATAAAGGTGTGCGGTTTATTTTGATTCGGTTCAGCAAGTAATTCACAACTTCTTTTTTACATAATATCATGTAGACTTAATTAATCTGTTTCTATTAATAACGTCTATGAGAAGTAGCTAATAGTTTCTGACGTGCTTTTATATTTGCACATTTTTCTAAATATAAATGCTTTTAATAAATTAAAACAAACAATCTACCTGATTCACAGACGTTACAATTACAGTGTAATGCTTTACATTTAGACCTAGCTTCTTTGGTGGGTTTTCAATTTTGTATAGGGAATATTTAGTATTAAAATAAGTATTTTAATGCTGACTAAGAAGAATGTTATTAAATAATTTACGCTGTGTCTAAATGTCCGCCGGCGGTCTTGCCCGTATAAACTTAGAGCTTCGCCGGCCGGTGGAATCTTTACGATTGTGGTAAATAGGGCTGCCAAAATTACCGAGGTTTTGGTTTACCGGTAAACGATAAAAATATTCCGAAGAAACCGGTTTATCAGTATTTTACCGGTAGTTGCTTTAACTGAATTTTTTTAAATAGAATCCTATTCTCATGCCATAATGCGGATTCTTTTCACAAATACAATACTTATGTAAGGGTAATCAAACATAGTTATGAATTTTGCATTAAAGTATATTAAAGAAACTTAAGAACCATATTAATATCACAAACTAAACTATATTGATATAACAAAAGCAGTTTAATGATACTTAACAAAGATTTTGATATTAAGAAGACGTTTAGATTAGTTTAAGCTCCTTTCGGGAATTAAAATATGCCCGCAAACGGCATAGTACCTAACCTAATGTTTTATCACTTAGACTTCTTCGAGTCTTTGTATACATTGCGCCTGCAGAAAAAAACTCTCTTTCAGCTTCGACTCTCGTAGGCTTTACTGTCAGAAGCTGATTGTAAGCAAAAGACAAATACTTTCCACAACTACCATTTAAATCTTACAACAATAACAACTTTCCTATTTACTAGTTTTGTCAAATTTGATGAGTAACTTACTTTTGGTGCGCTGGAAATATTAAACTTGTCCTCATTTTCTTGTTTAATAGCCAAAAGTAATCTTTCTTTCATTGTCAAATGTGTCACATCATTAACTTCGACACTATATTCGGGGGATTCATTTAGAGACATTTATTTCTTCAATTTCATGCACATCTTGTCTCATATATAATCTTTCCATAAGAGACACGATAGTCTTAATAATGGCAGATTCATATAATTAAAATATATTGTCATTATCCTCCAAAAACATCTTTCTATATGCTACCCGATTGTGCAAAAATTGAACAACATTTGAATAATGACTGCGGCGGTCTTGAGTACGGAAAACCAATTCTGATTTCAATTCAGAGCTGAGTATAGTGTTTTGTGTAGACAATTAATCTAACATAAATTTAAGTATAACATCGGTTTTAAGAAGCGTACAGTCAGTTGCTCCTATAACGCGTCGACAGCCAATTTTAAAGAGCTTTTCTAGCACATGATTGATGAAATTGATAAAACCGTTCAACCATATTCAATAGGCTATTTCATTGCGTTCTGTTGTCTAAAATAATACTGAAAGACAGTAATAGCATCGTGCTACCGTTAACTACTATTTACAAGTATTTGCAATAACCGTAATTACCGGTTTATATTAGTGATATTTACCAGTCATTTTTGTTCTTATATTGGTCGGTAAAACCGGATTATCGGTTAACCGTTTGCCGGTAATGGAACCCCTGATATAACATATCCACCGACAAAAGCAGTGGTTTGTACAGACACGTTGCAATGGGCGTGATTGTTTTGTCAATTTTTTGCGGTCGGCGGCATGTTACTATACTACATGAAAATTCCGCCGGCATCATAACCTAGTTTCATTTATTAATGTGTATGTGGATCTGCTCATTTATTAAAATCGGGAAATACAGATCACATAGACTGTACTTTATATTATTATGATTAATTCACTCCTGTATGTTTTAATTATATTGTTATATTTTTAATTCAGTCAAAATAAGGTTTGTAATATTATTATGATTAAGTCACTCTTGTATGCTTTAATTGTTATAATAGAATTATTATTGTTATATTTTTAATTCAGTCAAAATAAGGTTTGTAATAATTAGTAAGCAATGGATTCATTAAAATTCGCAAACAAACTCTGGCAAAAAATTCTAAATGTCTGTACTTTATATTATTATGATTAAGTCACTCTTGTATGCTTTAATTGTAATAGAATTATTATTGTTATATTTTTAATTCAGTTAAAATAAGGTTTGTAATGATTAGTAAGCAATGGATCCATTAAAATTCGCAAATAAACGTTGACAAAAAATTCCATTTTAACTTATTTTGTTACTAATTAACAACTATCAAATATGGATTCTTTGTATTTCAAATATTATTTATCTTAGAAACTGTCAAAATAAGTGTTGTAATTAATAGAAAATTGATTTATCAGGATATACTTACGAAAAGTGTACTTTTTTTTTATTATACCAGTAATTTACTTTAAAGAAATATGTTTGTTTATTTATATTTTGGTTATTCACTATATTTTTTATTATCAAATTATGCGTAGCTGTAATGAATACGAAATTAGTATAATTAATACCTACTTGTATAATTTTTATGTATTTGTAGAAAGAAAACAATCAATATTTAGTAAGTTATAAGTGGTATTTATTGTTTATGAAGTAATAAAACCAATATTTTTTAATACAAACGTAAGTAATACAAAAAGCGTATGTCACAAACAATAGTAAAATATTTACGAAAATGTTTCTTATAGTTCCTTTTTAAAAGCATAGACAAATAATGAGTTGTCTAACAACTTTTTTATATGTAGGTATGTGCTTTTCGCATTTTTTATATATTAAGTCTTAAATAGTTTTATTATCTAAATAATCTGCGAGCAAAATGTTGGAAGTTAGGGAAAATATTACTTTACTTGGCTTTCAAATTAGTGTAATGAATACTTTTTAAATGATTCCTTTTGGAGAATCTATAGGAAAAGTATTATAAAATTATCTCATAATTTAGAATAAAATTCACATTCTATAATAAAATTAATTCAAGTAGATAAATAAATGATACTGTCCCTATTTCTTCAATATGGCAACATAGTATTCTATATATACAATATACTAAAGTTAGATATTGCTAATATGTCCCCTCATAATTCCCTTTAAATTCTTCGTCCCATTAACAAATTTTGTCTGCATGCTTGTCTGTGATGCAGATTCACAAGCACATTAATAAATATAACTGGAGTATGATTATGACCGTTACGACAACGCCGTAATTCTGCCGGTCGGCGGAACTCTCACTTTAAACGGACAAGACCGCCGGCGGACATTTAATCACAGCGAATAATTTACGATTCGAGATTCTAAATAAGCTCATATCATAAATCCAAAGAATCTATATGTACATATAGAAATATATGTTTAAATTCTAAAAGAGGTAAGAAAAAAGAAGGTTAAAGTTCTTGGAGTTAATAAAAATTGCATAGATAAAGAACATGTTAAAAGAGAATATTACGTTAACAAAGACTAATACGGATTAGTGCAAATTTCTGTTTTTCTAATACCGATTAGCCCAAATTGGTGATGAATAGCGTTGTTAAGATGTGAATTTTTAACTTGTGTTTCAGGCACCTGATCAAATATTAAACAGTGATAGAATTTTCTTACGCATGCCTGATGTGAGCAACTTATCATAATGAATAGCGAGCAATATTGAAATTGTCAAAGCAAATATTCCTCACAGCCGATGAAATGAGAATTTTTATTATTGTTGACAGCAATTATTGTGTTTTTATGTGCATTTTTTTTTATTGTACAAGAGTATTTTAACAGATAGTTAATAATTATTTTCATCAGTTATTATATTGGTTCATTTAAAATGTAGATTCGATGAATGAATTCTTGTAAAGTTAACGTGCAGTTAGTTAAATATTATGGTAAGACTTATTCTTTACCACATATATATGCAAATATATTCCGTAGTTGGGATAAATATCAAAGATCTCCGGATATGATTTTGATTGTGAATAACTCATGTAAACCAGTTTGAAAACAAGCAATCCTCAATCAACCTTTTTGACTAAAGAACAATGGGAATCAACATAGGTAGAATGTAATGTGTTTTATGAGTAACGACTATATGATCGTTCAGTAAAAATGCTTGCTATTATGCACCCTCAAGAAATTTGGTGGAAGCCTCAAACCTGGGCATGGAAAATGTTATAACATATTATACCAGGAACTAATTGACAGTCTATCTTGAAGTCGCAGAGCTGAATAATTTTAATCAATAAATGATAGTATTAAATGATGTCCTTGAGATAAAATTAAGTTTGGATATTTTGAATGAATACCAAAAAGTGATAAGAGTGTTGATAATAAATGTATAAAATTATTAGCTAGTAAAACATAATTCTCAAATAGTATGAAAAGATGTTGTAAATTTAGGAAAATTAGAAATCATAAATTTTGTTATTTTTTCTCAGAGTGACCAGAAGGTTTGTGTTTTCATTTTCGAGGTTGGTAATTTCGAAGTTTGAAGAACTTATCACTTGTTACGTTAAAATTATTATTATTCCCCTTTGGGTGACATTAAGAATAAAAATAATTATTCTTACTATATTATCATCATGATTCTATATACATGTATTTAAAAAAATTGCTTAGAGAATATTGATATTTTCGTTTTTTAGTTCAACATAATAATATCTATTGGATATGGCAATTTTCGATTTTGGGAACCTAGGTCCAATAAGCGGATTCTGTTTTTTTCAATTCTTGTTTCGAAAGAGGTTTATTTTTAGTTAAATTGATGATGAAAACGTAATTAAGCTGGTGAACAGAGCCTGTAATAAAAGATGCCGTGAATCACAAGTTATTCCAGAACGACGCCAACAATGTATATACATTAAAAAAAAAAAGATTATTTATTTACGTAATAAATATGTCATTTTATTCTTGTAGGTATTAATTAACCAGTTTACTAGCCGTATTAAATATTAAAACACATGGTATAGATTGGTATATATTACAAATATACAAATAATATATTTATTATAATAAACTTTTAAAAGTATAGTATTGCAATTAGTTTATTCTGAACCATACACATTTTTGAATAGGACTGACTGAGAATCCGTGTCTAGTTATATATATGTACATGTAATTCTTATATTGTTCTTTTATCAATTTCGTACCTATACTTTGCAGGCTTAAACAACAATAACCAGGTATTATACATATCAATAGATATTCAAGTTATGTTTTTTGATTTATTCTCCGGGAAAGATAATTATAGACATTTCGCTAATCACATGTCTTGATGCTAGTGAAGACGACATAAAGCAAGCAAAAAAACACTATATAATTCAATAAGTAGCATGATTTGCATATTTTCAAGAAACTTAATAACACAGAAAATTCATATTTCACATAAATTTAATACTAAAGTGAAAAGAGTAAGATATGTTTTTTAATATAGATGTTAAATCGCTAATAACAGGAATTTTTCAAATAACATAATAGTTGTAAAGTTATATCGATATTTAAAAAAAAGGAACAAAACGGGCAATAAATAATCATCGTCCTATATTTGTCTATTATCTACGTTCTCTAAAATTCTTGAGATACTGATGTTCTATACAGACTAATGGACAAATAACAAAAGACAATATTCTTTCTGTAAACCAATAAAAACATTGAGCAAGTTACACAAATGATCTTTTGGAATATTTAAATAAGGCACCAGATAGCTTATCTCCCTTTCTCTCTCTCTTTGTCTCTCTCCTTCTCTCCGTCCTCTCTCTTTATGTCACAAATTATTCAGTCATTCTCTAAATATATATTACAACTGCAAACGTATTTAGAGCCGGATTTAGAACAATCTTTAGAGCAAAAATCATCAAAATTCGGACCGGAAATAACATTTCTGTCTTATCGTACGGCAGTATTTTAAAAATATCTCGCAAATTATGCATTCTATACACACTTATTAGCATACAAGGATTTAAAACTGCATTTGGAATAACTTTGGTATAAAAAAGTTCGTACAAGAAAGTCGTGTGGTGGCCACACCTCATTAATTATGATTATCATTGTTTCAATAGAATGAGTCAATGACTCTGGTCTTCTTCCTTTCTTGGTGATATCAAAAGTCTTCTCATACAATCTTGTCTCATCTGTATATATATATTTTTTCTTGAAGATACCAGTCCGGTTGGAAAATGTGATATATACAGACGAAAGGACAAGGTCTTAACTACATGTGTGGACAATGAATAGCACTGAAATATCGAAACACACTAATTTATTACGGTAGTATACATTGCCTTCACCGTGCAAGAGAATGATAGCACAGTACACATAAAGTTGACATGACAAACATTGGCCTAAAGACCATCAATGTAGTCCCCTGCTACTGGCACCACACGCTGCCAACTCTTCCCATTCCCAACGTCGGAGTAGCTGCAAGACCACATAAAGCAGAGTGTGTACGGCAGCTACTCCGACGTTGGGGATGGGAAGAGTTGGAGCACCCACCGTACTCTCCTGACCTTTCGCCCTGTGACTTTGATCTTATTCCCAAGATTAAGGAACCAATACGTGGTAGGCGGTTTGCAACACGAGAGGACATTGCTAATGCTGTGCGCCAACAGATGACCCGATTCACACATGGTGCGGCAAATGCTGAGGCTGATGGTATTCAGCGCCTCCCACATCGTTGGCAGCGTGTGGTGACAGTAACAGGGGACTACATTGAGGGTCTTTAGGCCCAGGTTTGTCATGTCAACTTTATGTGTACTGTGTTATCATTATTTTGCACGGTGAAGGCCATATTGCCCTGTATACTACAGTAATAAATTAGTGTGTTACGATATTTCAGGACTATTCATTGTCCACACATGTAGTTAAGACCTTGTCCTTTCGTCTGTATATGTCACATTTTCCAACCGGACTGGTATCTTCAAGAGGCTTTATAAAACAATTCTTTAATAAATATTTAATATGCCGGCTTTTAAATTGATAAAAAAAATTATATTCTCAGTCGTTCTTAAAAAAAAATTATAAATGAAGAGCAGGAATGAAAAGACTTTTAATAATCTCAGACTTAGGTTCTTGATAGATCAAAAAATTACCTTAATATTCCTTTTAAAGATTAATTTAATACTTGTGACACGAACTTTGTTCAATATGTATTTTTATAACTATGTAAATCTTACTTGAAACTAAGTACTGTCATTATGTCAAAAGTAGATAAAACAAGTCTTATGTATACAAATTTATCTTATTGAATCGTTCAAATTATATCACAAATTGGATAAATAATCAATGAGTTACATAAGATAAACTCTACAATGTAATACCAATTCCATTCTCTACTCAATGAAAGAAACTATTATCCAAATTATTTTTAGAAACTAGTCAAAATTCTATCTTGATAAATTGAGTACTAGTATATATAAAATCTGTCTAACTAACTTCAAAATTAAATGTCAATGTAAAATTTTTATAAAGTACTATACATTTTTACTTTACGTTTTCTATTCCTTTCTTTAAGTTCTATTCTTCTTCCTATAGTCTACAATGTCTCCCTCTGTAGTGATACCTCTTCAAACGTCCGTTTGTAAAATCAGCATACACCTTCCATCTCCTTCGTCAGGTCCGGTCAGGAATACGTTCTTGCTTTTGAATGTCTGCTCAAGTACTTCTTATATCTTCATTAGCTTACAACTCAATTTACAATTTGCAGGTTTTCATCTTTATACTGTAAACAAAGTCCATGCTATTCCTCTATCAAGAATTTTATTATCTGGAATAACGTTCAGTTTTTCTTTATTTTCCGGAAGTTTTCTTAATATGATTTATCTATTTATAAATCTACTTCTTTATTTGTAGAAAAACTTATTAGTCCAACGAATTATGAATTTCATTTTCTATTCCAATCCAAATACTCGGTAAATGTTCAATTTAATTGTTATGCAATCCATTCCAAACTTTTAATAGAATATTTTCACAATTAACTCTATGTTTAAAGCAATATCTTCCCTTAGGTCAACAGATTCAGTCTCTACCAAAAATCAATAATCATAATTCCTTTTACTTAGTGATGATGAAAATTTTCGACCTCGAGATTTTTGCAGATGTCCACGTTTTGAGGTCCCCTGATACCGAAAAAGTGGTTTTTAAAGAATGTCTATGTGTCTCTGTGTGTGTCTGTCTGTGACCACAATAGCGGTCAAACCGCTGGAGATATCAATTCCAAATTTTGAATTTACGTGTATAATCTGCGTCTTGAGAACCGATTAGATTTTCAACAAATTCGGCCCACCGGAAGTAGTAGTTTACTTCAGTGAAAAACTCGAATTTTGCCAATATTTCGTCAACTACTAAGTTTAGACGAATTTATAAAGAATTCATATGTACTTAAAATTAAATTTGAGAAGAATTTTATTAAAAAAATTTATCGAAATTCCAGGTTTTTTACTCTTATCGAAAATCGGTTTTTTGCAAATATGTCGTAAATTATGTATTCTATATATATTTATGAAGAGTACAAAAGTATTTAAATTTGGATTTGGAATATTTTTTATATAAATTAAATTTCAAAATTCGGACCGGAAGTATCACTTTCATACGTATAAGAAAGTCGTGTGGTGGCCACACCTCATTGTTGTTTTTCTTGGTATCTAAGACATTTTTCATAAAAAGAACGACGTATGTGATTTATTTTTTCTAACATTCCATGCAGTAAAGTTAAGTTGCATATCTTTATCATATCTAATACTTGTGACATTGACTTTAATAAGTATGACTTCTTTTCTACCACTCTTTCATTAAGTTGAGATTACAATTACGTTCATTTATCATTTACCTATCTTTTACATATCTGTATTATTAATATAAATAATTCTATTTATATAAATGAATAATATTTTCAAATCCATACTATTAGTTACATCTTGGTGCCACGTCTTCAATCGAAAGCAAACAAGTCAATGATAGATCCGACACCGAGGACGAATGTATATATCATTCTGCTACAAATTTCAATAATGGACATAAGTAATTTTTTGCGAATTTCATTATCAATATTCCTAATTATTTATATTTTGTTGTTATTATTATCATAATTATGTAATACACAATTTCATAATTAATTCATATTTTAAATTGTAATATTAAGCACTAATGCAATTGTATTATCCCACAAGTTTTCCTTGGGTAATTAATAAATTATTATTATTATATTTCAGTAAATACAGTTCTAGTATTTTTCGCAGTCGCTTTAATTAAAGGAAAATATGTATGACTAGGAAACTTATTTAGTACATATAGGAAAGTAAAAAGTAGATACACTACACATGTAAAAACATGTAAATTTATGTAGGAAAGTATGTTTTTTGTACAACGTAATTTAGAAAAAGACCCTGCCTACATTCTGGAAAATCTCATGCAATAAGCAATGCGTGACGAAATTTTATTTCGTTTACAAGTAAATTGATCAATATTGTCGTTAAAAATAACTAGAGAAACAAGAGAAAGCACGCTAAAAGACAAACCATTAGTGCTAAAATTACAGAATAAACCAGCAATTAGATGTGTTTGCAAGAGCCTTTTCCTCAATTTGTTACAGTATAACTCAGGAGCAGCCAAGTCTAGTCGTTCAAGGTTTCTTCATAGGCGCGCGGCAACGTATATTAATAATAATAGTATAGTTCATTCTGTAAACCAGCCTGTATAGGTGTACATACGTAGAATGTAGATAAGAACAAATAGATTAACAAAATGCACGCGATATTCAATTAAAATCATAGAGCACTGTTATATTCGTTAATACTTTAATTCATGGTTTGAATGATATTTACATATAAAATTGATTTTATTTCTACAGTTATATTATTATTATTTATAAAACGCCCTGCGGTGGAATAAGGACGAGTGAAATTATTTATCGGAATTTTCTCACCGGGCATATAAGACACAAAAATGTCCATAAATTTTATAATACGCGGTATTACATATGACCCGCTTTTATATTTTAGGAACCAATTGTAGATTTGAATTAGGTCCCTAATACGACACGTTATAAACATGTTTAGATTGGGAGCAAGCATAAAACAATAAGACATGACATGAGATGACATCTGTACTTATACGTATACCTATGTTTAAATGTAATATTCTTTAATTAACTGGTGCACATGTGGCCACTTCGTGTCTGGATATAAACCATAATTTTATAGGAAAACAATGCACATTGTTGCGGTACGCATATGATTATGCTATGCTGATAATAGAGGAAACTAGTTGTCTTCCATTAAGTTAGCGATTTCTTCTTGGTTGTCGTTTAATGCATTTTTGCATCATGTAATAGTCTATATACGTAGCTACAACAAATATTTATGAACACATTATAACAGTGTTATAACACTGCTATTCCTTTGTATGGTATCTCATCAATCTCCATAAACAAAAACCAACAGTAATTGTTCATCATTGCAGTATCTTAGCGTCCTAGGTAACGAAGCTCCATGGTAAGGATATCTTGGTGCTAATGCTCGCCCTGTTTATGACTTACAGCTCCAAAATTATTTGGTAAAAAGTCTAGGTATGAATGTAAACGTGAATTCTGCAACCCATGTTTTTTTAGTTCTCTAATAAATCAGTTCCTACAGCAACATAGTCGTTAGCTGTTCTGTTAGGTACCTAATAATTCGTGAATTATAATTGTGAAGGAAGAGTAAGCAGCTAACTCTAGAATTGTGAGCTTAGCATCAAATATTGCATCTTTCAATAATTTTCTGATTTGTGGCCATATAAAAGTGCTTTCTTTCAATTTGGAAAACGTTTCTGTCAAATGCTTGGAACCTTGACCTTTTTTTTAAGAGCTTTGACAAAGTTCTTCATCAGACATAATTTTATATTAAGTTGAGTCAAAATGATGTTACTCCACTCAACTAATGGAACATTTAGTATATCTTCCTCTCTTGTCGCATATGATTTTCTCACAAACTAGTCTTTGATTTTTTAGTGTTTTGTTTTGTGTCTCGTCTGTTCCATAAACACAAGAACCAGCAAAATTTTGTGAAGCCACTGTAAACCAGTCAGCAGTGCAACAACTATTAAATCACAGCAAATGTGCCACTTATAATCTTTATATTTGACTCCTTCCTGCAGCAAATCCATGTTTTTACAAGTTTCACGCATATTCACTGCATACGCCAAAATCGACTGATGGGAGTGTGTTGTAATTATGCAGTAGCACTGCTTTTAGGTTAGTTCTAGAGGATTCGCTAAAAATTCGCTGAGCTTGAGGAGTATGCTCAATATCTAGCCAAGCCATCAAATTATTAAAAAAAACTATTAAAATATAGAAACGTCCGTACTTAGTTAATAGTTGCAGATAGAACCTAATAGATCTGTTTGCTGTTTAGAAAGTTTCAAATATCGAATCAAATAATTTTTTTTTTGTTCTATGAGGTGATGCAACATGACATGAGATTCAGGAATCTCTTCAACATGTTGTTCACTTTCGTCTGACCCCTATTCAATTTTTTGAAGTTACAGACAGGAACAGGTAAACCTTGGCTTATAAAGTACAGTTTAAGTGGTTATACAAAAATTATTCTTCTTACTTCAGGTAAAAATCAAGCGCAAATTATATTGAAGAATATCGATATAATAATAACATGATAAATAATGACATGATAAATTTTTAAGTCATCAACATAAGTCAAAACAGGAAATTATGAGTTATGAATAGGTTGAGTAAAAGTGAACCCAGGATCGAGACCTGTGGCATAATAACAAAAGTTGTGATACTTTATTTTCTTGTTGTAAATCCGTGTTTGTGAAAGAACATAAAATATATAGTGAGAAAGACAAGTCGTCCACTGACTACCGATTCCAATACCTTCGCAAAGGCAAAGATAATAGCGATAAAGAGGAAGTTAATGGGACTGGTCTGACCCGTCGAAAGCTCTAGAAATGTCTACAAAAATTACGTCCAACTGTCCACCAATGTCCAGTGTCTCAGATATCAGATATCACTTAGGATAAAATGCATAAATTAGCAATAGTTGATTTTCTTGCAGTTAATGTGTGTTGGTGAAACACATAAACGAGTTAGTGAAAAAGGCAACACGATGATTTTCAAATCAAATGCCTTCGCAAAGGCAGAGATAATTACCATATGGTGGTAGTTATTGGGATTGTTAGCGTCACCTCTTATATAGACTGGGTAGATCTTTACAACCCTCCAAATATCACCAAATAAACATGTGCGCAAAACCAAATTGAAGAGCACATATAAAAGTTTAGCAATAACAGTAGCTTAATGCCTCAGCAAAAAGCATGGTGTCATTACCGTACGTGAATCTATTTTTTAATCTTTTTTCAATACTGCATAACTTCTTCAAGGACTATATTTAGGACATACACCACTCGATAATTGGACAGCAGATCAGATAGCACTTTTTCCGCTGCAAATGAGGCCGCTTCTCCTTCAATACTGTATTGAATCGGGTCAATAAATCGCTGTGGTATTGCCCCGTGATCGTCTTTGCCTTCTGCAGATAGTCGATGAAGATCAAAAAATTAGGAAAAAGTGCTTTTTCACCATGACAATGCACCGGCTCATCCATCCCGCATAGCCTTGTTCAAATATGATGAGAGAATTAGCTTGTCATCCTCCATATTCACCGGGCCAAGCCCCCAGCGACTTTTTCCTATTCCCAAACCTGAAAAAATCGCTGGCAGGAAAGAGATTTGCCCCAAATGAGAGGTCATCGCCGCTACAGATGGCTATTTTGCAGACCTCGAAACATCCCACTTTTCCGACGGCTTGAAGAGACTGGAGCTCCGTTTGCAAAAGTGTATTGATCTTCGAGGAGACTTCCGGCCGATGGAACGGTCTTTGCTTTCTTCTGAGCTGATTCGCCAGGAAAAGTCCACTGCTTCGATTGTTCCTTGGACTCCGGTATGTAGTAGTGAATCCAAGTCTCATCCGCGGTTACGAAACACATGAAGAAATTTCTTGGATTGCGTTGAATCCTGGCCAGTCACTCCTCCGAAACGGTCACCCGATTTCGTTTTTGTTCTGGTTTGAGCAAACGCGGTACCCATCGCGCCGAAAGCTTTTTCATTCCCAAAATTTCGTGTAGGATATGGCCAACGCGTTCTTCTGAGATGCCTGTTGTCTCTGCTATCTCTTTCAGCTTCAATCGGCGATCGGCTAACAACATTGAGAATCTTGTCGACCATTTCATCGTTTTTGGGCGTCCACTGCATGGTTCGTCACTTGTGCTTGTGCGACCACGTTTGAACTCGCTCACCCAGAAGTTGATGATTGAAAATGACGCAGTAGATCCGCCATGAACCTCTAGCAAATATTTAGAATTTCCGTGGCCGTTTTCCCAGTCATCCAGAAGTGTTTTAACAGTGCACGAAAGTCGATTTTTTCCGTTTTTGCGATACCGCCTGACTTTCTATACAAAATACACTCTTAAATAACAACTATTGAAATTTTGATAGTTGCTATAAAAAGAGTTGCCCCTGCCGACCAATGAATCCACTTCAACCTTCGTGCGCCATCTCCTGCCGATTTCGGAAACATTTTAGGTCGCCCTCGTATATAAATATATAGGTATATATATATATATATATAAAGAAAAGAAATATTGCGGATTATAGAATAATAAAGTATAGAATTTCATGGGGTAACTCCGCTCAAAATGCAACTGCGGACACGTGTTTCGAACTACTTGGTTCTCGTCAGCGCAGTGTAGCCAAGGAATAGGATGGGATAACCTTGGAGCTGAAAAACATCAATCAGAGACATACACAAGGGACAGCCTACCAATTGAGGCTTCAGCTAGAGTGTCCTCAATACTGAGAATGAATCTAACGTCGCCGCGAGGTAGACATTGTCCACCTGCAAGCCATCTGAACCCACAGGATAACAATAAAGAAAAGAAATATTGCGGATTATAGAATAATAAAGTATAGAATTTCATGGGGTAACTCCGCTCAAAATGCAACTGTCTCTGATTGATGTTTTTCAGCTCCAAGGTTATCCCATCCTATTCCTTGGCTACACTGCGCTGACGAGAACCAAGTAGTTCGAAACACGTGTCCGCAGTTGCATTTTGAGCGGAGTTACCCCATGAAATTCTATACTTTATTATTCTATAATCCGCAATATTTCTTTTCTTTATTGTTATCCTGTGGGTTCAGATGGCTTGCAGGTGGACAATGTCTACCTCGCGGCGACGTTAGATTCATTCTCAGTATTGAGGACACTCTAGCTGAAGCCTCAATTGGTAGGCTGTCCCTTGTGTATGTCTCTGATTGATGTTTTTCAGCTCCAAGGTTATCCCATCCTATTCATTGGCTACACTGCGCTGACGAGAACCAAGTAGTTCGAAACACGTGTCCGCAGTTGCATTTTGAGCGGAGTTACCCCATGAAATTCTATACTTTATTATATATATATATATATATACCGTTAATATTGTGATTCCACGTCCAATTCTATTAAATACACAATTACGAGGTGTTCAATGTATTCGCGGTATCCGTATGAAAGAAAATGTAAATAAAATGTAATTAATTTTTATTTATCAATGTAACTCCCATAACCTCAGTACATTTATTACACCTCGGAATTAATTTTTCAATATCCTCTCTCCCTTATTGGAGAAATGTCTATTTATTGACGCCTCGAGCTCTTCATTGTCGGATATCGCTTTCCACAAATATCTTTTTTGAAATTAGAGAACAGACAATAATCACTAAGGGGCCAGAACGGAGTTATAGGATGTGTGGTTGATTCCTTCGAAACCGAAGCACAGCAGCCTCGAAACACGTGCCGTGTTTCATCTCCAGTAACAATGTGGTCGAAAGTACTCATAGAATCTTCATCACAGAGCTCCAATACCTCTCTAGAGCGCTCGACTCGCACTTGTTTCTGAAGTGCCGTGAGCAATCGCGGCACCCATCTTGCACTGACTTTTGAGAGGTTGAGATGGTCATGAAGACTAGTGTGTGTGGTACCAACAGATAGGTTAGTCATCTCTGCTAGGATTTTAACCTTTATTCGGGCTTCCAACATTACAATTTTCTCAACTTTTTTCACATTTTTTCTGTAGCGGCAGTAACAAGGCCATCCAAAGGAGGGGCATCTTCAATGCTCTTCCTGCCCCTTTTGAATTCGCTTGACCACTTTCGAACTGTAGATAATGAAAGTGCAACATCCTCATAAACAGCCAAGTAATTTATTTTTTGAATCTTTCATTGTTTCCTCAACATTATAATGTGCACCGCGATTACACCGTGGATTACTAGATACTAATGATCATAATTGTATGAAATTATATATTCATACCCTCAGATATTATTTAATACAGTTATAATAATATTACCCACGTAACTACTATTGTACATTAATCTCGTTTTTTTAAAGACTACTTGGACTATAAGCACATTTATTGTAATAAGTGCAGCACGTCTGTGTATAATTGGATGAGCCCTTTTATGGAACACTATCTATACTAAATACATATATAAAAAACTGAGTTTTCATTATAACGCTCACACGTCAAGGCTCATTTAATTAAAACATTCAAAATGACATTGATATACAATTATTTATCCAATTAACATTTAGAAGTACTTATGTATCACACAGCAAAATAAGTGTTGTAACAACTAAAGTACTAAATTCCAACTTTTTTTTAAATAGATTGGATACATTACTACTTAAATTACACTGACAGAAGAGATATATGCACTGCACAGCGATTATGATGAAGGTCATTCATCTAAAAGATTTTTTTACCCCAACAGGTTTGGCTAATACATTATTTAGAGTTGCAAAAATATACGAATTTTCAACTGCATATAAAAAATACAAGAGTAGACACACCTAGACCGTATAAAAAGTGGTATTTAGTTTCTTATTGATAGGACAATGAATGGGCTATAAAAAGATAATTTAAAAACTGTATAAGTTCTGTACCTTACAGAAAATTTTAAGCTATTGTTTACTTTTCAATACAATCTCCACTAATTTTAATATATATGATACATAATACCACTATATTGCGTGTATCTATAGACAAGGAAAATTTCGTACCCCTGCCCCGGTGAAAATTACGCAAGCGTTACAAATTATTCTATTTTAGGTTTGTATGTTCGTCACATTGATGCATTATTATAAATATTTAATCAAAGTTTGTACGTCATCAAGCAAGCATAAATAGTTTAAAAACCGACACTCCTTGATAATTAATAATTGTACCTTGTTAAATATTGAAAAACAAAACCACACAAACAGATAAAAAAGTATCATATGTCAACAACTGACAAAAAACGGGCATATGAAGAAATAAATATATTTTTCATTGTTGCACGAATTGTGGTTATGACATAGTAAATTAATTAAGAAAAACCCAGAGATAGTTCAATTGGGTTGCAATAGAGTTCTTGTACACTAAAGATAAGCACAATTACCACAAAAATGTTTCAAAAGCTAATCATTGCTACTTATGATGATACATAGTTGTAGAAATATGTATTAAGCTTTTTAGGCATTTTTGTGGTAACGGTGTTTTTATGTATCTGGTGTTAGTGTTAAGCTACTGTCTCCGATCCAGAGTTTCTGGTGCTTCTATGTGAATATTCTGCTAATATATCAGTAATAGAGGGAAAAGCATAACTGTATAGGTTATGTTCATTAACTTGTGTCTTAATTTTCAAAATCTATAAAATTGTTCATAGATTCCTCAAATATGTATAACAGCACATGTTAAACAAAATTGTTTTACTAGTCAAGAAAAATCAATAAATGAGAATATAAAAAATGTGGATTGAAAAATGTAGAAGTGCCAAAATTAATCAAGTTAATATACAAAAGTGTAATGCAATTTTCAGTAGAATACGGAGATAGCTAAGGCAATGCATTAACACCACATTCAGTAAATGATTAGTTAGCTTCCAAGTATTGCTCCACTTTTCGATATATGTTAAACATGCATAAACCATTGTATACTGATTAATTAGATAGTTCTATTCTTAACCGTTGTTTTTTAGAAAAAATAGTATAAATTATTTAAATAAGGTTTAATTTATGTTCGTCTATATTGGGTTTCAAAAATAAACATGGGCAAAATTGAATGACTGCGAATGTTCTATTACATATATTTGATACATTCCAGTACATTAAAGTAATTTACCAATTTTTATTCACTTACAAAATTTCAATGATGAGTAATACCATATTTTTTTTTGGAATTTTAATTTTAATTAAATCTGTAAGTCAGTGTATATTTCGACATGGAATTAAATACAAGAACACAACAGGTGTTTTATAGGATTTCTACATCATTACATATAGACAATATTATATTGAATAACAAGTATAATATGAAATAGACGCTGTTTTATTCTTACATACAGCTCAAATATTAAATAAAATCATTATTTTTGCATTTCTAAGTTAAAAAATTCATAACAGTAAAATAGTATGACGAAATAAATGTAATACAATGTGATATATGATCTTTATATTAGACTGTGTTTATGAAACATCAACTTATGTGTTTTGTATAAGTTGACAGGGAGAGAATAGTTTCCAACAGTTTTTCCAATCTGTTTAAACCGAATAAGTGCACATTTTGTTAGTGCATCTTTATTGTCGGAGTCCGACGTTGTAAGGAATTTAGAAAAGTTAAAGAATGGGTATACTCCGCGTCATAATAATATACCAAGTTCTCTCTGTTGTTCCTCTCTCTTTACTTTCTAACTTAGCATTTCAAATGTCTGTTTTCGATAAGTGATGAAATGTAATCAAATTATTCCTTATTCCTAAAAAAAAGGTGATACAATCTCAGTCGAAAAGTATGGACTAATAGTTGTTTTTAATAATTTTGCCAAAATGTTCGAAATGTGCTGTTATATGGATATTTACTCATAAATTCAGTGCAGACTTTCGAAAAACCAGTATAGTTTTATTACTAAGCGATCTAACAACATCGCATGTTGTAGTGCTAACTCAATTAATCACGGAGTGTACCTATACCGATTTTTCTAAAGCTTTTGATCGTACTGATCACGCCTTACTGCTAAAGAAAATTGATCCTATTGGTTTTTCAGCACAGTTGTAGTCATTGTTCGCCATTTCCTGTAGAATATAATAATAATAAATCCGAACATCAATTTACCGTCGCCTCAGAAATTCTGCAGGGTTGTAATTTGTGTCTTTTATTATTTCCGATATTTATTAATGACAACTGTTCTGGATTGTACTGCCGTGGATTGTCATTTGTCGAAAACAGGGTTCTCTTTATTTGAATTATACTGTTGCAGAGATGGCTATCGTTGTACAGTGATCAAGATTAATAGCGTTACTTCATTTGCATTGAATCCCTTAGGTTTCTTTTTTATCGGAATCAGGTCATAATTTGCTTTTTTTTGCTCCCGCCTCAAATACGTTTTAAAAGCGTTTTCTAAAATATCTATATTACAAGAAATTTCGTATGTCATTCAATACTAAGATATCTTTCTAAGGAAATTTTGTATCCACTCTTTGGGGTTATGCAGGCGTAGAACAGATATCAAGTTCATATACTTTATCGCAGTATATCGTTAATGTTCATACTTTATTAGAAAAGATTGTTTTTCTACTCCCATACTTTAATTGTATTATTAGATATGCCGAACCTGTACTTTAATGATGTCCATTACGATACAGATTTTCATTATGATACAAGTTTATATCCAATAGGAATACAGATTTTTCATTTTTCAAGACACTCGTATTCATTACAATACTCGGCTTCGCCTCGTATTGTAATTTTCTTACTCGTGTCTTAATAGCTATCATTAAATGCTCATTGCATAATATAGTATTTTGTTCTTCTTCAATATCAATATCATTATCGCTATAAGAACATACAATATAATTCAACGCTGAGGACGAGTACTATACCAAGATCCCCGCTTTACAGAAGTTGTAATTATTTTACTATTTGCAACAATGAATTAGATATTAATTTTTCTGTGCTGTCGTTAATAATAAGTAAATGTTTTAGCAAATATGTAAAAGTTGTTTTACATGTTAGTGTAATCGTAGTTTTAAGGTGTCAAAATATATTTTGTTGTGGATCTATAATTAGATATATAAAAATTCGAATAAATTTATCATACATTCTAGATCCATCCTTTGAATATGATTCAGGCACTTATTAATATGTATATATATTTATTACGTACCTCTCAAAATCATAATATTGGTAATTTTGATGCTGTCAGCAAGTCAGCTGTTGTCAGTCACGGATTATATTCTCATTTAAAACATTAGCATGCATGTGTTCGTAATCAATTAATGTATTTATTTACATTAGACGCGCATGTAATTTTTATAAACTTGGAGAGCAAAAATGCCACGAGCACGCCTCAAGAAACCAGTTGTGAAAAACGCATTAAAAACTTGTTATTGAAAGCATGTCCTGAAATTCAACAGATCCTTACGTAATCGCGTCTGCGCGCGACAGAGACAGGCAAAGTTAAATGACATCGAATGTCCTAGCTGCACAATCTAGGTTTCGTTCGTAACAGTTATTGTATAGATCGGTTATCTCGCACTTTGTAAGTTTATTTTGTAACAGGTGACAGAAAGTAAGACAAGCGCGCACGACCTGTTCAAGCTTATACGAATGGAATTTTGTTCTGACCTTTTTAAATTGTCCTAGTTTATTTTTCAATCAGTAACATGAGTAACAATTAATAGTGCTAACTATGGTTTGGTAACGGAGCTTATTTGGGAATCCATTCTTAAACATATCTGCATATACACATTACATTAGATATAATAGATAATTTAAATTTTCATATTTTGTATTGTATTGCTGAGATATTGTTTGAATAATTTAAACACCATACATATTAAGAATCAGTACGTAAATTTATTTGATTATAATTTTCATAAAATGTATTCCTATGAAAAATGTACATAATTAAATGAGTATATTTTATGCTTAAGTACATTTCAACGAGGAGGATATTTAAAATATATCCGTTAATTAGAGATGTCTCTAAAGTAAAAATATGACAGGATATTTTAAAATAAATCATGCTCATACTTTGGTTCTGCACGTGTAATTCTAAATAATTAAAAATGTTTGTAAATACCAAATAGAAATTCAATTTATTTTTTTTCGTAACACTTCATAATTAATTTATAAACATGATTTCATTATTTCCATTAAAAAATAATAGAAAATACCCTCTAAATCACCTAAGATATAAATTTCTTAATTAAAATTACAATTATTCACATCCATAATTATTAGTTTTTAATAAATATAGCAAAACGAAACGCCTTTAAAGAAAGAATAAAATAATCTTAACTCGCAATATTTATATGAAAATGTCGAAAAATCAATAAATATTATCAGAATAAGGCGCTACCTCTCTATATTTTTGGCATTTCAATGTTGATCAATTGTCTTGCGTTGCCGATTTTATTAAGTGAATTCTCCGCTTTCATTAGTTGCTTTTAATTTCACTCTTCGATTAACATTTTTTATAATATTTAAATTAAACCACAAAGTAGAGCAATGAATTGTTAGATTATACTTGATTTGTATTTTGTGTAATCACCTTAATCCATTACTGGCTCGTTATAAGGAACTGTATAAACTGGTTTAAATATGTAGACAATATTTTAGTTTGGTTTAAATGGTCAGATGTACAGTTACATTCATTTCATAATTTTATTAATTTCATTTACCCAAAATTTAAATCTAGGTTAGAAACAGAAATTCAATTAACTTTTTAGATCCCAATATCAAATATAGCAAGAGCACTAAATCATTCCATCCGATTAATCACAAATTTGCAACATTTCATTCGATGGTTAGCAGACTTATTAACATTCGCAACCTTCGATAATGAATTAAATCATATTTTAACTAACAATGACGGGCATAGAAAATTACTATAGATAATATTTTAGCAAAGAAAACGTAAAAACAAGACCAAATGAGTTATTTGCCCAAGAGTTAAAGACCCTGTCAAGAAAACAATTTCTTCTGCCTCTCTTATGTCGGTAAAAATTAAATTAAAGTAAAAAAGGAGCTCTTCATAAAATAAAAAAATAAATAATAACATTCAAATAGCTATAATTTGTTAGGGCAGCACATTAGAAATAATAAAGACAAAAAAATAAAAAGTAAAACTCGGTCAAACTATGTTATTCTGTAATGATTGCCTTGGTGTTTATGTAGCTCCAAAAAAAAGAACTTTTAAAGAACGTATTAAAGAACATTATCGGAGTCTTAACTTAAGAAAAAACTCGATCGATCGTAACCGATTTGTTAGAACAGCCATACTTTTCAAATGCTTCATATACTGTGCAAGAGTAAAAAACCTAATGTATTAGAAAACCTAGAAATCAATAAACACATTAAACTAGATATACTGTTAAACAATCAGATAAAGCTATAAAAAAATCTGTAGAAAATTACTTGGACTGCATTATGTAAACAGCCCGGACACTAATATACTTATGATTTGTTGAAAGTTACTCTGTTCTTGAGAACAGCAAAAATCATCTAGATAAAGAAAATGTATCCAGTACAATTAAAACAAGAATATTTACATGCACTGGTTGCTAATAATACGAGGTAGGCGGCATAAATTCTCGGCCTGATATACAGAAAGACACTTGGAACAATATAAGAATTTTTATTTTTCAATGTAATCTCCCCTAACTTCTATACATTTATTACAACGATTAATTAATAATTCGATACCCTTGTAAAAATAATCTGAAGTTTTTCCGTCGAAATGTTCTATAACAGCTGCTTGCAACTCACTGTCATCCTTAAAACTACGTCACCTAAGGTCTTTCTTTAAATTAGAAAACAAAAAAAACCGCAAAGAGCCATATCCGAATACGGTGGATGTTCCAATTCTTGAAAGCATGGCAGCTTGTGAAATGGCGGCAGTATGGACGGGAGCATTGTCGTGCAATAATCGCACACATACTGCCAATTTTCTATTACGTTTTGCGCGAATACTGTCCCTTAATGTATGTAATAAAGACTATATAATATGTGCCGTTCACACTTGTATTGTGCTCTTTAAAGTCAATTAGCAAAATGCCCTTACAATCCCAGAATATTGTGGCCACCACCTTTTTCGTTGACTGAACGACTTTCGTCTTTCTGGGATTCCCTTTTCGATAGAGAATCGTAAAACAGAATCATTGTTTCATCCTCTGTGACAGTGGACTCTAAAATCGGTTTTGGGTCGTCTCCACATATGTTTAAAAACGACTGCGCACATTCGACTCGACACTCACGTTGGCGAGCAGAAAGAAGTCGCGGTACCCCATCTAGCACTAATTTTATTCATACCCAAATGGTCATGGAGAATTCGGTGAACACTTGCTTCGGAAATGCTTGTTATCACTGCTAATTCCTTCACTCTCAAACGGCTATCTTCTAGCACTAAATGTTAAAGAATCGAAATTTGTTGAGGCGTTATCACTTCAATTGGTCGACCCAACCGATCAGCATCTTCCAGGGATTCTTGTCCCAAGCGGAACCATTTTGCCCACTTTTTTTACAGTTGAGTACGAAGGAGATAAATCACCGTAAACGCCGTCCAAACGTTGTTTAATGTGATATGGTGTATGCCCTACTTTTGTTAAAAATTTAATGACCCCGCGGTACTCAATTTTCTTTACTTCAGACATTTTCGTGCGCGAGTCACATTGGTTGGCTGGTTACTAAAAACTACTAGGCTTCGAACCATTTTTTTTAGTGTTCTCCCCGAGTATGTGCAGGCATGCCGTGACGGAGTTTGAACACGTTTGAACCAGTATAAGCCTGCCAGGCCGAGAATTCATGGCGCCTACCTCGTATGTCCAAATATGACATAAAAACATTAAAAATTCAATTCTAAACTTAATTTGTGGCTGATCGGTTCTTCAAGGTCCAAATTTTATTATTTAGAATTGTTAAGTAAATATACTGTATTTTATGTTATATCGCTATTTCTCTGATTTCAACCGCGCAGTTCTCATAGATATAATACGAATTTTCAAAATAATTATAATGTCTATGCCTACAAGGGTAGGATACATAATTTAAAAGAAAACTGAAACGATGTTTTGAAGAAAACTGCCTTGCTTCAACATCTGTATAGTTCAAATATTGAAGGAATAAAAACAATTATCAAGTTGTAACACACTGTTGTATTTTCTGTGTAGGCAGTAATAATAATAAAGATTTTTTCCCTCTTCATTTCATATTAATCTTTGATTTAAGTATTGTTTTTGTAGCGTTGATAATAAATATTAGAAAATATTAATCATGTTGACGGGTGAACATTTTTCAAAATTGTAAATTTTGGTCTTAAGTTTAAATTATATTTTTCAGATTGCATCTCAGGCATGTATGGAACGAAATACCAGCTGCGGAAGTTAAATAATCATCTCCATTAATTGCATGTTATGTAAATATTTACATATGGAAATGATAACTGTCGTATTTATGTTACTTAAAACGACGATGCACTGTCTTTAAATAATACGGTTTACTCTTACAACCCCACTTACGCTGTAACTTATATAGGTATTGCTTACTTTTCGTTGCTCATGACCTCACATACTTTTGATTCTCTAGGTATAATTCTAAATAATTAATAATATACCGGGTGTCAACTAGATCATGTATCATAGTCTTTGGAATTAGACTACTTTTAAAACATTTTATATCTTGTACTACCTGTCTACCACTAAACCACAGCATATTTTATATCACTTGAAAGCTAAGAATTATGCCAATATGGCACTGTACTAAAAAAAAAAAAAAGGTGTCACTATTTTAAAAAATGAGGTGTGGCCACCACACGACTTTCTTATACGTATGAGCGTTTCAAATTTTACAATTTTAAGAATTTTTTTTATACAAAACTTATTCAAAATCCTATTCTAAGTACATTCATTCTCTTAATAAATCGCTATAGAATGCATACTTTGCAAGATATTCGAAAAAAAGTGCTACTCGCTAAGAGTAAAAGTGCCACTTCCGGTCCGAATTTTGAAATTTCATGTATACAAAAAATATTGCAAATTCAACTCTAAATACTTGTGTACTCTTAATAAATATATATAAAATGCATAATTTATGACATCTGCAAAAAATCGCTATTCGGTAAGAGTAAAAGTGGTACTTCCGGTCCGAATTTTGAAATTTTTTTTATACAAAAGGTATTTAAAACTATAATTTAAATACTTTTATACTCGTAATGTACCTGCCTAGAAAGCATGACTTGCGAGATATTCGCAAAAAACTGATTTTCGATAAGAGTAAAAGACCTACTTCCGGTTGGAATTTCGAAAAACCTTTTTAAGATAATTTGTCTCAAATTTAATTTTGAGTACATTTCAATTCTTTATAAATTTGTTTAAACTTAGTAATTGACGAAATATTAGCAAAATTCGAATTTTTCACTGAAGTAAACTGCTACTTCCGGTCTACCGATTTTACTGAAAAACTAATCAGATCTCAAGAGGGAGATTATACACGTAAATACAAAATTTGGAATTGATATCTACAGCGGTTTGACCGCTATCGTGGTCACAGACAGACAGACAGACAGACAGACAGACAGACACAGACATTTTTTTAAAACCCACTTTTTCGGTATCAGGGGACTTCAAAACGTGGACATCTGCAAAAATCTCGAGGTCGAAAATTTTCATCATCACAATACTTCCATATACTACGTATAAGAAAGTAAAAACGAGTACCTGTCATTTGAAAATGGACAAAAAAATCTTATTTTCTTTAGTAATTTCAACGTAAAATACATGTTTCCTTCGCCAATGCGTGTAAATGTGAAAAATACGTTTCTTAATTGTTTTCAAAGCTAACTTTGATGGTTGTTACATTTCGACAATTGTTGCGAAGCAGATTCACTTTAATGGATAAATTTAACAGATACCGCCATCTTTGACAGAAATGTCAAAAGTTAACCTGCACTAGATGGCAAATTTTCAGAAGAAACAGAATATGAACAGAAATAATAAATGTTGTATTTAAAAATTCAAAATAACGTCACTTCCGGTTTGACCGGAAGTGCTATAGAAAAACTGAGTGTACCTGAAGAAGCCCACCAATC
This sequence comes from Amphimallon solstitiale, assembly GCA_963170755.1. Lineage (NCBI taxonomy): Eukaryota > Metazoa > Arthropoda > Insecta > Coleoptera > Scarabaeidae > Amphimallon > Amphimallon solstitiale. The sequence continues at coordinate 62,744,460 of OY720676.1, read as the reverse complement.
ACTCATATATACGGTCCGAATTTCAAAGTTTTATTTTAACTAATAAATAAATGGCGTGCTGATACATGATCTCGTTGACACCCGGTATATAAAATGCAAATAGAAAAATTATCCTTTTCCGTAATACTTTATAAATAATTTATAAAAATCATTTAATTCATTTCTTGATTAAAATAGTTATTTACGTACACAATTATTTTTTGATTAACATTACAAAACAAAAAAAAGTGTCAAAGAATCAATAGACATAAGTTATCATAATAATTATTGGAATAAGATCTCTAAATTTTTATGTCGCACTTCAACCTGCTTAATTTCTTTTTTTTTGCCGATTTTATATGCCAAGTTTCCACATATTTTTGCTTTTAATTTTACTCTTCCGTTAATACATGTACTTGTTTTTGTTGATAATAATAACTTTGTTTTCAAGTCAATACGAAAAAAAAACATAAATAAGAGAAAAGAAAATATTAAACATTGTCAAAATAGTAATAACATACAAACAACTACACTTTCTTAATTATCTTTATATTATAATCAGTTCACAAGCAATAATGATTTTTGCATAATGTATAAACAAAACGAAACTAACTTGGAGTGGCTTGAAACTACACAAAAACACTAAAACACCTTCACCACACTAAAGCACAGAACAACACTCAGTGTTGTTCTGTCACGCTACCGTGTGTAGACAACGCGATTTTTAATTCAGTGCTACTGAGGATGACAACTTAGTTGTCAAAATACGTATTTAGCCTTTCTGTGCTTTAGTGTGGTGAAGGTGTTTTAGTGTTTTTGTGTATAAACAAAATATTAAAGAAGCTAAAATTTAAAATAATTACCGAATTTTTCTATTAAATGATTTTGGTAAACTATAAACAAACCCAGACCAAATAAAAAAAATATAACTATTATTAATAATTTTGTCCGTAATTAGATAAATGAAGACTTAATTAATATAGCTAATCTCATAATTAAAAACTTGCATTAAATGATTTCCAGCTAATTACATTGACAACGTCTACTTATAATGACACCCGCGATGTGTTCAATTCTATGAAGCCGATTGTACGTTGGTAGATTTACTCATCTAAGGCTTGCATTTATCAAAAGTGTTAAGGATGTTTCGGTTTCACCATTTGGTAAATTAATTAATTAATTTAGCTAGGGAGAAAAGTATGTTCCCAAATGCTTTTGAGACTGCAGAGATAGTCCCGCTCTTGAAGATGGGTAATACAAACTGTTTGCCAAAATTAAACACCGATATCTCTCCTGTCAATATTCCCCGAAATATATGAAAAAATATTAAAATTTAGAATTGATGGGTTACCTGAAAACAATAGCTTACTGACACCGTGTGCTCGGGAGGGTAAAAGTACTAAATATGTAGTTGTGGCGTTTTTAAAGTAAAGTCTAAGCTGTTCTGAGAATTAAAAGTTTAAGAATCAGTATCTTTTGCAAACTCAGCATGTCCTTCGACTCTGTACAACATGAAATCACATTAAGAGCAAAAAAATTAACCGAATCTTAGTTAGAAAATAGAATAGAAATTATCAAATATAATAACAAAATGTCTAGTAGAAAATCTATATACCGTATGTGTCAATTTTCATTAGGTATAGGGATTCAATGTTTACGTGCGATTTATACGTATACAAATAATCCGTGGCAACGTGTCACCCCTACTGTCCGTCACCAATCCCAGCAACAATCGACATCACAACGATTTTCTCCGATCTCCCCAACAGATTTTACATTCAGTCTTTAGCTGCGAACACGTTGCGATCTAGTCTGCAATAAAAGCCGTGTTATTACTGAAACGGGAAACATCAAATGGCCGCCGCGATCTCCTGATCTAGTAGTTTATTATTATTTTCAGAATCCTTTTTTATTTACCTTATTTTTAATTTTATTAGAATTACGCTTTTGTTTGTGTCATGCAGCGTGAACGCAGCTTAATAATTCTCTGCATTTACTGAATGGAAAAAGAAAAACAAATCCTTGCAACTCGTAAATATTATTTCTGAACGCATTACAAACACCCAAGTCAGTGGTCCAACAGTTACTGCTAACTTGAGCTTGTATCGGTCGCGCTGGCATTGGAGAGGAAAGTAGGGGTGCCATGTTGTCACGTATTGCATGAATTAATCGCCTATGGCTAATGAAAATTGACACATGCTGTAGGTACGAACAAGGAATATGGCGTACCTTTTCATCTTAATATAATAATACTGATGATACTACCGCTAGATCAAAAATTATGTTGATAAAGGTTTTGCCATAGAACTTAAAACGTCTGTCTTAAGTTATATCATTATGTGTCATACTGTCATTAATACAATGACCAATTGTTTTACAGACGTTTTACATTCCATGGTAAACCTTTATCAATATAAGTTTTTATCTCGCGGTACAATATCCTGTAATATCGATATTTTAAAAAACGTAATAACTGCTAGTAATACTCCTCAGCTGAGCGATGGCTGAACAGTAGATTCATCTTAAATAGTAGAAAATTCTAGAAACACCCAATTCTCGATATAATGTTGGACAGAATAACAAAATGTTAGGCATCTTCACGGATTTAAAATTAAATTTAAAAAAATATGCAGTATCATTTTACTTTCTTATACGTAGTATAAGGAAGTATTGTGATGATGAAAATTTTTGACCTCGAGATTTTTGCAGATGTCCACGTTTTGAAGTCCCCTGATACCAAAAAAGTGGTTTTTAAAAAATGTCTGTGTGTCTCTCTGTGTGTGTGTGTGACCACGATAGCGGTCAAACCGCTGTACATATCAATTTCAAATTTTGTATTTGCGTGTATAATCTCCTTCTTGAGATCTGATTAGTTTTTCAGTAAAATCGGTAGACCGAAAGTAGCAGTTTACTTCAGCGAAAAAATCGAATTTTGCCAATATTTCGTCAACTACTAAGTTTAAACAAATTTATAAAGAAATTATATGTATTTAAAATTAAAATTGAGAATAATTTTACTTAAAAAGTTTTTCGAAATTCCTACCGGAAGTAGGTCTTTTACTCTTATCGAAAATCAGTTTTTTGCGAATATTTCGCAAGTCATGCTTTCTAGACAAGTACGTTACGGGTATAAAAGTATTTAAAACATAATTTTCAATATCTTTTGTATAAAAGAAATTTCAAAATTCAGACCGGAAGTACCGCTTTTACTCTTATCGTATAACGATTTTTTGCAAATATGTCGTAAGTTATGCATTCTATATATATTTATCAAGAGTACAAAAGTATTTAGAACTGTATTTGCAATATTTTTTGTATATATGAAATTTCAAAATTCGGACCGGAAGTAGCACTTTTACTCTTAGCGAGTAGCACTTTTTTGATAATATCTTGTAAAGTATGCATTCTACAGAGATTTATTAAGAGAATAGAAGTACTTAGATTAGGATTTTGAATAATTTTTGTATAAAAAAATTCTTAAAATTCTATAATTTGAATCGCTCATACGTATAAGAAAGTCGTGTGGTGGCCACATCTCATTTTTTATTTGCGTGTACTGCATATCTTAGAATGCAGCTAAATTAGACGACACTATGTCTCCTAGTACGGGAGACTATTTTGTATTTTGAAGCTGACAAATCAATTTGCAGCTGAATATCAAAGAAAACAATGTATAATTGTAGTCATTACTGTATTCCTGATCCTGCAAAACATGTACATAACATGACCTAACGTATTCAACTAAAACTCCAGATAGGGATTCCATACATCCGAAGCTTGGACTTCTCCAACATTTGATCTTTTTTCCCAGTTGCTGAACCAGAGGATTCGGAGATCGGAGACCGATAGCGGAGAGGATATTGTAAAGGCTTATTCCTTTTGTTTGTAGAAGGGATCGAGAGTATCTCATATTTTAATTGAAATATTTTAAATTAAATTCAATTACTTTTGTCAAATTTGAAGTCTATTGTTATTTTTTTTTTTATTTACTTCAATATACTTGCTCAATTTTTAAAAACCTTTTTTGTGCATGGCAACACGTAATCCTGCGTAATGTACTGGTTTGTTTCTGATATTTCCTAAAAGTTTGCTACTTTTTGTTACAAAAGTAACTGGCGCCTAATGTACAAGGCAGATTTGCCGACTCTGTAGAGTTTCAGGTTTGTGTCCCTTACTCCTTTTGGTTGTAGACGGTTATAGGCGTAATGTTCTAATAAAAAAAACAAACTAATAAACACCTGATGTATGTATAAAATAATAAATCATTATATGTAAGATGGAGCGTTGTAAAATTCACGTTATATTTTAAAAGTCTTTCCATTGCCTATTACCATACTTTCTTTTATAAAAAATTGACAGGGTCTGTATATACCAATGTACAATCACAAGCCCGTTATACGTTGATTAACACTTTTTCTGTCGTCAAGAGCTAATTACGCGATCTCATTATCTGTTAGTGTAAAATTAACACTCATTATTTGATCATTTTTTACATGGTAGAGGAAAGCTTACACAGCGTTAACTTCCTTAAAAGTCTTTCTTAAGGCTGTTCTTACGCTCGGATTGGCTACCACGTTGCAAGCGTTTGGAAGAAAACTAATTGTGCACTCAAATTTGTGAATTTTTGGTTCTAGTTGGTCTTAATATATTGTTTAAAGATCAATAGACGATTGTATAACGATAGATTTTAAATATTAATAACTGAATTAATGCGATATTCAACCGGAGATCAACGTTTTTCGTGTAATTAAAAAAGCCAGTTTTAAATATGTTTGAAAAAAAGTAAAATTATACAATCATGCTTTCATATTTGCTGTTCAAGAATCCAAAATAAAAATTGAAAAAATTGCAAAAGTAAGCCAGTAATCAATTTTCCCCGAACCCGTTGCAAGGCAGTATTTAGGCACTGGGAAGTGGCGCCCCCTGCATGCAAAGCAGAGTTCGCCAGAAATTACTTTTGCAAGTATTAAAAGAAATTGAAGGGGCCCAAAAGATAAACTTTCGTGTCGTTCATTATTTATGCTGCTATTTTTACATATTAAACTAGTAAATTTCAGGCAAACCGGAATACAAAATTCTTTTTATCTTACATTAACGGCTGTTGATGTATGCATGTACAGTTCTGTGCAATAAAGTGGTGTGCATGTCTTATTGCTAATTTTGACATTATTTTGTCAATGTGAAAATTGCTTATTTTATCCTGTATTTGAAAGGTTAAATAATGCCTTCATTATTGACATTGGTCATCAAAATGATTGGCTCTAATTATCTTTCATCTTGATTATTATTATATTTGAAATTATTGTTTGTAAAGATATTAACATTAAAAAAAACTTATTATATTATATAATTATTTAATAATCAACACGCAAAATAAAGACAAAAAAAATAAATACAAAAACAAAATAAGAAAACATTAATAAATTAATCATACTGCCGTTTTCTTCAACGACTTTATTTAAACGATAGGCATTGAATTAGTTAATTTTCATCTGCCACTAATTCTTCTCACGCCTTTTCTATATTATCCCAAAGAGATTCACATTTACAAAACATATACATTGAGTGTATATTTTCTTAGTTAATAAATCACATATACCGTGACTTCAAATACTTTCCTCATTAGAGTAGGCTGTTTTTAAAGTTTATTAGGTAATCAATTTTGGTGTACATGCTAAGCTTTTGAAAACTTCAAATTATGATAGTTGTCATACTTAAATTCAAATTATAGACGTCTATTATTATTTACGTGCCAACCAAACTATCAAAATTACCTACTACCAATCTATATTTGTAAATGGTCAACATTTACGTTGCCTTTCTCCTCCTTCTTCTTATCATCTATCGCCTGTTTTCTGCAATCGGGTTTTCTTATAGGCATATTTCTCGTTTTTCTTGGATTCACAGGTTCAGGTAAAACACATTTTTTATAAAACGAAACTACATTTCTGTTTTCAAAAAAAAAATCGTTTCGAAAAATAGTTTCTGTTTTTAAGGCCTGAGGCGTCCATACTGCGAAGATGCAATATGACCACTTGGTAACGTGTAACTGTCCCTGGATCTGATAGTACCATTTGTGACTGGTGTTCATCTAGTTGTTTGTCAAAAAAAATATTTTCTTTTTCGTAATTCCTTCTTCAGGAGTAACCTCTCTCGCACACCAGGGACACTTAATTTCCACAATCCCCCTCTCTTCTATGAGGCCTTCTGCAGATGTTCCCAAGAAAGGAAACTTTGAGTCATGAAAAAACCGCACGGCTGTATTTGCTTTCCAATAATTTCTTGTAGTTTTTTCTTGGCAACCTCCTTACTTTGTTTACCGTGTTCGCAAACACGGTAAACAAACTCGTAAGCTGTTTCTCGCCAAATCTCGATGCTGTTAGTCTTTTTGTCTTTCGAGGTACCACACTTCACACTGCTGCTGACCCCGAGTAGTAAATTCAATTTCTTTGATTTCACCTTCAGATTAGGGTAGCCCTTTTAGAAATGCCGTCTTTTCTAAATTAAACTCTCCTGGAAGCATATCAGGTTTTTCACAGTTGTCACCATAATACTTATCACAATTTTTTAGTTTTTCCCCACTTGTGTTATTTTTGAAGTACTTTCGAACGGCCGTGGATTTCCGTTTGGCGTTTTTTTCTTTATTTCGAATTTCTATTTCAGTTGCAAATTTTCCAGGACTGATTCCATACCCAAGATTCTTTTTCATTTTATATGTTGGTCTCTTTGTGTTGTGGCTTACCACGGCGGCGGCGCACCTATATACTTTTATTTGACCTTTTCTTGCAAAAATTAATTCTTTTACCACTACCAAACTTAGCAATGATTGAGTTGAATTGTTCAACAATGTTGTTGTTAACGTCATAAATTAGACTTGATGCATGTCTTATAAGATGATTTTTATAAGTCAGTAGTTTGGTATATAAATCTAAAAAAAGCATATTAAACATACACAAGCCTAAGCCTACAAATCATGTGAATTTCATACTTGTTCCTTTAATGGATGACATTACGCAGCCCGTAGGAACATAGAACTCTTCGCAGAAGTAACCAATCTGTCAACCAATGTCAATTGTCAATATCACCTTTCAAGCGACTTATTTTGTCGCTAAGTGAAACTTCTTCGTTTTTCCTGAATGCTATTGCTTTGCTTATTGCCCAACCTAATCTTAAGTGATTTTTCTAGAATGAAAACTATCTCTACTGTGCTTCTGTTGACGATTCTGTTTTGAACATTGCTAACATTTTTAATTTTTTTTGCTATGGCCTCAATATACAATGACCGTAACACAATTTTATATCATTCGCGTTTTGATTTACCCCTTCACAAGGAAGGCTCATAGCAATGTACAAGACAGACACGCGGAGAATTCACGTATGTACGTTTTGATAAAACAAGAATGAAACATTTTTTCCTGAATTTCTTGGCGAAGGTTTAATGGTCCTGCAGTAGTGTCTTTACATAATTCTCTGAGTTTCTTGTAGTAGTTGCGCATCAAATGAATTTTACACTCAATTTTCTTGACGACAACAGTATCGTATGGATTTGACTCCAATATTTTCTTACAGCAGTTGTTATCTCCGTCAGCAATTACTTGATGGTAGATCAGTTTATACATTTCCTTACTCTTAACGAAACCTTCTGCTAAAATATCGGCCTCCATACTTAAAGAAGATCCAATCCACTTTTTATAGCATTTGTGACCTTTGCAGAATTGTGAATCCGCCATTTCTGCCAACTTACAAATAGTGCAAAATTTATTTCGAACACCAAGAAAGAGAACTTTTTTCCTCGATATTCCATAATTGCAGCAGCTCCCGACAAAGAATCATATTTACTACGATGTGATCTTTTGGGCCAACAGCCGTCTGCCACGACAGTAATCATCGGAGTGCCATATTGACCCACATCTCCAACGGCAATGGCTAACTCCCTCTTTTCCTCAGCTGCTGGTCTCATACTTTCCAAACATTCTGCTCCTACGCATCAGAAATCTTATCATGAACAGCGTTTTACATACGGGCTGACATGCGAGGCAAGTCTAAGGAAGATGCAATTTGTTCCAAATGTGAAAAATCAGACTCTATTGTCATAATCCCAAGCACAGCGTCTTTGTTTACTTCGTCATTATTGTCGTCAGAGCTATGTATTTTTAATGTTCTATTGCACATATTGCAATGGAAAGTCGATATAAACCGGTCATTTCATCTTTTATCAATCGCAAATTATTTAATGAGCAGTTAGACTTGGGACAAGTGGTTGTGCAACTCAAAAAGAGACTTCATGATGTTTATTTTCAACTAAACAAACAAGCCATACATATATGTATAATGATAAGCTATATACCGGGTGTCAACGAGATCATGTATCAGCCCGGCATTTATTTAATACTTAAAAGAAAATTTTGAAACTTTGACCATTTATATGATTCATTCATTCTTTTTCAGTTCATATTTGGTTTCTACTGAAAATTTTGACATTTCTGTCAAAGGTGGCGGTATCTATCAAATTTATCTATTAAAGTGAAACCGCTTCCTAACAATTGCCGAACCAGAAAAACCACCAAATAACCTATTTCTCACATTTACACGCATTGGCGAAGGAAACATTTATTTCACAATAGAATTACTATACAACAAAAAATTTTATTGTTAAGTTGGTTTGAATTTAGACTACTTTTAGAAAATTTTAGATTTTCTACTATACCTATCTACCACTAAACCACAGCATATTTTATATCACTTGGAAGCTAAAAATTATTCCAATTATGGCAGTGCAATTAAAAATAGATGTTACAATTAAAATAAAACAAGTAAATTTAAAAAAATAAAAAAAAAATATAGTTTAGATTGTACTGGGGATGCATGAATTCGTCATTCGTTGCTAGGAAAGAACGCAAAACAGGTAGAGTAGAGGTACAGTCTAGTTATTTTAATTCTCCTATCCTCCCTTATAACAAAACGGAGTCCACATTTGTATAATATGTCTATATAAATTTTGCATTTTTAAATAAACTTTTATAGTCACAAATATTTTACCCATTTTATAAGTATGGTTTATATAACACTACAGTGGTCAAGATGTTTCGAAAAGTTTCACAGCACTACAACCTCAATCTCTTGTATGGTAATTTGATAAGCTTAATGTAAATATATTAAATACTTTATTTTTTAAAAATATTTGTTGAAAGGTCATCGTTGGCAAAGAGCGGTACAGTTCAGGGAGACTAAGTAGACAAATAAACTTCCTTTAAAAAAAGTAAGTAACTTCATTCTGCATTAGGCCGCAAATCTTTCTAATTGCTCTCGTACCTTAGCTAATACATATAGATCCATACCCAGGATAATTTCTACCATTAATCAAAAACCACAAATGCTTACCGTATGAGATTTTGATTCGAAAATGCGTGATTTTTCACCTCCATCCAACGACAACACCTGTTGTTCGATTTCGCCAATATCTTCGTCAACGTCCTAACCCAAAATTAGTTTAAAAACAGGAAAAGGTAATTCAGAACGAAAGCTTATAACAAACGTTTCTTTTTAATGGAAATGTTTTACGTTTTATTCTTGACGCATTTAGTCGCAGACGAGTTTTGTTACCCCTACGGTAGTTAGAATCGTTTTTTCCCATAATCTTACGAATTAAAACGCTCTCTCTGCTAAGAATAAGAAATAGCCCTCAGTCGGTCCGGATCTGTCAAGCACTCTCATAAACTACAGTGCGCAGGTATTGAGCGCATATTCACCCCACTCTCCTCCACATCGAACTATCTCTGTCTCAAGTTAAAAGGGGTTCAAACGTTAACGTAACGACACTTCGCATGAGACAACGATTGCTGTTCCCCGCACACTTGCCCCGCCAACCAATGCAAGTGATTGTGAGAGAACAGCCTTAAAAAAATAAATAAATGAAAGAGACTCGTGTAGGTAGAGCGACTTTCGTTTCTAAACTGATACACATACTAACGGTACTGTGTTCTGAATTAAAAAATATTTTCACCAGTGCATTAAACTGTAATTCTTTATTAATTCGCTTTGCTATATACATAAGCCGATATTAGATGCGACAGTTCATAATGTATTTTTTTTAAATATTGCCTCTTTAACTAACTGTAAAAATGATCTTCTGTTGTTAATAGCTTTTGCAAATTAGGTTGAAGTCATTCCTAAAGGAACGTGACAATGAATATTCAAATATTAGCTATACTTAATAACTGTATCTTTACGCTCACTAAATTATTGCAAGTTGTTATTTATAATATGTAATTTAGTGTACGTAATATGTTGATATTTGTTTTTTTATTTCTACTGCAAACTATTACGTCTTATTTCGTAGATTATTAATTTTTTTATACTAAATAATTATTGATAAACATACAATAGCTTCAGACGCTTCATGTTTTTTACACACATTATACTCATACACGTTATGTCAGTGTAATTTATTTTTCTTTATAATAGTGTTACGAAAGAATCTCCTCTCTCTGACTTTGACAAACCAATCTATTCATAATAGTATACCACAACTCTATAGTATACATCAATTAAAGATACTATTGGCAATTATTACCTACTATGTGTTTTATGTATAAAACTGTAACTTCGTACAATACCTTTAGTGTGATTTTTAATATCAGAGGATCACTAAGGTTGCTCCTGTAGTTTTAGTTTATTTCATATTTTGAGGTTGGCTACTGAGGCTGAAAACATAAATGTCGCTATAAAAATTCAGTGCCAATTCCTTGACTATGTCGTGTGATTCTACTATTTTGTTATTTCTGAACTTTTATTTTCACGACCTGTTATAATTTTATATAATTTTTTTTTGAAAATTCAGATTTTTTGTTGCATAGGAGATTTTTTTTGTCATGGCTTGTCGCGGGCGTTAGCGTTCGATTAGGTTGAGCTGAACCCATGTCAAATTCCGTAGTTTAAAAAATTTCAACAGCATTAAACATGAATTAATGGCAAATAAAGAAACCACGTTAGAATAATTTAAAATACTAGAGTTAAATATGTCTACCATTTTGTATAGGTACATATGAAAAAATATCATAAAAGACTGAGATTAAATTAGAAATATATAAGTCTGGTATTTGTGTGTTTCACAAATATAATGAATTAAAAAAGCATATTAAACTTTTTTGTATTAAACTAAAGCATAAACATATTGACAGTGAATATTAAGTACTGAGAATCAGACTCGTCTTAAGAACGATGAATTTTAAAATATTTGTCGAATGTAGAAGTGCGAGAGAAGATGGAAGAGGTGATGGTTATGTACAGAGTCATTAATTCTCATAATATAACTTAATACGAATAGAGAGAAAACTTCTCCCTTGGGCAAGAACAGACAAAATTAATCTACTATATAAAAGTCCCGTGTTACAGTGTTTGTCACAAAACTCCTTCGAAACGGCTTGACCGATTCTTATGAAATTTTTTGTGTATATTCAGCAGGTCTGAGAATAGGACGTAAACTATTTTTCATACCACTAAGTGATAAGAGTGGTCCACCCCAAACACTCTTTTTTGTTTTATGGAAAAAATTTTGTATTTTATTTTTTTTATGATTCGGCATTAAAAAATACATGCAACCCTAAATCTTTAGCCTTCCACCATCAACCCCTATTTTTTAATAGCGATATTAGTACTTTAATAATTTTCAACTCTCGGCGGTCGAAATTTGATCAGTTACCAGGCGATCAGTTATTCCCGCCAGGCGTCTACCGGTGTCACTTCTCACCCCATAAACAGCACAGAGTAGGGATGAGAACGAAGCCGGTCTCCTATCTTTCTCACACAATAAGCTTTCTCTCACTCACTAAAGTTTAGGGCCTAAACCGTTTTCGGCCATTATTGTTGATTGTGCGTCGATCGTAGCAGTGACGCTTATACTTATCATTTTACTTTCTCAATGCAACTCTCATATTAAGTATATTCTCATTAAGGCCAAACGATGTCTGTTTGTGGCTTAGACTTGGGCACACCGTGTTTTTCACACGGACAATTATACGTGGCATGTTCTCGCGTGGGTAAACCATCCAGTTTGTTTGTGTTGGCTAAAGATGGACTCACTAAAAATATCGTACATTCCATTGCACTAAGAGACTAATAAAGTTTTTATTTTTAATTGTCATTATTTGTGATAGAGATGTAATTAGAGATTTATTAGCTAAGATAATAAAAGTACACTGAATTCAAAAAATTAATGTTTGGTGTTTTGTTATTTTTATAGGCCGTCATCGTTCACAGCGCTCCGTTCCTCTTTCAGTCATATACCACATCCCATACACTTAAAATAAGTTACTTATTTTTTATTAGACTACCAAAATATTCACTAGAAATAATTTATATGACAAAACAACGTTTGTCGGGTCAGCTAGTATTTATATATTAAAATAATAATTTCGAATGTAAATAAGTTTTTCATTGCAACTAAATTATTGAGAGATAAATACAAGGTAAATTGTTTCTTTTACTGTTCATATATCAATTACTGAAAATGAACGTTGTTATTTGTGAGTAAATTCATTTCTCTTCAATTCTGCAATTTATTTAAAAGCAATATACATCATTAAAAAACCTGACTTTATAAAATATAATTGATATAAAAACACATTAAAATTATTGATGAATGAATACTTCAATATTTTAATATCATTTAAATAAAATAAAAAGTATATAAAATACGTTTGAATAGAAAATTAAATATTAGATTATTTTTAAATAAATAAATGTATATTAATTATCTCAGATTCACATATAGTCACATTAATACTAATGCATTTCGTTACATTCTTACCAAAGATACATCCAAGATAATAATAATTATTAAGTATATGTTATAATACGAGTCATAACGATACTTATACCGAGTGTCCATAGAAATTAAAAGGTGTTTGAAATTTTACGCCATATCCGAAAGCTTGCGAAAATGTTTTGCTGTTACCTCCTGAATGCTCTCGTTGAACAAAATATTGTCAACATTACATATTCATGTGATATTGAATTAATTTTAGTAAGTAGAATAATTGGTTCCTTTTTTAATCAATATATTGACGCGATTACATATCAAAATGTGTTATTATATCTTTCTATCGAAGCACTTCAACATGATTAGATTCAAATTGGTTACTTTCAAAAGGAAGGAGCTATACTACATATTGCACGAACATCAAATGGCCTCCTCTATCGCTTGATCAAACACTATTTGATTTTTTAGGTTTGAAATTAAAAAAAAAATAAAGTAAACTCTATATGTCTTCATAAATTACAAGAGCTATTGTAGAACCTGTCAACAGTATTACGCCTAGAATGATACATAATATCTCTACAATATGAAAATACGAGTAAATTTGTGGTCGAAATTAAATTGACAACACCTCAAAGAGGTTATACAGTTTTCATAAATTTTACAATTTGAATAAATATTCTAAATGTCAGCTTTAATAAAAATATGATTTGAACAGATTGTTAATCAAAATAATATAATTTGAATAAATTATGATTTAAAAAAATTAATTATAAGACAATGTAGTTTAAGTAAATTAGTTTGACATTCAAGCTTCACTGTACTTTACTGTACTTTACACTACCCATGATAAACAGTAGATAGGCGGCAGGTAGGCAGTATGTAGTACTAATTTTGCAAAATAATCTACTGTGCAGGAATTTCAAAATAAATTATGAACATAGTAATATGAATGGTTGTACGAGGGACATCTTCTAAATAAGGTCAGTTTTTGAATAAGAAGAAAAATACTGAATATATCATTAAAATATAGATGCTTTCAGATTCTACATACATTCATCTACTTTCCACATAGTTCCCATTTCAGTTTAAACATTTGTCATACAGGATTTTTAAATTGGATGTCAAAGAAATCTGCCGCCGGTGAAGAAGCCCAATCCATGGCTGCACGTTTTCACTTCTTCGTCGTCGTCGAATCGTGAACCACCAAGAAACTCCTTTAAGTATCAAAGCAAGTGAAAATCACTAGGTGCAAGGTCTGAACTATAAGATGCATATTCCAGTTGTTCCCAACCAAAAGACATGATTAGATCTTGTGTTTATGCAGAAACATGTGGCCTTGCATTGCCATAAACAGCATCACACTGGAAGATAGGCCACGCCGCTTGTTTTGTACGGTACACCGGAGTTTTTTCAAGGTCTCACAATACGATGCATTAGAACAGATTGTTCTGCTATAATCTTTCGTGCTGAAAGTGTCTTTTTGAATTTCACTCTGGTTGTCGATAAGGTGTATCACCATTCCAGTGACTATTGTTTGGGCTTAGGGGTCATATAAGATATCCAAGTATCATCTCCTGTAGCAATGTGGTCCAAACATTTGTCTCCTTCCTGATCGTATCCAGTCAAAAATGATAAAACACAGCCCAATCCTTTGGTTTGTTATCTTCAGAAAGCAGTCTTGGACCTCACCGACAACCGAATTTTCGATATTTAGTTTCTCCGAAGGAATAATGTATAAAGCTGACCTTGAAATCTATGGAAAATCAATCAATAACTTTGAAGTCGTGACTATTTGGTCCTCTCGAATTTTGTTGTCCACATCACGAACCAAAAAGGAAGATCGTTCACATTAACTAGTCCCTCCTTGAACATTCTCACTCACTTTCGAATTTCACTGTCACTGATAGCATTATCACCGTAAACTTTACAAATATGGCGACGAATTTCCCCTGTTGTCAAGTTTCTTGCACTCAAAAATCGAATTACATATCATATCTCACAGTAGTCGACGGGCAACTCATTTTTTTTAAACATTATAAACTCCTACAACTCAGCACATAGACAGACGATACCACTGCAAAAGGTGTCTAAATGCGCGCAAACCATGTTGGGAGCAGACACGCATGCGCACTGCGGCCATCGCGCATCATTCTTACTCTAATTCACTGACTAACCTAGCCGTATTTTAGAAATATCCCTCTTACCTACTAATACAGTAAAACATGTAGTATTACTTTCCGAGGTAGATATGTGTATTATAATTATATGCCGATTTGAATTCCTTTGTAAATAGAAATTAACCACCGCACATATTAAAATTAAAATATAGTTACTATTAGCTACTCTACAAAGCGGTTAGCAATTCAGGGTTAACATGTATTAATGATTTTCGACAAAAAAAATTCGGGCGCCTCACTGACTTAATAATATCAGAGCTGTAAAATTTATTTTCATATATTTTAAAAGTGGAGATAATATTAACATGCTTGTAGTGTATGAAAAAGTCAATGGTTCAATCTGCTGCTGGCATTACTCATACTACTTAATGTTATGCTTTATAAACAAGCAATAGTATTATATTTAGATATAATTGTTCTGAATTGTTTTAAACACTTTTATAGTAGAAAAATAATTCGAAAATAAACCTGTCTAAGTGTGTTACTTCAAGTCCAAATTTTAAGAATTTTTTTATACAAAAAATATTCAAAATCCTATTCTAAATACTTCCATTCTTTTAATAAATCTCTATCGAATGCATACTTTGAGAGATATTTCAAATAAAGTGCTACCCGCTAACAGTAGAAGTTCTACTTCCGGTCCGAATTTCGAAATTTCATTTATATAAAAAATAATTTTTTTTTTATACAAAAGGTATTGAAAATTATGTTTTAAATACTTTTATACTCGTAATGTATCTGCCTACAAAGCATGACTTGCGAAATATTCGCAAAAAACTGATTTTCAATAAGAGTAAAAGACCTACTTCCGGTAAAAATTTCGGAAAATCTTTTTAATACGATTTTTTCAAATTTAATTTTGAGTACATTTGAATTCTTTATAAATTTGTTTAAACTTAGTAATTGACGAAATATTGCAAAATTCAATTTTTTCACTAAAGTAAATTACTGCTTCCGGTTTACCGATTTTACTGAAACACTAATCAGCTCTCAAGAAGAAAATTATACACGTAAATACAAAATTTGGAATTAATATATACATCGGTTTGACAGCTATCGTGGTCACACAGAGAGAGACGCAGAGAGAGACAGGCACACAGACATTTTTTGGTATCAGGGGACTTCAAAACGTGGACATCTGTAAAAATCTCGAGGTCGAAAATTTTCATCATCACAATACATCCTTATACTACGTATAAGAAACTAAAACAAATACAGCTGCAAACTCAGTAAACATGAAAGTATGAAATCACATCTACATGTATTATTATAATCAATCCATTGGTAAGAGATTAATGCATACACAAGTCTTATGCAAAATGGAAAGCATCCAAGTAAATAAGTACTACTGCGTACCTAATTGTCTAATCAATTACAATGTAAAGTTCATCAAAATGCTAATAATATTCTCTAGTAATTTATTTAAAGTGTGCATGTCATGTTATCATTAAATTAAAATTATGACCGAGTCAAATATGCAAATAAAGTGGAGTACGGTTGTAACTTGTCACTAATGAGTACACACAGGAAACCTCTTTAATAAAGCCCTACTTTCACAGAATTTTTCTATATTGAGTACCATTTTAATATATAAGTAGTATGTATCTACTATGTCCAGAATAGATAGTTACAGAAAATGACGACTGTCGGGCCGCGTTGCAAAATTAATAAGGAGTAATATTATTATAAATGTAATTTATAACTTGTATCATTTTAAAAATGATATCTTCCTAATTGCAACTGATACTATTACTTAGTGAAATTAAATTCTAAAAATTTTGCCGTTTGTAAAATTAGAACTTACGTCTCAAAGGTTTGCCGGATATGCTTGCTACCAGCTGTACTAGGACGGGACGGGAGATCGATTCATTTTCAACGTCTTAAATTGCATATCTTATCTAACATCTGTTGCTTTATACAATTTAAGAGGTTAAAATTAATTGATGTCGCCTCCCGTGTTGGTGCAGTTGATAGCTGTTTGACTAAAAGAAAGCTTTCTAGTGTCAATATAAATTTGCTAGAACCAAAGACACATTTATTTGAATGCAGCAAATAATTTTTGGTGAAATAAGTATTTCTTTGCCACTACATAATATTGTTTTTGTTTAGCTGTATATATATCCTTAAGAATGATTAAAAATAAAAATTACCTTGAATTATGATAATAGTTTTTGACAAATATATGTGTATAAATTTGCAATTTTAAACTAAAATCAATTAATTATTTATAGCTATGGTATATAAAAATGTGTGTGTTTATGTATTTTCTTGGTCAAATATCAGTCTTCTTTTTCTTCTTCTTCCTCCTCTTGTTTATTTGATATCCACTTAGTTTACATTTATTTCTTTGTATTTCTAAAATTTTACACCATATAAAATACTTTATAATATGCGTGTTTTACTCAACTTTGCAAAACATGATTACTATGCAATGGTAATGTTTTATACAGTGTGGAAATAAAGTAATAGATAGAGACATTAACGTCGTTAATATATATTTTTTGAAAATCTTGAATGGTTATAGCGATTTTAAGTAAGAGGAATATTTACATCGCATTCGCGGTTTCTTAGGTCATTTGTTATTCATGTTATGACATCAGCGACTTTGTTTAATGACAACCTATAATTTCGATAGTACTTTCAATTCCCTATCCAACGGTTTAAACTTTTAGTATGTTATATTTGAAAAAAATGAGAAAAAGGGTTTTAAGGGTCTTCGCTAGTGAATGGGAAATGTAATATTGGTTGCATAGCACATAATGTCCGAGTACTTTTACACATAGGGAACATATAATAAATATTTGAAATAATAACTCAATATCTAAGCGAATAAAAATTCATTTATGACCAACTATTTACACATTTGAAACTGCGGGAAATATTTATATCAGAATAACAATTCATTGTAATGTGGGTTGCCTAATTTTAATTTATTTTATATTCATTTTAAACAAAGTAAAGAATAGTTGAACGAAAAATAAGTGCACAGCCGGGTAGCTTTCTATTCAATTTATAACGTGAACCCAAGCAAACAAATCTCCTCAGAAGGATTTTTGAGAAAACTGGTTTTTAATATTTTGACATATTAATTAATTTACTGTAATCCGATATTTTTTTTCTAAATTTGATTCTTCAGCCGGGTAGATTACTAAATTCTTCATAAGTTGACGTTGAAAGGTTTTCTCCATCTTTAAAATCAACAAAAATATCTGGATTCTAAAATCTGCTATTTTGCCATTGTTGACAGATCCACTAGCGAGGATCCAAGTTCAAATATTAAAAATTCATTATATTGGTAAAATGAATTTAGTGACCGGTGTATAAAACAAAAAACATTAGTTACGGCTGTCAGAATAAAATAAGTGTTATTTTCCTTAAATTATATGTTGTCATTTAAAAAAAAAAAGTCGGTGACGTCTAACACAAAAACTAATGACGTAAGAAACTAAAAATGCGATAAAAATATTCCCTCCGTTAAAAGCGCTATACCCCTCGATAAATTTTTCTAAAATATGAATATTAACGAAGTTAATACCTCTATCCGTTAATTTATTTCCACACTGTATATTTGTTTTGTATTACATTTTCCATCAACTTTGATTTCTTTTTAATTAAAATATGTCTTATCGCAAATAGTGGTTTAAATTATTTCCCAATAAAACTAATGGACTGAACATAACACTAAAAAAATGAGGTGTGGCCACCACACGACTTTCTTATACGTATGAGGAATGCAAATTATACAAAACCGTTCTAATTGTTTGAAAGTTTTATCTTCTTAGACAAATAAGGACAATTTTAAAATATTTTTAACATAAAAATTATTCAAAATCGTATTATACGTACTTCTATTCTCTCAATAAATTTCTATAGCAAGCATACTTTGGGAGATATTCCTACGAAAGTGCTACTCCATAAGAGTAAAAGTGTTACTTCCGGTCCCAATTTTAAAATTTCATTTATACAAAAAATATTCCAAATCCAGCTCTAAATACTTTTGCACTCCTGATAAATATACAGCTTGTGTAATGAAACACTTGATATTTCAAAGTAAATATTGAAACGCCGTATTCTGTCACCGTACTGGCCGCGCGACGAAAGACAGGAGAGGGTAGAGGTAACTCTAACATTGCCAGTCGATGCTTCATCGCTAAACGTAGCGAGAGCGGGGATACAGTACGCGACGTTGAAATTCTGATGTATTTTATACAATTGCTATATATAGATGACATCTTTGCAAAAAAATCGCTATTCGATAAGAGTTAAAGTGTTATTTCCGGTCCGAATTATGATTTTTTTTATACAAAAATTATTGAAAATCTAAATACATTTATACTCGTAACGTACCTGTCTGAAAAGCATGACTTGCGAAATATTTGTAAAAAGCTGATTTTTTCACTGCGGTACACTACTACTTCCGGTTAATAAATCATGTCACAAAAATTGGTTAAGTTACTGTCAAAAAACACATAGCAAGACGGAAATGGACTAACAATAGTTTATTCAGAATCACATTGTCTCCTAAGTATTTTATTTTGTTAATATATATAACATCTGCTACTCTTTGCGGCATGGAATTAAGTAAACTTAAACCGCATTGGTCAGAATTATCATCCTACGCATTATTAATTGTTTCCAGTAAGTCTGGCACATTTTGCGGTCGAACATTTCTTCTTTAAATAATGCCAACCAATAGTTTTAGCCATTTTGCATTAGCAATTACTGCTTTATCAACGACATTTTTACGAAAAAATGTATCGTTGACAAATTGATGACATTTATGAAGTTGGGACTACTATGTTCTATTCGGTAGAATTTTAAAAGCCAGCAGTAACACTTTTTTCTGACCGTAACTCTAACTATTATATTTATTAAGGTTTAAGATTAAGATGATTTCTTTTGGTTCTTATATCGCATTTAGTCATTTTTTTTTGTATTTAGTAAAGTATTTTATTTCTATCATTCACTTCAGATTTAAAAATAACGAAAAAGCTCATATTATGCAATACGTATTGTATAATTTCAAGTTTCAACAAATGCTAACACTAAATTACAAAAAAGAAAATATTCGCTATCACTGATTAATGAGTATAGGAAATATATGTTCTATAAATAAAAATACGCAGTAACGGAAATTATGATGGCATAATAAACGCTATTCACTTTTACATACACTATTACGATTTTAAAACAAGCGGATGTATATTTCCGTTTAATCATAGCCATATAAGTGAAAAACAATTTTGTTGGTACTTTAAAAGAAGTACAACTTTTACGTAAGACTGGAATTATATAGATAAAATTACTATAAAGAGGTAAAATTAATCAAATTATATTTTTAAGTGAGTATCCGACTTTATCTAGCATTGACATCACTCTATTATGTGATGTACCTATATTATTTCCTTGTCCTTTATTATACCAAAACTGTTCGCAACATTTAAAGCATCCAAGATATACACGTAATACACCTGGTAAAGCGGATAAATAAAAGACTTCTAAAAGTATCTTACAAATTGAAATAATGGGGTGTGTCCCCCACACGACTTTCGTATGATTGTTTCAAATTATACAATTTTAAGAATTTTTTTATAGAAAACTTATTCAAAATCTTATTATGAGTATTTCTATTCCCTTAATAAATCTCTATAGAATGAATACTCTGCAAGATATTCAAAAAAGGTCCACTCGCTAAGAGCGAAAGTATATATTACTTCTGGTCCGAATTTTTACATTTCGTGTATATAAAAAATATTACAAATCCAGCTTTTGTACTCTTGATAAATATATATAGAATGTATAATTTTCGACATATTTGCAGAAAATCGCTATTCGATAAAAGTAAAGTGTTACTTCCGACCCGAATTTTTAAATTTTTTTTAAAGAAAAAGTATTGAAAATCAAGTTTTAAGTAGTTTTATATTAACAATGTATTAGCCTAGGAAGCATAACTTGCAAGATATTCGCAAAAAATTGATTTTTGATAAGACTAAAAGACCGACTTCCGGTAAGAATTCGAAAAATTCTTTAATAATTTTTTTAGTTTAGATTTTGTTTAGAATAACTTATTTATTCTTGTCAAAATTAAAAATAAAATATATTTATACTTTATAAAAATTAATTTTAGTTTATTATCAAACATATCCTTAAATGTAATTACACCAAATTATATTACATAATTTCTATAATTTACCAGTAAAATACCCCAGAACCAATCAAATATGTACCATTTGAGCGATAGTTGAATCAGTATTTTGTCAAACCCAATTTCGTAGAAAAGCAGTCTGATCAATTGTTACTTTCTCAGATTATTTTACTTAGCAGTGACTAATTAATAACTTATAATCTCTTTCAGGGACAATATGAAACAACTTAAGTTTTACATTTTGAAAAATATATGTGAAAAGCTATCTACTATATGTACATATATCTATAATAATGCATTCAATGGCATGAAAAGTGTTATTCTGCAGCTTAATAACAAGGTTTTCGAATAAATATAACAAATTTAGGAAATTAATGAAAACTTTTATGGCAAGGGTAATAGAGTGACAGCTTGCTTAAGGGTTGCCTTATCCAGGTATTTTCGTAAGAAAACGAGGTGTGTATTATGGTGGCTTACTAAGTTATCATGCACCAAACATGGTATACATACAACGGATTAAGTAAGTGACTATCGATGAAACAGTCAATGTGGAAAAGAAGAACTTTTTTTATGTTACTCAAGTTTTAGCAAAATAAAGAGATTTACAAAAAAGTTACACTGTTGCTGCTTTCCCTATTATCACTTAATTAGTCCTTAGTACAGACGTACTTCCACATAAATTAATTTATTTGATTATGGTAACCATCAAATTCAAATACTGAGTAAATATAACAAGTATACGAAATAGTGGGTGTTTGTAAATAATTTACGCATTGCGATTTAGAAATTTTGATTTTATAAAGTCGATAACTTGAAAATATTTTTTGCATTTTTTCTACCGCCAGTGTCGTGCCTAAATATTTAATTTACAAAATAATCATCACTTTATAATTATGTTGCCATGCTTACATGCAACTGTTTTATGGCAAATATGATGAAATAGTAATAATAACCAGTAATTTCGAATTCATATTATGTTAAAGTTGATTAGTTTATGTCTATAATATATAAAATCTCGCATAGAAAACCACTTAAACTGCGCTTATGAGATATTAATCTGAAATTTAACAATTAATTCAATTTAAGCAGGGTAAAAATTCTAAATTAAATAAATCATAAATTTGATTCAAATATAAAATATCTAACTGCTTAAATCTTCGTTATCGCCTGTTATATTAATGAACATTGATCAGTGAGTTCCTGAATTTCCAAACTCATTTTGAGCAGCAAGAGATATACAGATTGCAGTTAATTGGATTAAATTAAATATACAGTATAATCTGTGTTTTATTATTTAATTATTAAATTAAAACAAGCGGCACTTACTAATTACATATTTACATTGCGCAATAATTACAAAACCAATATTCAGACCGAAATGAAGGAAAACAATTCTTAAAAGCATCTACTTAATAGTTGGATAAACAATACTAAAGGCAATATAACAATTTAAACAATCGTTTAAATGAAAAAATAATTATTAAGGAAGTATTGATGTTAAATTTAACAAAACATTTTGAACAAAGTTAGTACAAGACAAAAGTTTATACAGTTAGTTCAGATAATACAATTATCACAGAAATGTCAAGGAGTTAAACAAGTAAATCTTCAGTACCATTGTCAAGAGAAAGGCGATATATTTTTAAAAGAAAACGTGGACAAACACCAACGCCGATGTAGAATTTTACCAACTTTACCGAAGAACAGAAGTGACTTATTGAATATTTGAGTTCGACTATATTAGAAAAAATAAAACATTAATATTTTACGTTCATCGTAAATGTATCGCAGAAATTATTGTGTTTGCTTAACTAGCATGGCTATTTATATGAATTCTGTTAACCAATCAATTTTCTCTTTACTAGTTTGTGATTTATATTTACTCTACATGTGTACATTCTTCAAAATAAGTATTATACTTCCTCAGTATTTTCTCTCTCACAAAACAAAAAAGTGTTAACATATAAACTTAGGTTTGTATTTCAGTCCACATCTTTCTATATGTGATTTTGAAAAAGCAATTCATGGAGCTACCAGTTGCGCATGTTCAAATTCCAGAATCGTTGGTTGTTGAATCCAGTTGGTTCGATAATGGTTTAATAAGATGCGAAGTTTAGGTCTAGCAACTAATTACAGAGATAAAAGCAGTAAAATTGAAGAAGGCCTTGATAAGTATTTGAGTACTTAAATATCGTATTTATAGAATGCAATAAAAGTCACAAAAGGCAACAAAGGATTTAAATGCTTATTACAATGTCTGTTACTGGTATTCATTCTTCAAGTAGAAGGGTAGATTTTTATATTATTTGAAACAAGTAATGACCGCAAGTTTTTGCTTTTAATACGCTGTGACATCATGATATTTATTGACCAAATTTGGTTCCCATCCAACGATTTTGTTGCTCATTCAGCTAGAATATATAAGCGCAATCAAATTCTTGAAGAAGGAAGGAAATAGACACAAAAATGTTTACCAGACTGATTATGTGTATGGTGCATGCGCGCCCTCATATTTTACGATAAAATTGTGGTCTAAACAATTTGGACATTGCAGGGTATAGTGAATTAATTGAAGATAACACAAAACCTGGGGGCCTATCGAAGTAAAAACCAACAAAAACATCAAGAAAGTTGAGGATTGGTTTTAGCAGATCGAAGAATAAGCATTTGAATAACTGTCGATGAAGTAGGGATATCGGAAACTTCAGTATTACATTTTTTGTATAGAGATTTAGGAATGATTAAAGTGTCACCACGTTGGACTCCGAGATTGATTACTGCCAAAACAATACGTTTGCCAAAAAACTCAGTAACTTTAACGGATAGCAGAAAGCTTTTTTTGAAAATTATAACATGTGAGTGTATAACTGGGTCCCACCAATAAAACAAAAAATCCATGCAGTGGTTCCACAAAAATCTCCACCGCCAAAAATGGAAAAAACGCAGAACTCCTCTGGGAGGTTGAATATGGTGGTGGATTGGGATATGGAAGAAGTCTTACTAATAGAATACATGAAAGAAGCACTGCGATAACAAGTGAACTCTACAAGGAAAAAATCAAAAAGTTTGGGACTGCCAAACAACAAAAAAGGCCCACAACTGTGATTGAGTTTGACAAGTTTGCAAAGTCAATGACAAGTGCGGCTTTATGGAGATGAAACATCCCCTTTACATCCCATTTTTTTCTAAGAGTGACTATCAGCTCTTTTCTAAATAAAAAATCACGTTGTTTTTCTTCGGATGAGTACTGGAAATAAGCGGTCGAAGATTTTTTCGAGGACAAAGTATTTTTATGAAAGCGTAGTCTTATTGAAAAAATCTTGGAATAAATGCCTGGCCGTTGATGGATCATAAGTTGAAAAATAAGATATTAGTTTTCTCCAAACTCTTTTCCTTCATAGCTAATTCGACAATATGAAAACCTCCCATGGTACGAGGCAGGCGCCATAAATTCTCGACCTGACAGGCTTATACAGGTTCAAACGTGTTCAAACTTCGTAACGTCATGCATGCACATACGCGACGTGTACACTATAAATATGACGATTCGAAACCTAGTAGTTTTTAGTAATCAGCCAACCAACATAACTAGCGCACGAAAATGTCTGAAGTAATGAAAATTGCACACACACCACACAACTGATGAAAACACACACATCATGGAAACTTACGAAAACTTCTTAAAGAAAGTGAAGTCTGAAGACTATGTCTGGAATATTTGTGTTAATGCAATTATTTTGGGTGTGCTATGAGGTTACACGCAATACTGTTGCCTTTTTAAGAGTCTTCTATACCTACCCGTTGTATTAATCGAGAGTGAGACTCATCTGAATACATTCAGATTTACTAATATGACGTTTAGGCAAAAAGACGTGTAGAAATTAAACTCGGACTATATTAAGTAAACAGTTCGGAACCCAGACATACTTTTTATGATTTATTGAAGCTACTCTGTTCTCGAGAACGGCGATGTTCATATACAAGAAGCAACTGTCTAATAAATAATAAGTCATACATAGTCCAAATAAAATAAGATACATTTACAATTTCTATAAATAGATAATTTTAAAAATAATTAGAATTTCACATGTACGCGGCTAGGAGCATAAGGAATTTAACAGAAACTAAAATTAAATTTCCAATAAAAATGCTTTGCACCCACATTTGTATATTTGAAATATTGAAAAAAACAACTAATTATCAAGTAAAATACTGTTGTGTTTTAGTAGAAAGTAATAATAATAATAATATTTTTTTCAACCCTGATTTCATATTAATCTTTGTTTTAAGTATAGTTATAGTTTTGTTGAGTATATAATAAATTAATAAAGAAAATATAGACAAATACATTTTATGATCGTACGAGACGCATAAATAATATTCTGCCTTTTTTTGTGGAATTTGTGAAAATAAAATCTGATATATGTCAGTGTTCAAACACTACTGCAGAGGTGAATACTTATTATAGTTGTCTTATTCTGTAATCAGTAAGAATTACCCCTTTTAACTAACACACAGTTTAATAGGTAATTCGTGTAGTTATAGTTACTAATTAAAATTTCTTGAAATGGAAAAACCAAATAGCGAAAAGAAGAAAGTCAGTAATACATTCCGCTTAAAAAAAGGCTGGAGGAAGAATCTCAAACAATACACAAAAAATATCGCAGGTAAAAATAATCACTTTCACATTTGTTAGTTGGGTACTACCATTTGTTTTTTAACATTATTTCTTCTTACCCACGGTGCATTTTTTTACTTCTGAGCAACCGTAGAGAATAAGGTACATCGTATAATTCTAGTGGTACAGAAATCAGCCCGCTAGGCAATAAGCTGTTAGTATATGACAAAGATAAGAATAAAAGTAAATAAATGACATGTCACCTCAAATATTGCGGGGAGTCAAATTTTAGATTCTGTTTAGGTACCGACTAACCAAGTAGAGTAAAAAATGCATTGAAGAGTCTTACTAATTTTACAACATAATTACATTTATGTATACGTTTAGCTCAACCAAAATCAGCGAACAATGGAGAAGACATTAGTGCGCTTAGTGAATCAATACATCACTTAGTGGAGGTACGCCAGAATGAAAATTCGTCCCTGGAGTCAAACTTAGACACACAGTCTTTAGCATTACAGCCTGTAAACGTTGAAGAAGTTCTTACGAAGGATGTGCGAAGCGATGAGGTAAAACAACTGTACATTTGAAATTATGATAAAAAATTATAAAAAAATCTTATAGGGTTTAGACGGACGACGAATAGTAGATATAAAGTACATGCTGGAAGAAATATATAGGCTAAATTCGCACGGAAACAAGTTAGGATGCACATTTCAAAATTTAAAATTTGCTGGAGAAATTCGCTGCGGTTTAGAATCTAAGCTCAAATTCAAATGCGATATGTGTGGACAAAATTTGATTATGAACCTCAATAAATCGGAAAAAACAGAAATAGACGTGAACACTGCTTTAGTTTCAGGAGGCATGAGTGTAGGAATAGGATACTCTAACGCGCAGGAATTGTTTACCACCATGGACATACCCTTCCCCACACCTAAAACTTATGAGAAGTATAATGAATTAGTAAGTGATGGGTGGCAAAAGACCGCGCTTGAGGTAATGCAGGCTGCTGTCCGTGAAGAAGCTCAATATGCAGTTGAAGTAGGCAACGTCGACGAACAAGGCATACCTCTAATCCATGTAGTAGCTGACGGTTGTTGGTCCAAACGATCGTATAGAAAAAATTATTCAGCATTGTCAGGAGTGGCAGCAATTGTTGGACAGCGTTTTGGGAAGGTACTATTTATTGGTGTTCGGAACAAGTACTGCGTGATTTGTGCAAGGTGGCAGAAGCAAAGCCAAAATCCTCCTGAACATAAATGCTACAAAAACTTTGAAGGCAGCTCAACTAGTATGGAGGCCGACATCTTAGTTGAGGGGTTCAAAAACAGTGTAGCAATGTACGGAGTAAAATATTCTAGATTTATTGCTGACGGTGATTCGAGCACCTATAAGAAAATTTTAGAAGCCAGGCCCTACAATAACATTACTGTAGAAAAAATCGAATGCCGAAATCACCTGCTTCGCAATTTTAGTAATAAGTTACAATCTTTGACAACTGACACCAGATATCCTTTAAATTTGCGTCGTTTGTTACAACGGAATATACGTAGAATGAGAAATGGTGTTTCAGGTGCAATTGCCCATAACAAGCATCTAGAAAATAATGTAAAACTTTTACAAACAGATATAAAAAATATTATGTGTCATGTTTTCGGGGAGCACAAGGACTGTGGAATGTACTTCTGCAAAAGAAAAGATACAAACGAACCAAATTACATGGACGAACTGAGAAGATGTATAGAAATGCATTCTCGTATCGAAGTATGTCTACAGGTAAAATTAGCTGCCTACTACACAAATATAGGATAGATTTACACAAAAGTCTTTTTGTTTCAGGTGTTAATCATAAATGCGCGATCACTGATCGCAGATGTAGACAGCAATGTTGCGGAACATTTTAATTCCACCGTGGCCAAATTTGTGGGGGGGGAAACGAGTAAATTTCTCTCTGAAGGGTTCCTATGAGGCGAGATGTTCAGCAGCTGTAGTAGCGTTCAACACCAGACGTCCACACTACGAATTGCACAAAAAAATGTATTTGAAAAGCCCTACTTGCCGTGTGAAAAGATTAGAAGTGGGCCGTATGCGAAAAATAAAAAAAGCGCTAGAGAAACGAGCAGGAGTAGAAGTCTCTGTTAGAAAAAAGATTAATTTTTCTAGTACTTCTAAAAAGAGTCAAGAAGATTATGGTGAACTGTGTCAAAAACCTGACATGAAACCGGACGAGTTCGAAGAGCAAAAATACATTTTTTTAAATAATCTCGACATAAGTGAGGAACAACGGCATCAATTAGAGCGCGATACAGTTGAACAGGCAAGCAGTGGGCAATGGTTAGAGTATCGCCGAAAGCTATTGACAGCATCAAATTTTTATCGCGTGTGTACGCGTCGAAAGAGCACCAATTGTGGCAAATTGGTTCAGAGGCTTCTTTATGGTAATGAAATATATGTGCCTGCTATTCTACATGGCCGTAAAAATGAAAAGAGGGCCTTGCAACAATTAGAAAGCGAACAAAACATACAAATCAAAGAATGTGGTTTGTTTTTGCATAAGGATTTCCCCTTTTTATGTGCCACTCCTGATGGTATTGACGATGATAATATTATTGTAGAAGTTAAATGTCCAGCATCGGCTTATAAAATGGAAATCGAAGAAGCGATACAAAAGAAAAAAATTACATTTTGGAAATTAAACCCCTTAACGAAACAATATATTGTAAATACAAAACACATTTGGTATTATCAAATACAGGGCCAATTACAGGTAACAGGCAAGAAAATTTGTATTTTTGGTGTGTGGACAGGAGACGAATTCCCTATGAAGACAACACATATTAGTAAAGATGACGTTTTCTGGAGAGACAATATGAAAGAAAAGTTGTGCGATTTTTATTATGATTGTTTGTTGCCTGAATTGATAGATCCAAGACATACGAGAAGTATGGTAATCCGAGAACCGCAAAGTATTCTTGACGCTCAGCAACAACTGAAAGAAAAAAGAGAGAAACCGAAAAACCCCAAAAAGTAATGTTTGATCCACTGTTCTTCGTTATGTAAACAATTCATTATCATTTCGTTATAAATTTTCATATATTTTGTAGGCGAAAAGATACTCGACATTGTTCGAATATTTCGCATTTTCATATTGTCACTTTAGTAGTTGATTTCGGTATATTCAAATTCAGTCGCTAAAAATACAGAATTTCAAGTTGTCATCTTTTAGTTGCCGTGAAGCAGGTAAGCACTGAGCCATTTTCACAAAAAAAAAGAGGTGTGGCCACCACACAACTTTCTTATACGTATTAGCGTTTTAAATTATAGAGTTTTATTTTTTTTTAATATAAAAATTATTCAAATCCTATTATAAGTACTTCTGTTCTCTTAATAAACCTCTATAGAATGCATACTTTGCGAGATATTCGAAGGAAAGTGCTCCTCGCTAAGAGTAAAAGTGTTACTTCCGGTTCGAATTTTGAAATTTTATTTATGCAAAAAATATTTCAAATCCAACTCTAAATACTTTTGTACTCTTGACAAATATATATAAAATGCATAATTTATGACATATTGGCAAAAAATCGCCATTCGATAAGAGTAATAGTGATACTTCCGGTCCGAATTTTGAAATATCTTTTATACAAAAGGTATTGAAGATTAATTCGTAACGTACCTGTCTAACAAGCATGATTGGCGAAATATTTACAAAAACTGATTTTTGATAAGAGTAAGAGACTTCCGGTATCAATTTCCAAAGACTTTCATAATAAAATTCTTTACAGATGTACTCAAAATTGTACATATGAATTCTTTATAAATTTGTTTAAACTTAGTTGGCAAAATTCGATTTTTTCACTCAAGTAAACTACTACTTCCGGTCTTCCGATTTTACTGAAAATCAAACCGGATCTCAAGAGGAACTTTATACTCGTAAATACAAAATTTGGAATTGATAGCTACAGCCATTTGACCGCTATCCAGTCACGAAAATATTGTTTACGGTCGTTATGCTGAAAAATTGAAACTACTGTCACAGCAATTTACAGATCGATTTTCCAACTTCAAGAACATGAATAACTCCTTCAGCCTTTCTACAAGTCCGAGTAAAAGTAATGTGGAGGAGGTTCCTTTACACCTGCAAATGGGGTTGATCGTTCAGGAAGACGCATATTTGATGCCTAAATTTGATGACGTGGAACTCAGTGAATTCTATAGAACATACTTTGCTGAACAAAATACCCACAGCTGAGAGCTTTCGCACGAAACATAATTTGCGTATTTGGAAGCTCGTATAAATGTGAACAGTTTTTTTTTTCAATTGTGAAAATTAATAAAAGTAAGCATCGCACTAGGCTTACAGATGAGAATTCAGAAAAAACTTTGCGCCTGTGTACTAGTAGAATTGACCCTAATTGATCATCTTATTTCTGAACTTCATTCTCAAGCCTCTCATTAATGTCTTCTGATTGCTTATCTTTTTTTTAGCTTATTATTATTTATGTATTATAAATAAATGTGTGAACTTTTATCGCTTTTTGTTTACTACTACTTATTATCAACCTACGGCCCGCGACGATTAATGTTCTGAAGTTGGGTCCACAACCAAGCAAAGGTTGTCTATACCTGGTTTACACCTACAAGAAAATACCAATTTAAAGGGGGTGCAGCTATGAGCGAGTTGTCAGAGCATGCATTCACTGTTCCGGTAATAGTTAGGCACTTTTATTTCTTACAGGTGTTTTCCATGTATCGTTATTCTGATTTTTACTTATGGAATTTCCTATATTTTCATCATACTTTCGTCATTATTACATTTTATTCTATATATTTTCGTTGAAGAAAGCAGGAGCATTGAGGAAAAGAAATAGAATAAAATGCAACAATGACGAAATTATGATGGAAATACAGGAAATGCCATAAGTGCAAATGAAAATAATGATACATGGAAAACAATTCTCCGTTTGAATTGGTATTTTGCGAGAATTTCAGTACAAATTTGTCAACACATTGTGTCGCGGTTAGTGAGAAAAAAGTACGAAAAAGGCGACCGACATAATCTTATCAATACATTCAGTAATACATCCAACGTAAAAAAAAGTGGTCGCTACAGTACAGAAGAAATTAACGTACTTTTCTCCGCGGATCAATTACCTGGTTAGTATAATAAAAACATACTTAAATTTACGTTAGATGTATTACTGAATGTATTGATAACATTATGTCGGTCACTAACCGCGGCACAATGTGTTGACAAATTTGCACTGAAATTCTCGCAAAACATTAAAACTTTAAAAAATCATTATGTTGTTTTAGAAAAAAAATTGCAAAAATGAGCACCGGTAACTTCTAGATAAAGGTTCATAGTTTCTACAAACGGAAAATGAAACCAAAATTCTATCATTTGGCTGACATATTTCACCGCCCGTGTTATAGGAATTTAACATGCGATTAACCAGTATAGAAGACTCACCCGGTATTTGAAAAAAAAGTAATATTTCTGAGATAACTGCACAGTTCTCATAAATTTGACCATGAGATAATTTAAAAAATAATTGATTCGGATGCGTACATTGGTAGGATAAATAATTTAAAAATAACTAAAATGAGATTTCGAAGTGCTTTTTTGATATTTTTTTTTGTAAAATAAATGCATCTTTTAGGGCATTAATATTAAATTGTTATTGTTATAAATTAATATTATTATTATATATGTTACCTATATATTAATATACCCATACACGCGTCTGAATACGTAATAAGTAGCATATAAAATCAATTACCAATTCATCTTTGCAATTTTTACAGTGTATTACTCCAACATATATAATAAATCACATCAACGACGGCAATATTTACTTAAAGACGTGAGGTGTTCCGTTTCAATATTTTGTCACCAGTGGTCGCCACCGTACAGAGGAATTTTACCTATTTTCTTGGCGGTACAATTACGTGGTTATTATAACAAAGACATACTTAAATTTACTTTGAATGCATTACTAAATGTATTGACAAGATTATATCGGTCGCCTTTTTCGTACTTTTTTTCAATAACCGCGGCAAAATGTGTTCACAAATTTGCATTGAAATTCTCGCAAAACATTAAAACTTTAAAAAATCATTATGTTGTTTTGGGAAAAAAATTGTAAAAATGGGCTCCGGTATTTTGTAGATAAAGGTTCATAGTTTCTACAAACGAAAGATCAAACCAAAATTCTAAAATTTGGCTGGTATATTACACCGCCCGTGTTATAGGAATTTAACATGCGATAGACGGGTATAGAAGACTCTTAAGTCCTTAGGATAGTAGCGAAAGGTAAAACCAGTACATTAAGCAGAAATGGCTAGTACCACAGAACATTATACCAAAAAAGGGCGATGAAAGACAGCTGCCTTTAGTAGAAAAGCAAACGGTCATAATATGACCTCTGCAAGTGAAACTACGGCTCATGAAAAACCGTGTTTAGGCACTGGATCAATACGCGGAGCGCTCTAAATACCTTCGAGATAAACTCCTAAAAATAACAGAAGAAAAACTAAAAGAGGGTATTATTCATAGATCTCAGGAAAAAGGAAGCGATAGGAGCTTTGAAACCAAATTAACAGCGCGAGAAAAACCTGCGTGGGCGTCAGACGCTCCAAGTTTTTAAGAAACAAAGAAAGTAGAAAATTAAAAACCTTCTATAATCAACATGGTACATGCATGTCACAGTGCTGGATACTGTGTCGCTTAAAGTCCAAATCTAAGTGTACGGAGTACGCCACGCCAAGTTTAATTAATTATTAAAAAATGAATTAATATCATAATTATCCCTATTCTTATTACCTACTACGACGCAATGATGCGACACATAACGTACGAAAAAGTGGCGGGGCAAGCGCTAAGCGCAACAGTGGGCCCGGCGGCAAGCGTGACCTAGACGGAGAGGAGAACAACATTTATAGAGTACAATGCCCAGCATAGCCAAGCGATCCCACGGAAACTTAAATGTACGGATTATTCACTGAACAAAAAGGAAACCAACTTCTTGCAGGCATGTGTGTTATATTATCTTAAGAAAATATACGAAATATACCCTTGCCATGTTATTTGCGTATACGTTACTTGCATTGTCTTGATCAGCACAGAAAACTCTGTGTAAATTGATAAACCTCTAATCAAACTTGGCAAGATTTCGTTAAAGACATGAACATTAATTGAAATCTCTGAAAACTTGCCAAGTTTGATGTGGAAATTTGTCAACTTATATAAAATATTCTGTTCTTATCAGGACAATGCAAGGATCGTGTAGGCAAGTAATTTGGCATAGTTTTTGTATTTCAGTAATTTTTTAACTTGTATGTTTTTGGTAAGATTCTACATTCTCAGTTAAACTTCTACCCAAAAAGTATGGACGATGTGAGTGATTAGCACGACGAGCTCATCCACCAAGACGTTTTCGTAATGAAAAAGCGGTGCACAGGCAAGTAAAATCCTATAATGTTAGTAGATTAATGTTAGACGATAAGAAGAGCGGTTGTGGATGATGTTTATGAGAGAGTGCAAGATTTTGTCACATTTATAGCTGTAAGAATCTGAAATATACCCTAAAATAAGTTATAAAAAGAAAAATGTTTACATTAAAATCCAAACGAAATTAGAGCTTCCGTCTACTTTTTATTAGAATAATGTGCTTATGTATTCTAAAAAATAAATATACACCACTTCGTAGCAAATCGAAACGCTAAAATTTGTTGGTCAGTACTGTTAAGCTTTGAGATGAGTTTAGGAACGCCCAACATTACGAATAATGTTTTCGTTTTCCTGTAAACGTGAAGCAATTGAATGTTTCAAATGTTTTTGTTAATAATCACGAAATACAAGAGCGTAGGTAAATAAATGAATATATTTTCTTTAAAAAATTCCGTTATTTGTTTTTTAAAATGCATTTCATGCTTATCAAAAGCCTGTGAACCTAATAATGTGTGTAAATTACCTAGAGCTAAATATTATACTTGTATGTATGTATCTGTGTAGTAGGAACGTTATAATATCCATGTAACTATGATATTGATACGAAATATTTGCATAAGTGTGCATATATATGAGTACGTGCGTACGTTATGGACTGTTTCATAAGTATTCGCGGCATGCTTCTTATGCCACCTTCATTTTGAACAAGATAATATTACAATCTCTGGAAGTCCAATAATAGAACAGTTTAAGTAACGGTATAACCTCAGTACCTTGCATTCTTCAAAGCAAATGTAAATTTAGATCAAGGACGAACATTTATATATAAAAAAAGGAATGACTTACTGAACTTTCCCGAGGAATGAAAAGTATGCATTACAATGCGGAGCCTTTATCTTCATAGAATTATGTAAATGTCATATTTACACTAGCACTTCGATCGTCAGAAAGGTTTTTAACGGTTGATTATTGTAGAACAGGTGAATAGGTAACTTTGAAACAAAATTAATATGTGAAATATATTTGCAGTATGTCACCATCCATTAAGTTAGATGAAAATCCACACTAATCCAACAAATATTTGACAAATATTATAAACACGTGTTTGACAAAGTAAGAAATTTATTTTTCACTAACTATAAATTATATATTAGTATATAATTAAGTTTTACCCACATAATTTTTGAACAATAATCTAATAAATAGCTTAATTTGTTAGTGTTGTGGATGGGATATAATGAATTCGCCCAACTCTAATACGTTTATAGCGCACTATGACGTATGTAGTATTCTCTAACTGTTTTCACTTTACATTTTGTCATTGTTGTTCCATATTAAGGGTCCTATATAGTGGATCTGTCAACAATGGAAAAATAGCAGATTTTAGATGCAAGATATTTTTGTTGAGAAAACCTTTCAACGTCAACTTATGAAGAATTTAATAATCTACCCCGCTGAAGAATCAAATTTAGAAAAAAATTATCGGATTAAAGAAAATTAATTAATATGTCAAAATATTAATAACAAGTCTTCTCAAAAATCATATGAATATAAAATATATTAAAATTAGGCAACCCACATTACAATGAATTGTTATTCTAGTAAAAATCTTTCCCACGGTTACAAATTTGTAAATATTTGGTCATAAATGAATTTTTATTCGCTTATATATTGAGTTATCATTTCAAATATTTATTATATATTCCCTATGTGTAATAAGTACTCGGACATCCTTAGCTTATTAAATTATGTGTTATGCAACCAATATTACATTTCCGATCCACATTATTATTGGGATAAACCACAAGTACAATACAACAAACGCAAAAAATTATAAAAACAACACGAATAACAAAGAAAAAACAACAATAACAATAACAATAATACGTTTAGAGATCAATAATAATACTTTAAAGGCAGTTTTACAGAAGCACAAATTATCTTATCAATGTAATATCGTGGCCTACTATCTTTTTCCATGGCTACTATAATTATTACTGCATCCTGAATAAGATTTTTAAAATAAGCTTGAATATCTTCTAAAATATCAAAGATATGTGCAGAACATACTTAACAAAGAAAAAAGTAGCTGACGAAGGATTTAATATGATACTTTAAAAAAAAGATTGGATGTTCTATTTAAAATATATAAGACATTTTGTTTGCAGTTTCCTTATTTTGTAACAGCTTTGCGAACACCCAGTATATAAATTAGAACAAGTTCTGAGTGCAAGTGTCACTTGGCACACCTTTCGTGTATGCTATACTAAATTCTTTCGTGTGTTGTCATGCACTCTTGAATCATATGCAATTAAAAAGACATTTGAAAATCTTATTTTTGACTTTAATCATAAATAAGTAGAAAAATATTAACTTAAACCATTAATTCTCTTTAATTAAAATAAAGCAGATAATCCAGTTCAAAATATTAATTTAAAACTTCATCAATAACAGTCGTTCTATCTTAATAAAATTACAAAGAAAAACATTCAAGTAAGCAACTCACTTTGTTGACAAATTCAGCTGAATTTCGAGGATGGAACTTGGTTTAAACAAAAAGAATGACATTAGGATGCTTCCATAGCTGAGTATAACATGATGCACTAACTGAAATCACAATTTTTCTAAACATACCATAAATCTGGTCTTTTTTGATTATTGATAAATGAAATTAAATATGGAGAAACTTTTTCCGTAAGAGTAAGGTGACTTAACCAATCATAATAAAGGTATAACCATAGACTCCAGATATTCTTGAGAGTGATTCCTACCTACATTACCTAAGGATGATTCGTTACAAGTTTAAATACTTTCGTTCAATTTTATATCCGTCCACTCATTTAAAAATGATTACAGAAGTAATCTTGGCATCGATCGGAGGAGCACTGTCATTAAAAAACAATCTATTTTTCATATGATTTACTAGAAGACACTGCTGTGTTTGATTTTTTAGTGTAGTGCAGCTTGCTCATGAGTTACCTTACATTAAGAACCACTGGAGCTATCTAGTGTATCTGTATGTATGAAATACTTAAAGCCCTTGTTACTTCATCTTTATACTCTATTATAACAGAAGAACTGTTGAAATATATAGTCAATACCTACGAAGTGGGACCGATTTGAACAATCCATCACAGATTGACACATGATCCACTAATACACGCACCCAAAAGAGAAATTACATATTTAAATGTAAATCTGTATATATACTTGTGACGAGAGGGGGCGGGAGTGAGAAGTGTAAGAAGGGAGAGGTAAAGTGAATATTCACATCGTATAAAGAAAATTAAAGAATAGAGTATGTTCCTCCGGAAAAGAAAATGTATACGATTGTAGAATTGATTTAGAAGGAGTGCGCAAATAATATTATTAATAATACTGAGACTTCATTTAAAAATAAAAGACAATGACTTACGCAAATTTGTAAGAAGATCATCATCATAGGTTGCTTAGCCTTAAGCATTTATAACTGTTCTTAATTTATTATGCAATTCACGTCGTCAGCGATTAATTTTTCACATTTCAGTAAAAAGAAAATGTTCAAAAAACAATTTTAAAATACAATATACAAAATATTAGGTACTTATATTAGAATCTTTACGTCTACCTTATGAATTTGTTGCTATTATAGGAATCCTCTACAGGAATATTTTTATGGGAAGGAACTGTAGTCATGTTTAAATTAAGGTTGACTAGCTCACCTGAAACAAAAGAAAAAATGTATGATTAGTTTAATAAAAACCTAAAATATAAAATAAAAGACAAAATATATAAATACAAAAAACTACGAGATTTGAGTTATAGGTACATATTAAAATTGTATTTTGCAAAATATCGAATTTGGTAATCAGATAACAGGAAATGATCAACTTGACTACATACATTTCACACCAAACTTTCAGAATAAAACAAAATAAAGAAATGATAATAAGTCTTTCTTAAAAATATATTTTAAGAGTTGTGAATATAATCTGATAAGAAATTTCAAAATTTTGCAATAAGAAATATGGGATAACGTAAACAAGAAAAAATAATGTGTTCTTTAACACTCTATCCATAGCGTTTATAAAGAGAGTTATGTATAGTTTTACATTGTTTCAGGACCTGTGTTCTTGATTATGTTAATTATTAAGTTAGCAAACCCGTAGTAATTATCAGTAAAATAAGCTGTAAAATGCAAACCTTATTTTATGACCATCATTACTAATGCAATCGTGCTCATACAGTGTTGATCTCAAGCCATTTAACACTCATTAACGTCAATAATTGGCTCTATAACGCTAAAATATAAGTAGTTTGTACTTTATTTTTTTTTATTTAAATTTGCTAATACGAAAAATTATGTAAATTGTTTTTATTGTATCTATACTGTTGCTTGTGAAGATAAGAACATATATTGGGAAACGCTTTAATTATACCCTATAACTTATTACAATATAAATTGTTATACATATAGAATTTACATATAGCAAGCACTTTAAGAAATTTAAATTGACTTTTCTGTTTTATATATTTATATATACAGGGTGTTATTATAATTAAGTCGACACTATTGCAAACTTTGTTATTAATGAAGCTACAGTATCAGTTATATTAGCAAAGTAGTAGTATTTTTATCGTGAACAATGATGACAGAACCGAAGATACAGTTGAACTTCTAATTTTCGCGCTATTTGCAAAAGTTACTTTTTTTTTAAATGGAACACCCAGTATATTTATGCATATATTGAAAGAAGGAATAATTTTAAAAAAGAAAGGTTTCATACAGTATTGACAAAAAATGAATGTTGCGGCAGTTATCCACTATTTTGTACAGCAATTCATATCAATCAAATCAAGATGGCTATGATAAAAAAACTGCAAATATTAAACAAGCATTGTGTATTATATTTAATTATTATAATAGATGTTCGAAGACATCACCGTTTTGTCCAATACACTTCCGAATTCGTTTATGTACATTGCGACTTACTTT
The DNA here is from genome assembly GCA_963170755.1 of Amphimallon solstitiale. Classification (NCBI taxonomy): domain Eukaryota; kingdom Metazoa; phylum Arthropoda; class Insecta; order Coleoptera; family Scarabaeidae; genus Amphimallon; species Amphimallon solstitiale. The sequence continues at coordinate 62,706,353 of OY720676.1, read as the reverse complement.
TAAAATCGATCTTGCGTCTATGTTATTAGCAATAGTAATTGTTTTATTTATTTAGACGCAAGATCGATTTTAAAAGTAACTCGCAATGTACATAAACGAATTCGGAAGTGTATTGGACAAAACGCTGATGTCTTCGAACATCTATTATAATAAATATACATAATTTAGGGCGCGGAATCGAGCGAGTCATGACATCGCCAATGGGCGCGCTATTGAAATGTTGTATTTTTAAAGAGGTTTTAATTTTATTTATATAATTGAATAACAAGTGGCTGGTGATTATAAAATACAAAATACCTTACTAGTTGTTCATTTTCTCTTCTGTAGGACTTGTTCTCTTTGAATTAAGTACATCCTTGTAGATAGAAAACGTCCATTCTACATCGCAACTGGTTATAGGTGCGTATTGGAAATATTCTTTTATTTCAGCGTATTTAGCATACACAATTGCCGCAATGTTATGAAACCGAAAAAGTGGTTTTTAAAAAATGTCTGTGTGTCTCTGTATGACCACGATAACCGCTGTAGATATCAATTCCAAATTTTGTATTTACGTGACTAATCTCCCTCTTGAGATCTGATTAGTTTCTCAGTAAAATCGGTAGACCGGAAGTAGGAGTTTACTTCAGTAAAAAAATTAAGTTTTGCCAGTATTTCCTCAACTACTAAGTTTAAACAAATTTATAAAGAATTCATATGTACTTGAAATTAAAATTGAGAACAATTTTATTTAAAAAGTTTTTCGAAGCTGCTACCGGAGGTAGGTCATTTACTCCTATACTCCTATCGAAAATCTGTTTTTTGCGAATATTTCGCAAGTCATGCTTTTTAAACAGGTGCGTTACGGGTATAAAAGTATTTAAAACGTACTTTTCAATATCTTTTGTATAAAAAAAATTTCAAAATTCAGACCGGAAATACCAATTTAACTCTTATCGAATAGCGATTTTTTGCAAATATGTCGTAAATTATGCATTCTATGTATATTTATCAAGAGTACAAAAGTATTTAGTGCTAGATTTACAATATTTTTTGAATATATGAAATTTCAAAATTCGGACCGGAAGTAACACTTTTACTCTTAGGGAGTAGCCCTTTTTTTCGAATATCTTGCTAAGTATGCATTCTATAGTGAATTATTAAGATAATAGAAGTATTTAGAATAGGATTTTGTGTAAAAAAATCTTAAAATTGTATAGTTTGAAACGCTCATATGAAAGTCGTGTGGTTGCCACACCTCATTTTTTAAATTTGGGCTTTGTGTTAGTTCCTTGCACTCAGAAATACTTCGAGCATCGTCATTTAAACATGTAACGAAATTTTGTAAACTATCGAAATTCTCTGCATAAAAACTATTTCTGTGTATGTTTTAGCAAAGCTAAGTCACGATATTTTACAGACTTTGCAATAAATTTCGGAATCACTGACAATTAATTTTCATATCAGAAAAAGTAACATAAACAACGTTCTAGATCTAAATAAATGATAACTAAAAATGTACGCGTATGTTATTGAAACATTCTCGTACATATTATATATATATATATATATATATATATATATATATATATATATATATATTTATAAAACAAGAAAAAGAGAATATTGGGTAATTCCGCTGTAGTGCAACCGTAGACACGTGTTTCTGACTAATTGGTCGTCATCAGTACGGTGTAGCCAAGGAATAAGGTGGGATATCCTTGGAGATATCTCCAAGGATATCCCGCGATAATTCCTTTATTGATTATATATATATATATATATAAAATATATTACAATTCTTTGCCAAATATACAAATGTATTGAAAAATTCAAAAGATTCTTGGTAGTAGTGGCATACAATGAAGTAAAAGTAATAACAATATGACAACTGGTTGTCAATTAGAAAACAATGACAAATATAAAATGCAAATCACAATGTATAATTGAAAATGTAATCAAATAAGCAATAGGACAGTCGGGATTACTTATATAGTCACAGCAAAAGGCTTGGGATTTACCACAAACTGTTCAGTCAATGCAATTATACAAATAACAACAACGCAACTATGTAATGAAAAATTAAGAGTAGAACTGTTGATATTATAACAATATAGAATGTAAAATCAGTCATGTATAAATGTAAATGAAAGCAAATAAGCATAGGACAATCGCCATTACCCATGTAATCCTATCAAATTGGATTAGGTTCACCTAAACATGTACAATCTGATTGAAATACATAGACAATCAACGATGCAACTATGTATCTTTTGAATTTTTCAATACATTTGTATATTTGGCAAAGAATTGTAATATATTTTATTAACTGCCTGGTTGAAATAAGGCATTACACAGTATTAAGTAAGCGCACAGTTGTTTTACACTTGGACATTTTGGATTGACATTTTAAGGTAATACTATATAATTTTTATTCAACACATATTAATGCTTTAACATACACCTTCTTTGTTATGCTGCACTGACGAAACCAAACTAGGTAGAAACATATATGTCTGTAGCTACAAATACATCTTAACACATACATAGTTGCATCGTTGATTGTCTATGTATTTCAATCAGATTGTACATGTTTAGGTGAACCTAATCCAATTTGATAGGATTACATGGGTAATGGCGATTGTCCTATGCTTATTTGCTTTCATTTACATTTATACATGACTGATTTTACATTCTATATTGTTATAATATCAACAGTTCTACTCTTAATTTTTCATTACATAGTTGCGTTGTTGTTATTTGTAGAATTGCATTGACTGAACAGTTTGTGGTAAATCCCAAGCCTTTTGATGTGACTATATAAGTAATCTCGACTGTCCTATTGCTTATTTGATTACATTTTCAATTATACATTGTGATTTGCATTTTATATTTGTCATTGTTTTCTAATTGACAACCAGTTGTCATATTGTTATTACTTTTACTTCATTGTATGCCACTACTACCAAGAATCTTTTGAATTTTTCAATACATTTGTATATTTGGCAAAGAATTGTAATATATTTTATTAACTGCCTGGTTGAAATAAGGCATTACACAGTATTAAGTAAGTGCACAGTTGTTTTACACTTGGACATTTTGGATTGACATTTTAAGGAAATACTATATAATTTTTATTCAACACATATTAATGCTTTAACATACACCTTCTTTGTTATGCTGCACTGACGAAACCAAACTAGGTAGAAACATATATGTCTGTAGCTACAAATACATCTTAACACATACATAGTTGCATCGTTGATTGTCTATGTATTTCAATCAGATTGTACATGTTTAGGTGAACCTAATCCAATTTGATAGGATTACATGGGTAATGGCGATTGTCCTATGCTTATTTGCTTTCATTTACATTTATACATGACTGATTTTACATTCTATATTGTTATAATATCAACAGTTCTACTCTTAATTTTTCATTACATAGTTGCGTTGTTGTTATTTGTATAATTGCATTGACTGAACAGTTTGTGGTAAATCCCAAGCCTTTTGATGTGACTATATAAGTAACCCGACTGTCCTATTGCTTATTTGATTACATTTTCAATTATACATTGTGATTTGCATTTTATATTTGTCATTGTTTTCTAATTGACAACCAGTTGTCATATTGTTATTACTTTTACTTCATTGTATGCCACTACTACCAAGAATCTTTTGAATTTTTCAATATATATATATATATATTATATTGCGAAATATAAGGTAAATATAATAAATTTTAAAAACTCGTTACCCTTGTACCTACGCCGATGAAGAAAGGATTTCATTCATAAAATCCTTTCTAAACTAAACTTTAAACTTGTGGTGTTCAGGAGAGCCAAAGTGTTGTACGAGGATGAAATTTTCAATTACTGTATGAATTTTTTACTCAACCCTTAATCGTTCACATATTTTTCAAATCTATTGAACGAATGTGATGTGGAACCAAAACTGTAGTATGCATTTCAATGAATTCACAAATCTGGTGGCAGAAAACTCAGCAGCTAGAACTTACAGCTATAATATATAAGAATAAACCTCGAAGTTGGGATATTCTTTGAACAGTCGTCATCTACGCAGAGTGAAAAAGAAATTTGAAGATTATTTGATAGATAATTACACATCGAAAGGTGTACAATTTTCCTCCTGAGATATGAGCTGAAATTACAGCATCGTTAATTTGTACCACCAATACAGGTGAATCGATTTATTCAATTTCAGTATTATAATTTCATTTCTGCCCACTTCTATTCATGTTTAACAATAATAGTAATGGTTCGATACAGGCTTGTCAAAATATAGGTAAAGGATTTAATTTCCTATTCACCCATCTTTTTAAACACAAAAATTTGTTAAAGCTGCTCAGTACTTTCGCGGGCATATAAAGCTATAAGCTTCGACCACTTAGGACGTCAGGTCATGTTATAGGCGCTTGCATAGTTTAAAGACCAGACGATGAGGTATATGATGTTATTATTATCATTATTACAGCTTCAAATAGAAATTTAAATAAAATCGCCAGTATGTGGCAAAGCGCCATCTCTAGAAAATGATAAATGTATTTTCGACAATTTTTAACGTACCAAAAACCAGAATATATTATGTTGTATATATTTAGAAATAAACAATAAATTTGATATTTTTTGGATTGTTTTTACCGTCAAAGTCTATAGTCAAAATGATGGTTATTAATTTACCGAATATGTGAACGTAGAAAATTGTTTAAGAACTGTTCGTCAAAGTTATAAAAAATTATGAAAAAGTTTGTGTTGTTTGTGCTTCGAAATGGAAGCGAGCCTATTTAAATTTTGTGATGGAAAATTGGAATTAAACCAATGCGATTATCAAACCCTTGCTTGTGATGTTGGTCCTACGAAATTGCGGATCATCGAAGAATATCGTTGTGCATTTACTGTGATTGATTATTCTTGATTATTGTTTTACACAAAAAGCACGCTGTTTAGCACTAAACTATTCCATTGGGAGGAAAATTCACAAAACTATAATTCGAATGATGGCAGTAAAAATAATCTGACACTGACAGTTTCCCCTACATACAAAAAACAAAATCGAATTTCATTTTGAGTCATCTATTATAATGTTTTGTTAAGAGGCATCTGTACGCTCGTGCGAATCGTGCGTAGATAGAGCGCATTTTCTTCTAAATAGTGCAGCTTGCTAGGACGTATAGACAAATCCATTACGAAGCGGATGTGCAGAAAGCGAAACGAGCGACAGAGTCTACCCGATATAGTTGTTTTTTTGTGCCGTACGCCGTAAAAATGTCGACACGCGTGTCAAACAGAAAAAAAAACATGAAAAGAAAAAATGGCTAGGCTTATTCACAAAATAAAATAACCGGCTTTTGTTTGATTTTAATTTTATTTATATGGGGCGATTATGACTACTTTGGAACCGCCAGAATTTCGATTTTTAAAAAAAAGGGAACTGAAAAAATATCGATTTATTATCGATGTATTGAATCGAATTTCATTATTTTACTATTATATATAATTTTTTTAAAGTTTAATGTTTATTCATTATTATTATGTAACTACATCTGTAAAATAATAAGTCCTATTTCTGTCTGTTTTTTTTATCTAGCATAACACGAAAAGTATTCAGGTAAAATTTTTAAAATAAAAGATATCCTTTCCGAGCAATTTCTGGTTTACTTGATATCTTTTTATAACTGTCCGAACACCGGATCATTTAAGATTAATTTTTTGTAGGTCGTAAATTACTCTTTTGAACTTGCGTCTACCAGTCTGGTACAATTTCTGACGATGTGTACAGAGGAAGTACGCACCATCAATATCCATCTCATTTCTCTACATATTGTACAACTGCCCAGCAGAAGGCGCCACTGTACAGTGATAAAATTCACATTTCAGGAACGCCAAAAAAACGGAGTAGGCATATTATTTTTTATTCATCTATGTAAATGTTTTTGTTGTTCATTTATAAATCTATAATCTGACCGGAGCAACTTGTTTTGAATTATTTATAAGGTGGTAAAAGGAGACTCAAATGGGACATTGATTATGTTGATTACCGTTCCACTTTGATATCTAATTGCCATTAAACGAAACTGAATATTAGAAAAAGCTCCGGGTGAATTGTACCTAATAATGTATATTTTCGAACTCTTAAAATACATTTTGTTCAGGTTCGTTGGATACTGAGGTATTTTGGCACTCATTTACATGTAAATCCATATGCTGTTGAACCGTACAGAGGCTCTTAATAGGGAACAAGGACTATCCCCCGATCTCCCGTCTAGCGACTACATACTTTTTATTAACAAGCCCACATGAAATAATTTTCCACACCTATGGTCGTTTCCATATTACTTAAAAAAGAGATTTGACTTCTGCAGAACTGTAACCACTTTTTAAATGTTGTATTTTATGAATATAAAGTGAGATACGCAAATATTTCTAGGCTTTTCATTATTAATTGTTATGCCATATTACAACAAATACATTAAAAATTATATTCTAGTGAAACAAAATTGCAAAAAATTTCGCCGCCTGTATGGTTCAAAGATACGTCTCCTACGAACTGCACTGCAGTGTACATACATATATGTACATATTTTTTTAACGTCTGATTTGTGTCTTAGAGCACGCTATTTCATAAAATAAAACATTTTTTTGAGTGTAACAGAATTATTTGCAAATTATAATATATGACACTAAAACTGTTAATTAGGAAAATTAAATTCACTAATTAACAATTTCAGTGAAAATTGGGATTCTAAAATAATTCTTTCGCATAGCAAAAATGTTTGATTATAGAAAGTAAATTGATTATATTAATTCAAAATTTAAAGTAAATACGAAAATGAAAATTAAAACTGCATTAACAGAGAACGCAGCAATAATGAGGATTCAACAATTCTTGAAATACATTAAAAGGAATTTGCAAATGTTATACTAATAGTATTGCTGAAACACTAGTAATTCTATAATCTTTATCGTTAATCTGCATAATTTGTCGATTTCCAAACGATAATATGCAAATGACTATATACAGAAGTACCCGCAAGCAGATTACATTCAAACACTTACTTCTAATTTTCATTGCGTATTAAAGTACAGTTCGTATATTTTTCATTCGGCTCTTATACTGTCTTAATATATGAGCATTAAAACAACCGTTTGACTCCCCAGGGACAAAGCTTAAAGATCATTACAAAGTAAGTAATTAAACCATAAAAGTTTAAGAGCCGGTTTTTCCAACTTCCATTAAAATACTGGGTTAACAAAACATTGATTATTTCTAGCCAACGTTTAACCTCATTTCTATTAAAGCAAACAAAATCCTCTTATTTCTTTGCGCAATCCCACAATTTCTACTACATACACTTCCAAATTGGGTCGTAAAAGGTAATTAACTTTTAGAATATGCAATGGCATTAAATTCTGGGTAGATTACTTAAGTTTTTAAACAACAACTGTAGAGAAACAGACTCTAGGACTTTGAAATCGTTTGTGGCGTCAACCATCGCTAACAGAAAACCTGATGTAAACCGCCGCTCGTTCTACTAAAATCAAGTTTGGTCCGAACATGCATCGGATGAAGTCGTATAGTATCCCGTTCAGTAAATCGAATGTGCCACGTTGACGATGAATGATTCTACACACGCAGCGTCAATGTGGCACATTTAAAAATTTGTTTGTTATTTTGGTTTAAAATTTCATATTTAGCTTAGTATTTGCGTTAAACGAACTGCTTTTGAAGTTCCAATGTTATGTTTCCTCATGGACAAGTTTCTAAAACCTAATACGATAATTAATAAAAAAATGACAATGAAGGAAAAAATGACGAGAAAAGCAGTTCGATTTCGACAGCCTCAACTTCCGACACAACCTAATACGTTTGGAGGCTTCTGCTTCCATAGAGTCAATACATAACAAAGGAAAACAAACAAACTAGTTCAGTACATACTTACGTAACAGTTAGCATACATGCCTTATGGTCTGGAACCATCCTCGAGCAGTGTTGGTTTCAAAAGATATGAGATTCGTATTAAGTAGCTGTTGAGATTGAACTCTAGACAGGTAGTATATTTTCTTTGGATTATTTTTAGAATACTGTCATTATATAAGTTGTCTGTTGTGTTTATAAATATTTCTAAATTAGTGATACAATGCTTAGTATATTTGCTCCATGGTCTGCTTCTGATGAATCAGAAGCAGCTCGATTTTACATTGCCGAACAGTTTTGACGTAATTGATGAAAAAGAGTGCATTGCCGAACGCAGCATGTGATCCATTAACGAAAAGAGAAGTTGTGAAGTGGTGACTACCTGCAGAACTCTATACAAAGAGGGCCAAAAAAATACCGTCAAAAATATGGCGTCTCTCTTCTAAGATTGCCATATAATATAAACTGAAGGAAGGAAAGAAACAGAGAGAGAAAATAGGAAATCACGTGCCCTTTGATTGCAATAACACAATTAGTTCAAAGTTCACTATGTCATAAATTATTTAAGACTTCATCAGGAGGTATACTAATAATAACAAAAATTAAGAACAATTACATAAAAAGAAAATAAACATATTTGTTACAAAATTTAGAATAGTTATAATTTCATAATAAAAATTATGAGAATACATGGGCTGAGCATAAGCATTTAAGAATATTCTTGTATGGGTATATACCGGGGTCGACATATTTTAATTTCTGATACGAAAGTAGAAAGAGAAAAAGAGCGCGACGAAATAAACTAAAAATAAACATAAGCGAGGCTGCCACACTCGGCAAACGTTTGCTATGAAATGTAAGGCGTGGGGGTCCCCCGCCGCTGTGTTGCTCTCCCACCACTGTTAGCAAGCAGGCATCGCTGCATATCATAAGGTCATCTTCTGCATATGATATAAGTGCAAACCGACATTAAAATTTGACGACTATGGTATAGGTATCGCTAACAATGTATTGTGATGCTGATGGATGTACTCTACAAAGTTGGTTTTCAAGAAGCTCGCAACTATTAGCAAATACATTCTAACATTATTATTGACGATATACAACTATCTCATTAAATTAATTCATATTCACTCATGCATAGGATTATTGTCATGTTATCAATGTCACCGGATTACCCAAAATAACTCGGTATATCTTATCAACGATAATACGACCTTTCCGGATTCGTTTCATCATAATATCATATAATTATAGAAGGCACACAAAAACTAATGTACTAATAGATAATATGTTAAATAAATAATTATTTTCTTTACAAAACTACTATGCTTCAAATTAATATAATTTCACCAACATATAATAAAACCGCTGCAGAATGAGAAAACTGTAACCGATATCTCTCATATCAAATAATTAATACTGCATCTCTTGAGTAGTATAAATAATGGAGTATTGACATTCACTTTATCTCGTTCCATATTTAATGTTTACCTAGATGATAAATGATAAACAGCTTTACGAATGTGTAGATAGCAAAGGTAGGTAGATATACATACATACAGAATAACAGACGATAGCGCTCAAGAGTTTTAATCAGTATTATTATAATTTAAAAAAGAAATTAGAATACTCTGGTAGAGCACAATACTTACAATTCTAATTAATCTTTTAATTATATCAGCAGATAACACAGGCCTACATCATGTTCTTACTTTGAATGTAGTCGATGATCTATATAAATTATTTAGAGATGATTACGAATCAGTCATTAATCTTAGTCGCATCATATCAGATTTTTTAAGCAAATGCACTGACAATGATTTTTTTGACGGTAAACGTAAGTAAATCGAAAGATAAAGATTAATGCATATATACCGGGTGTCTATTTAAGCTCGGCCAACGGCCATATCTCGGCAACCGTTTATCGTACAACCTGGAGGAAAAAATCTTAATAGTAAAACGGATCACGGGAATTTCAATAAAACTATTTTTAAGTTTCCAAAATGATCACAAGAGGGGGGGGGGTCAATTCAAGATGAATTAAAAATTCGATAATTTTTCATTAAATTCTAGATTAAGATAAACTAATATTTCTACTAGCAACATTTTCAGACGTTTTCATACAATTTTCATTTGAAACTTTTGGGAGCGTGGAGGGGGTATGTCTGCGTAGAAAAGTAGGTATAATTTCGGTTTGCCTCAACGGATTTTAACGTTTCTGGGCTCATTAGATAGAGAGACTTAAAAAGAATTGAAGGATATGTAGTACGAAATTGCGTGGTTGTCAAAAAAATTACAGGGGGCGCTGTTCTCAATTTATGTATATTACTTGTTATTTCTTTAAAATTTTAAAAAGAATGGTATATTTTTAATATCGTAATATTGGAACACCTAAAAGACTGAAGAGAATGATAAATACCGGAAGTTGCTACCTTTTTTCTTGACGAAGAGTCCAGCGAAGGAAATCCAGAAAAATAAATATTTTTAAATATAAATTTATTTATTTATTGGGAGTAATAATTTTATTTTAATTTTAAGAGCGTCACTAGACAATGTATAGTTCACTTGAATTTTCATCATACTCTTCCATAAATGTCTTCATTTCAATCTTTTTATCGATTCTTTAAATAAATGCATATGTTGTTACATTCTCCTTTTAATTGTTTTCAAATTGTCTAGTCTAGCTGTTATTGTCTAAATATCATTTATTGATACTGAATTACATTATTATGAGATTTCGAAGGTGGGCCTTGAAAATCAAAATGTAAAAATATTAGTGTTTTGGAATTTGGAAAATCTCATAATCTAACGTTGTAGCTTATGACATGAATCAGATTGTATTTTCAATACTTTGAAAATGCATTTATTGCTTCCTGGCAATATTCCTAAAATTATCACCAAAAGAAGATATTGAGTTTTCATTCGCCTTGCGAGATGTTCTCGATTTTTATTTATGAGCAGAATAAAAGACATAGTTTATCACAAAAAGACGATTACAACAATTGCTGCCTCCGAAATTGAAGTAATTCTGCTCTCTACTTATTGACAAGTAAACATGTGTATTGAAAATAATGGTTAACACTTTAAACATTTGTTAAGTTGAAGTTTTTTTGTTTTATTTTTTGTACTTTCTGATTTAAATATATTTGTTTGTTTCGTTTATATTCATTGGTCAATATATTTTCTTATGTATGTTTAGGTATAATAATAGGTTCTTCTACTTACTTTCATGTTATAGGCGGGGATTAATTCGATAGCAATTCTTATATCCTTTCGTTACTAATGAGTAGTTGATGTGCTTATAACTAATATATATATATATATTATATTGTTGCGTTTTTGGGTTCGCAATAAACAACTCCTGCAATTTATTTATTTAAAACAGTCTATATATTCACACACGTAAAATTAATTACAATATAAAAATATAAAACTAATCAAAATATAAAAATGTCAAATAAATGTAATGCACTTAAAACTACTACGATTTAAATTAACACACGTATTTATTTCTATTACTAATATTTATGTCCGTATATTTATGTAACACTGTACCGTATTTATATCACTTCTATTTATATAACACCGCACCACTATATTTATTTTGTACTACTTATATTTATGTTTACTCTTCGACTACCACTCAAAGAACTATTTATTTATGTTTATTTATTTATCTGCCTCTTTATCTGTTCCTAGCGACGACTACTTAAGGAATTAGTCATCCCCGGGACGTACCGCATATATATATCTGCAATAAAAATTCTCGAAATGTACCAGATAAGTTCAGTAATATACCAGAGGAAATCTGAACTCTTCCTTGCTTACGCCGCACATCTGTGAGATGATATATTTACGACTTCTTTACATCTCGTTTTTGTCGTCGCCCGGTCTGCCTCTTTTTTGTGGGACCTATTTCGTTACAATATTGTTTTCTTTCTTGTTATTTTATACTTAGTTCATGAGTAAATGGAAATTATTCACTAGATATATATCTGTTGATTAATAAAGATATATTATTATTATTATTATTATTGTTAATTTATTTCAATGTCTGAAAAAACAAGTCTTGAAATTTCAAAATAGGTAGAGAATTTGAAAACATTTAAAAGGAGAATCTAACGTAATATATGCAATGAATTTAAAAATCAGTAAGAAGATTGAAATGAATACATTTATGGAAGAGTATGATGAAAATTCAAGTGAAAGCGAACTATACACTGTCTAGTGAACCTCTTAAAATTAAAATTAAATTATTACTCGTAATAAATAAGTAAATTTATACTTGAAAAAATATTTTTCTTTATTGTCTTCGTATGACTAGGTATATCTTTGTCAAGAAAAACGGTAGCAACTTACGGTTTTCATCATAGTCTTCAATTTTTTATCTGCTTCAATACTGCGATATTAAAAATATACCGTACCATTTAAAATTAAAAAGAAAAACAAGTAATATACATAAATAGAGAACAGCGCCCCCTGTTACTTTTTTTGAAAACTACGTTATTTTGTACTATTATCTACTACTTTTGTAAGCAAGCATAGACCCCTCCACCCTCTCCTTCGTATGAGAGTTAGATCAAAACGTGTCAAATAAAAATTACATAAAAACTTAACTATATTTTTGTTGAAATTCCCGTGGTCCATTTTACTATCAAGATTTTTTTCCGCCAAGTTGTACGATAAACGGTTGCCGAGATGTGCCTTGTGGCCGAGCTTAAACAGACACCCGGTATATATAATTATATATATCATAGCTATAACATAGTAAAATAGAAAAGATAATTCTATGCCATTCCAATGTGATCCGGGCAAAATTGCGCATGCGTTACAAATTTTTCATTGTTCTAAATGTCACAAATTTTGCATTTGATAAATCGGGAATACAGTGTAACAGGGCAATCCAAACCACGTGATCCAAAATATGGCGTCTGTTCGCAGACAATGAATGAACCTTAGTTTTGTATGCCATCATTATTACTTTTCTTATGGTTATGCTTTTCGTGTACCTATGTTGAGTTTATAAACATGGTAAAGCAGAGAGATTACTTGAAGAAATTCTTGTCTAAAAATCAAGAAATTGGAGTAACGTCTTGTTGAAATCATCATGGAAAATTGTTATTGGTTATATAATGCAATTTTTGGCAGGTATCAGATGAACATTAAATTAGTTGATAATTTGGATCTATTCACTCTTGAAATTACACAATTCATAGATGGCATTCCACCTGTGCCAAGTACAGATATTATTGCATATTTGGTTTTAATACATAGGTATTACACTAAGGACCAAATGACGTTGTTCAAAAGTCTCGGCGTTTACATTTATTAACAACTTATTTATTTTATGTGGAAAAGTATGTTTTTTCCATTAGGTGAAGCTATTATAATATGCTAATTTAAAACAAATGGATGTGTGGTTCATTATTTGGAATAGTGAATCAACACTCTCAGCTCACTGCACATGCACGACTGGTAACAGCCGAGTAGTGTAGTCATGTTGGTGCATTCTTATTTCCAGTATACGAAGAAAAAGCAAACCATTTCATGCACTGATTATGGTGCATGGAATGGATAAATTATTTAAACTTTTCTGTAAATTTACAAAAGCTAACAAAACGGTCAGAACATTTTTTAATAAGATTTATTTATTAAAAATTTGTCTTAATTATTATAGAAGCAACATTTAGTAAATGGTAATAAAAAATATGTCTAATCATATAGAAATTTTATGTGTAAAATTATAAAAGTTTATTATTAATATTTAAGGTGCAATGTATAACAGTTTAGGATTTAAGCAAATGTGCACAGATTTCAGATGTATTAATAAATAAATTTAACGTATTATTAAAGTTTACTTGCAGAATCCCAAGTGTTCCCATTATTAAAAATGCTCCATCTACTAAAAGAACATAACTCTATTTATTTATCAGATGTACATCACCCCAAGCGTCACTAATGTAGCGTACACTTCCCTGAGGAGTTACTGCTATTAAAATTTCTATCCTGCTGATAATTAGACCAGCACTGTTGTTGAGCTAAATTATCATCTGGTTTTCCAATGAAACTTCAAAGTAGTCAATAATTACAGTTGATTTTTCCCGGAAACACTTATTTAAAACATACTGTAATTCTGGTCACATAATTTTATTATGAGTTTAAGCCTTTGATACAGAACATCATATTTAGATAAGTAAATAAGTAGGTACTTTGGTAAGTTCATTAAATAAAATAAATACAATAATAAAAATAATGAGATACATATTGAATGTGAGTTTTAACATAACCTCACTTTTTAAATAATAATATTACAGAAAATATTGAAAGAATCGTGCGTGGTATGAGATTGCTGAATTTTATATAAAATGTGAATTCTAGGTCCAGATTAAATATTGCAAATTCTTTAATATATGAAATCTCTTTGTAATGGTATTTAATACTGCTCTGATAAATATTAGTTTATAAAATATAATTAACAATATTCGTTGTTTATAATATATCTATAAACATTGTTTTAACTTTAATTTACATAACTGACAATGAATAATTTATATGCTTTTATAGATTATCGAATGATAGGTATAACTTTGACAGTCAATCCATTTTTATAGGATAAATAAAGTATCTCGTTTTTAGAGGAAGGAGAACTGGAGAAATGCTTCTATCGGCACTAGAACAATGACCAAGATTTATAAACCTCGAATAAAACTTTGTAAATTCAACTTTCAGGAATTAACGACCATGTACTAGATAGCAGTTGCTATATTGTTTCCTTCATAAACAGAATACGAATATACTAACTTTTATTTTTTTAACTGTTTATATTTAGCACATTTAAACAGAAATCGCCATCTTTGTTTTTAATATTGCATAATAAATTTGTAATTCTTGGCAAATATACTTTACGAATCACTTCACTTATCGATGACAATCATTTCTGAATATTTAATGCCACCTGTTAATATATTGTTCTATTTATAGTTCCCCGAAAATATATCAAAATTAACATAATAATATGCAAAGTCGTCATTCAAAAATACGCGGCTGAACGTGTCTTTCTATATTGATAAATAATGGTTTAACAAGGCGTCTTTAAAAAACTAGACCTATAGATGTTCGTGTTTATAAATCATAGTATTATAAGATTTTTTAAACTATTTTTCAATTTACTCAACAACTTTACATTACAACAAGTCACACATAATCAGTAAATGTTGTGGGTAAGTTTTCTGGGCCAAGAAAACACAATTATAAAAAAAAATTCTCATTAACAATCAATTAAAAACAAGAAGCAAAGGAACAATCCAACTGATTAGATAACATTTACAAAATAGGAACATTTGCCGTCGTTTCAATTCTTGAGGAAAATATATTTTCATAAAATTACGAAAATTGCCAAAATATATATAATTTAAAATTAATTAAAAAAACGCAATCGCAAAATTATTATTCTGTTATAGTGTTTTATCACGATTTGGTTTCTACAAATTATTATTAGCGACTATGCGTTTCACAGAAAGACATTAGTGAAAAGACACTGTCAACAATAAATATTTCTTTGTTTCCCTACAGAATGTTTCATAAATTATACATACTATGCAACTTGCTTGCTTCATGACCGTTAAAGTACATTTTTAATTGAGAAGTACCAAACTGGAAGCAACAATAGCGTGTGACGAAATGTTCGAGAAAATTAGTACCATTCTGTATTCATCCATGGGCATCGTTTAAATACACGCACCGTACCAGGTCTATGGGGTCTTATGATGTAATGGCACTGAGTTTGCTATTGTTTGTATATTTCTTTCTGAAGCGGAGCTACTCATATGTAAAATGAAGGAAAGGAAGTTTTGAAATACAAGGCAAAAGCTAAATTGATTGAAAGTTCTCCTAAATGTATAATAATTCTTGTAAATATCAACCATTGTTCTACAAACGAATACGAATTCAATTGCAGAAGTTTGGTGTTTGTCAAAAACACTTTTATTATTTGCTTTGTGTAAAATGTTAAGAGAAAAAGAGATATTTAGGTCGAAAAGTGAAAATGGTGTTTGCATTTCTAATATATTCCTTCACAAATACGTTTAAATTCTTATTAAATTCAATATGACCGAGAAGTCTACCGCAAATCTAAATCTTTGCCAGGATCTGGTCAATAAAGGACTTTCTCCTGATCTGTATTCAAAAATCAAAAAAATTAAGCCTAGAATTTAGAAATAAGTATATAGAGATAATTACTAAACTTGAAGTGAAAGCCAGCTATAACATTGTACAATATTTAATTTGAATTATGTGGCTGTCATCCATGTAGAAATGTTTTCTATTGTTCTCCTGTATTATCTAATTAACAAATACATGAATTTTCTTTAAAATAATAAGAGGTTAGGTACTGGTAAGAAAGTCGCATTATGACCGTTGGATTTATAAAAATTGAATAAAAATCTATCGTTTAGCTTTCCTATCTTGTGCTGTGGATTTAAACAACAATTCTCAATTTTGAGTTTAAAATGACAAACTTAGAACGCACTATAGATAAAAACATTAGATGGCTCCATTATGCTAAATAAGCTTGCTTAAACTTAAGATTTATGAGCGAGTTTCACAGCAAAAAAACAAATTTAATTCTAATTATAATTTTCTGCTTTTAGCGCTGAGAATTATTTTAATTAGGTAAATTTTTAATTTAAAAATTTACTCACGGCTGAGATTCAAACCCAGGACCTCCCGATCTCTAGCCGGTTGCGTTACTTTCGCGTCACCGCGGGTGTCTGCGTTCGAGTCTTTAAAGCCGTGGTTACATTTTTAAATTACAAATTTACTTAATTAAAATAATTATCACTTTTGAAAGCAGAATTTTTAACCCTGAGAAAAACTAATTTTAAAGTAATCTTGTAATTTAAAATCTAGTAACAACATTAGAATTATCAAAGCGTTTAAAACTGAAATTGTTGTGAAAATGATTTACAAACGAGGAATAACATTTCAGAAGGCAGCTTTTAGCTTAAGTAAATATCTGTGCTATTAAAGATTATGTTTTGGCAGATTCCCAATTAAACAGTATTATTTTTGTTATTTTAACAATAATTTAAGAAATTATTGTTAGAATAACATTCTCATACACGGTTTTTGTTGAACTTACAACAGTATATTAGTACAACAAATACACGATTAACTAAAACAGGATTCATTTATAAATCATACTATAGCTAATTTGATATTCTTAAAGAATAAGTAAAGTAGTTTCTTTAAATGAATGTGTTACATTTAGTAGGTAGTTATTATGTAGTTATTACTGGGGAGGAATCTTTTTCGGTTACACAACATTATTTTGTAAAATTAACAATGTAGTATTATACTTATACCTATTCAAAAACAATCTTCAAAAATTGTTAGTTACACTTGCCCTAATATATATACTTCCACTATTATATAGTTGATTCGTTTTAGCAAACCACACGACCGACGTACGAACTAAACACGATGATTCAATGCCACTACAAATTTCCATCAGCCAGAACAATTTCAGAACAATAAAATTAATCTAATTAATTGATATTACAGTCTACTACAAGAAAGCTAGTTATAAATTGAATATTATAAATTAAGGTATTAAATTTACTTTTCTCTACCTATATTTTATTTAATACTAGCTGGCCACCTTTCCGGTATCTGGCCAGATTAGTATTCAAACCAAAGAAATAGCGACATCTATCGGACGGTAGCATATACCAAAACGATTTTGTTGAACACAGCGAACATATTGTGTACATATAAATCATGTCGGTTTATAAATATAAAATTTATTGATAACTCGACCGCAGTGCCACCTATCAAGTTCAGATTTTGTGATTTTCTCTTTTTGGCACTCAACCAATATATACTATAAATATTATATACAATATCAGTTATTTTGGTCCATAAATATAGAATTTGTTAAAAGCATGACAATAGCGCAACCTATCGGATCCTAGCAAAGGTATAAATGAACGTCTCGACAAAACAAATACATTGCGTAAATATGCCGCAATCGGGCAAGTCGTTCAGAAGTTACACGATTACTAACAGATCCATCAATTTAGGTTGGAATGCGATTTTCCAAATTTTTCTTCAGGTCTTCCAGATTTTTTCTCAATTGAAAACATTCGACGAACAAAACAAAAAAAGAATCAACCAAATATGTCGCACTTAAGGTTTTTGTAGTTTGTCCGAATTTTCCGACCTTCTTTTTCCCAATTTTATTTCCCTGAGAACTTTCCCAGGACATTAAGAAACAAAAAAAATGAATTACGCATATCTATCGTTCGAATCGTGAGTTATGATCTTCAGTTCATAAAAAAATCCTATAGAAAACACACTGAGTTTCTCCCGAATTTTCCAATTTTCCGGGCAACTTTTCCAACTTTTGTTTCCCTAAAAACCTTTTTCGAACTACTACGAACATTAAAAAAAATAGCCAAATCGGTACAGCCGTTCACATGTGATGCGCTTACCAAGGAAGAGTATTTCATTTTTATTTGTATAGATCTGTTTATTATGTTTAGTAGGCAACCATTGTTGACAGATTTGTATTGTTTCTATCAATTATAACATACGTTAAAAGGTAATCATAACAAATGTCAAAAAGTGTATGAACATTATTATTTATGAGAATCCTGAAGTGGCATCTGCAGGTAGTATTTCCAGATTTCAAGGTGACTTCTATAATGCAATGGTAAGTTGATTTTTTTTAATATAAACTGATTACCAATACATTAACAAACTACCTATAGATTCTGTAATTCGACTGTGGATAGATCCTATTAATGCTTTATCAGAAACATGGGATATGATATACTGACATATATATATATATATATATATATAATAAATAATTCTAAATTTTTCTTGACCTTATTCACATATTCATGTGCATATATAATTAATAATTATATACGCTGGTATACCAGCAATACTTTCCATCTGTTACTTGCTATATGTATATGTATATGTATATCAGTACAATTTAAAGGAGTCAAGACCGAAGCCCGTGGTAGTGTAGTGGTTAACACACCTGACTAGTAATCGGGAGATTTCGGGTTCGATTCCTGGACCGCTGGGTAATTTTTAAAGTTATTAAAAATTACCTAATTAACAATTAAAAACTAATTTTAAATTAATTTGAAATTAGTATGACCTCTAAATCGTCCAAGAAATTTAATTATATATATATGCATATATATATATATATATAACTTTATATTTAATTACATTAAAAATTGCTTGTGTGTAATATGCCAAGATATGATATAGTATAATAAATGTTTGTTTTTCAGGCGACTGCCAAAACAGCTTATTCTGCAGCCACTACAGCTTTGTTGTTTTTGGCAAGGCATCCTAAAACATAAAATTATTATAGGATATCTTTCTATTTTTGATAGCCTGATTAGTAAAATTACATAAAACTTTTGTAATATGTCCTATGATGTTTTACTTCAAAGCTTTTAAATTTTTTGAATGTTATCTATTGGGCCTCTAGTAGATCTGAAACGATGTATTTGTCCTTATCAAATAATTGTAATATTGCTCGTTAGAAAATTACTTATATTTAAAATTTATTTAAAAGTCTATAATATGAATAATAGGTTCATTTTGATTCATATCCAATAATGCGCAATGCACAGAACACAGTTTCATGAAATACAAAATAAAAAAAAATAAAAAATAATAATTAAGTAAATCATATGTCATTAAAAGGTCATACAGAAAACGAATTTGAGTTACCAGTATTCATTAAATTAATATTGATATCCCCCATACAAACTATAATATCAAAAGTAAAGCGATTTTAAAATTCACCGACAGACGAGGTAAGCGTCATAAATTCTCGGCATGACAGGCTTATACAGGTTCAAATGTGTTCAAACTCCGTCACGTCATGCATGCATATACGCGAGGTGTTCACTATAAATATTACGGTTCAAAGCCTAGTAGTTTCTAGTAACCAGCCAACCAACGTGACTAGCGCACGAAAATGTATGAAGTAACGAAAATTGAGTACCGCGCGGTCATTAAATTTTTAACAAAAAAATGAGGTGTGGCCACCAAACTACTTTCTTATACGTATCAGCGTTTCAAATTATAAAATTTTCAGAATTCTTTTTGTACAAAAATTATTCAAAATCTTGTTCTAAGTACTTCTATTCTCTTAATAAATTTCTATAGAATGCATACTTTGCAAGATATTTGAAAAAAGTGCAACTCGCTAAAAGAAAAAATAATACTTCCGGTCCGAATTTTGAAATTTCATGTATACAAAAATCATTGCAAATCCAGCTATAAATACTTTTGTACTCTTGACAAATATATATAAAATGCATAATTTACGACATATTTGCAAAAATCGTTATTCGATAAGAGTAAAAGTGTTACTTCTGGTCCGAATTTTAAAATTTTCTTTATACAAAATGTATTGAAAATTAAGTTCTAAATACTGTCATACTCGTACCGTACCTGTTTGAAAAGCATAACTTGCGAAATATTCGCAAAAAACTGAGTTTTGATAAGAGTAAAAGACCTATTTCCGGTAGGAATTTCGAAAAACGTTTTTAATAGAATTCTTCTCAAATTTAATTTTGAGTATATTTGAATTCTTTATAAATTTGTTTAAACTTAGTAATTGACGAAATATTGGCAAAATTCGATTATTTCAATGAAGTAAACTACTACTTCCGGTCTGCCAATTTTGCTGAAAATCTAATCAGTTCTCAAAAGGGAGATTATACTACCAAATACAAAATTTGGAATAGATAGCTATAGCGGTTTGACCGCTATCGTGGTCACACACAGACACACAGACACACAGACATTTTTTAAAAACCACTTTTTTGGTATTAGGGGACTTCAAAACGTGGACATCTGCAAAAATCTCGAGGTCGAAAATTTTCATCATCACAATACTTCCTTATACTACGTATAAGAAAGTAAAAGGGCATACACTTTATCACAATAAACAACGTTTAGACGGCGTTTACGGTGATTCATCTCCTTCGTATTCAACTGTAAAAAAAGTGGGCAAAATGTTTCCGTTTGGGACAAGAATCCCTGGAAGATACTGATCGGTCGGGTCAATCAATTATTGAAGTAATAACGCCTCAAAAAATTTCAATTATTGAACATTTAGTGCTAGAAGATCGCCGTTTGAAAGTGAAGGAATTAGCAGTCATAACAAACATTTCCGAAACAAGTGTTCGTCGAATTCTCCATGACTATTTGGGTATGAAATTAGTGCTAGATGGGTACCGCGACTTCTTTCTGCTCTCCCACGCAAACGTCGAGTCAAATGTGCGCAGTCGTTTTTAAACATGTGTGGAGACGACCCAAAACCGATTTTGGAGTCCATTGTCATAGGGGATGAAACAATGGTTCTGTTTTACGATTCTCTATCGAAAAGGGCGTCCATAGAATGTCAGCGACCTGATGAACCTCGTCCGAGACAGGCGAAAGTCGTTCAATCAACGAAAAAGGTGATGGCCACAATATTCTGGGATTGTGAGAGCATTTTGCTAATTGACTTTAAAGAGCGCAATACAACTGTGAAAGGCACATATCATGCGTCTTTATTGCATAAATTAAGGGACAATGTTCGCGCAAAACGTCGTGGAAAATTGACAAAAGGTGTGCCATTATTGCACGACAATGCTAATTTAAAAAAAGACCTTAGGGGACGTAGTTTTAAGGACGACAGTGAGTTGCAAGCAACTGTTACTGAACATTTTGAGGGAAAAACTTCAGATTACTTTTACAAGGGTATAGAATTATTAATTAATCGTTGTAATAAATGTATAGAAGTTAGGGAGATTACATTGAAAAATAATAATTCTTATATTGTTCCAAGTTTATTTCTTGTATATATATCAGGCCCTACCTCGTATACTTAATTTGAACTTTTTAATGTTCTTCTCTATTTATTAAACCATAAGAATTAGGTAAGCTTAAAATAATATTACTATTAATGCAATGAAGACAATATATTGCACTGGAGTGGATTGCCATTTTGTAGGCGCTGGCATTGATTTTTTTTAAATACCCATTTTAGATTATAAGTTCGACAGCCTTGTATGTATTAACCAAAAAATAAATTTGTTAAAGTAAAAATATTTCCTGAAGGTTTTAAAACATAAATGTTAAATGCTTATATGCTGCCGTAGAGTACATAAAAATAAATCGATATCGTTATGATGTCCGCAAGAAAAAACATTTATTGTAAAGTTTTATACATGACATGCTAATGATATCAGATTATTATATTTCTACCCATCAAATACTTTTGACAATTTAGAACTGCACTTATATTTAAACTACTAAACGCGTGTACATATATGACCTATTAGTTTTATGAGACATTGATTGCAATATAATCTTATTGTCAGTTATACGTAAACTGTACATTATTAATCATATCGATTAAATTTATATACTGGAACGATATATGTCATTTGAATTATATACAATTTATACCATAACATCCAGATATTTTTTGTTCTAGAAAGTTCTATCAGAAATTGCATGTTATTAGAACAGATGTATTTGTTAGATATAGAATAGCTACTCGGTAAAAGGTCATATTGCAGGTTTCTACGTTATACGGGATGTCTATCACTACTTTTGTCATCTTCTTCTGTTTAATAACTGCTCGTTGTAAATAACTCTGCTAATACTTGTTGTAAATAACTTTGCTAATACTCAGTCTATATTTAATTTTTATCCATCAAACATATCGTAAATTACTAGTTGGTAATTTTAGTTATTAGAGTAAACTAACTATATGTATTTTATTATTTATTCTCATCAAAAAATATAATATACCTTTGTTCAAAAAGGTCAAAATTTTATTTTTTAAAACAATAGTTAATCCATAGTTATATCAAATGAAGATCTAATTAGGTGTTTTTGCTCCTCTTTGGAAAGTTTTATTACGTCTATTTATTAAGTCTATTTAATAAATAAACGTAATAAAACTTTCCAAAAAGGAGCAAAAACACCTAATTAGATCTTCATTTGATATAACTATGGATTAACTATTGTTTAAAAAATAAAATTTGAACTTCTTAAACAAAGGTATATTATATTTTTTGATGAGAATATATAGTAAAATACATATAATTAGTTTACTCTAATAACTAAAATACCAACTAGTCATAGTATGCGAAACCATTTGATGTAAAATCGAATGTTTGTGCATTGGCCCAATTTCAGTTGCGTGTTGATTAAAATAATGCAAGTCAATCCATAAACTAAGATCTAATTATGCCTTGTCTCAGAATAAGAAAGAGTGATTCAAATATCGCGCCAAAATGATGTATATTTTTAAGGTATCTCATTGGTTCTTGCGTAGGCAAGTTTAACATGGGAAAATAAGTTCGGCAAAACGTCATTTTATATTTATAACCTAGTCTCTTACATTTTTAATTTGGTTTATTATACTTTATTGTGTTATTAAGTAAAATCCGTACTTTTATGTACAACATAAATATCAGTGATCAGACGGCTTAAGACCTAAGGATCAAGTAATTAGGCATTTGAAACTTTGAATTTGATGAATCTGTCAAAAACACTGTACGGCAGTGCACGTTTCTTTTTTAAAATCGAACGTCCTACACTTAATATCATTGCAAAAAATGAGGTGTGGCCACCACACGACTGTCTTATACGTGAAAGTGTTACTTCCGGTCCGAATTTTGAAATTTCATTTATATAAAAAATATTCCAAATCCAACTTTAAGTACTTTTGTACTCTTCATAAATATATATAGAATGCATAATTTACGACATATTTGCAAAAAACCGATTTTCGATAACAGTAAAAGCCTACTTCCGGCAGGAATTTCGAAAAAAATTTTTAATAAAATTCTTCTTAAATTTAATTTTAAGTACATATGAATTCTTTATAAATTTGTCTAAACTTAGTAGTTGACGAAATATTGGCAAAATTCGAGTTTTTCACTGAAGTAAACTACTACTTCCGGTCGACCTAATTTGCTGAAAATCTAATCAGTTCCCAAGAGGGAGATTATACACGTAAATACAAAATTTGGAATTGATATCTCCAGCGGTTTGACCGCTATCGTGGTCACAGACAGACAGACAGACAGACACACAGACACACACACAGACATTTTTTAAAAACCACTTTTTTGGTATCAGGGGACCTCAAAACGTGGACATCTGCAAAAATCTCGAGGTCGAAAATTTTCATCATCACAATACTTCCTTATACTACGTATAAGAAAGTAAAATAACTATAGATGAGTCCATAACAAAAATGAACTGAGCAGTTCTATACAGATTCTTGAAACTCATTAATTTCAATTAAGTGTTAATTAAATACTAATTATATTACCACATGCTCATATACATGTTATATTTCGGATATGTCAAACGTAATACGTGCTTACAGAAAAAGGTGAAAATATTTGGTGGAGAATATCTGGGAATAATAAAACAGTACAGATTATGATGGTCGTCCAATATTTATTTAGATGAAACATGCTTGAATGAAGGACACACAAAGACAAAAGTTTGGATTACTGGAAGTATAATGAGTGCATGACAAGCTTTTGTTGAAAGCCTATCGACAGGATTAAAAAGCCTTACTCGTGAGGATATTCAAGGATCTGAATTGATATATCATAAAAGAACGATAACATTTTTGAAGGATGTTACAACAAATATTACCCAACCTGAAAAGGGCATCTGAACAGGTTACCTCCATATCATTGCGAGCGCAATCCGATTGAAATGATGACAACTAGAAGGTGTAGTTGCTTCAAAAAATTCCCCTTTCAAAATATCACTTGTACGAGAACTTTTAACAGAAGCAATTACAAATGTTACAATAAGTAATTGGAAAAAATGTGCCGACCATGTAATTAAAGTAGCAAAGAGAATGTGAGGCATAGATGGATGATTGTGAAGCCATTTATTATTTTTGTCTGAAACAGTGACGGTGTTGACTTATTAATGTCCAGCATAAGAGAATCAGACTAATTTATGCGGCAATTTTTGTTTTGTAATTATAGTCTCAATTGTTGTATTTTTAATCTTTTTAACATAATGTGAACACTAAATTATTGTTAATTTCCAATATATAATAGAAATAAAAATTCGTTATACTTTATAAGAGTATAAGTGTAAAGTATTCAACTAAAATTTTTCTCCATATTTTCAAAATACATAAGTAGCGAATAATAATTAGTAATGTGTATATGTAATTATCTTTGCAGGTCGTGTAAGCAACTTCAGCCGATATAATTTTTTATATTTATGACTGTATGTAAGATTCACATTTCCAAGAATGGTTGCTTGAATTTACCTGCTCAAGGTTTGTAACAGTAATAAGAATGATTTGTTTAGGTATATAAGTTCTTTATTGATATTTAAAATAGAAACTAATAAGCAAAACTTCTTCTGCTAGTTCTTAAGGACGTCTTGATAAAAGATAAAAGGTTCGATTCATTCTCGCTCTTAGGTATACAAATATTTAATAATAAATAAACTTGATTCACAATTTCATGTTGGTATAACACATTTATTTACTAAAATGCATAGTAATTATATATGTATTTATAATGGCAATCCTCCTCAAAACGCTCAGAACAAAGTTTACTACTTTCATTTAGTAAATGAAACACAAAACCGCTAAATCCTTAGTTACAATTAATACAGTTCTTCTAACCTCAATTGTCATGATGTCATATCAAATTGTCTACTGTGTGTTAGATGTTTTGGCGGGATATTTGAATCACTCCTTCTTATTCTGAGATAGGGTATAGGTGTTTTGGCTCCTTTTTGGAAGGTTTTATTACTTTTATTTATTAAATAGACTTGTATGCGAAACCATTTGATGTAATATCGAATATTTATGCACTGGCCCAATTTCAGTTGCGTGTTTATTAAAATAATGCAAGTCAATCCATAAAGAAACTAATTTGGTATTGACAACAAGACTATAAAATTATTTGGTATTTATAACAAAGTTACTACAATAACCAACAGCCTGATCGAAAAAATATGTATGATAATTTATTGTTAGAGATTACTTCAACTGGCAAATATGAAAGAAAACATACATAATACATTTTCTATTTTCTTCAAATTATAGTCTTTAAATAGAGCACGCTATCCTAAGTTTCAATATCGCTAAAGGAAAAATTTAATGCCTTCACAAGCTTATGCTACAACAATTTTGTCCAACAAGTCTACAAAAATCAAATTTTCTGGAAAACAGAATAAAACACAGTAAAATTTAAGCTTAAGTACAATGTATAAGCACGATACCATATCATATGCATATACAGGGTATTTACAAAACACGCAGAAGAATTCTCGGGGTTGTTGCTTGGGTTCTTTTATCTTTAAAAAAATTTATTCTACTTAACAAACCGCCTGCTATTGGAATTTTTCAGCGCTGATACGATTCCTTAAATCTTACTTATTTGGTAGGAGGCAGTTTGTCGAATATTGCAAGCTCTAATCGCCCTCTTTACTCAAATATTAGGCGTTCCGCAGAGATCTAACTGGCGGCCTGTGCTGTTTTTCTTCTTCATAAATAACATTACAAAAATAACCGATTGTAAGAAACTTCCCATTGCTGATGATCTCAAGATGACTGAATAAGGCTGCGGAGAACTATAAGCGGAACAATGTACCACTCCAGTTCTGCACGACGATAAAAGACATGAGTGTTACCTTTAACATCAGATCGTTTATCGTTAGACCTATCATTCAGATGGTGGCTAGCGAGTACAAAATGTATGGATGCATTTAGTGTCGGGATTTTATCCTAGATGCTTTAGTATTTTATATTGCATCTACGTTTTATGGAAATTATAGTATGATTAAATGTTAAAATCGTCCGAGGAATATCTCTCTTATTTCTTCCGGCATGTTTAGTAAAAAGACTATATATACCTACAGATACATATTTTGTAGAAACAGGTAATTCACAATAAAACTTCAAAGTTTTCACAGATAGGGTAAAGTAAGGAGATTTTCAATACTGACTGACATTTCGTTTAAAACAGTGATAATAATGGTAAATTTATTTTTCTCAGTATTTGAAAATTATAATTATAATTTCCTGCTTGACACTGATAGCTTAATTAGAGAATTTAAATAACAAAAATTACCTATGGGCAAACGTTCCGAGAACCCGCCAGAATTCCACCCTAAATTATACATGGCAAGCAAGAAATCATAATTATAATGATCTCCCAGCAATTTAACGTCAGTCACAGATAGATTCGGCGCTGTAAGTACGCCAGTTTCCGTGATATAAATTAAGTTGGTGTGTCCTGCGCATTCGCCAGAGATAGTGGAAAACAATAGAAGAATGAACATTCAGAGATCTCCAGACACCGAGGCTCGAACACCAGAATTCAAGGCATCGCCGAATATCCAAAACAAATAAACATGATTTGTGTGCTGCACATTACGAACCCTATACAATCTAGTCAGTTAGACACATTTCTATGATTCGTCGAAGGTAGTCTGAAATGTTTTGATCCCCAAAATGAAGATGGCCTTACTCGTCAAAACCATTTTGGCAATGTAATTGCGTATGCGTTGAAATTTTCAGCGATTTTGGACGCTTTGACATTTGTTTGTGTCAGTCGATGTCATTGTTTTTGTAAAAATGCAGAAAATCGAATATCGTGATGTGATTAAATTCTTGCATTTGAAAGGCAATACGCCTACATAAATTAAAACTGAGTTGGAAGCAGTTCACGCGAATTCAGCTCCATCATTTGCCACCGCGATAACTCCGAAAATGTTCGAATCAAGGTTAGAGATATAGCAAAGGGTATGCACATATCGAAATAGCGTTTTTTTTGTTATATATTGAATGAAGAATTGGACATACGTAAGCTATCCGCACGTTGGGTGCCGCACTTGCTCACTTTGGATCGAACACGCATCGAATTTACATTTTCAAACCTCTGTTGGAGAGGTTTATGCGCAACCTGTCACATTTTTTGCGTAAATTCATAACTGAAGATGAAACTTGGATAGTAGCACTCCACTACTCTTGAGAGAAATGAACAGTTAATACAGTAGATTACAAATGTTGAACCTGCTCCGAAAGGGGCGAAGATGGTCCCATCGGCCGAGAAGGTGATATCGACTGTATTTTGCGATAGTCACGCGTTTGTGTTCATCGACTATCTCGAAAAAGTAAAACAAGAACGAGAATGTATTATGCATCATTACTTGATAAGCTGAGGGCAGAAATTCCAAGAAAACAGCGTTCCACCAAAACAAGCACTTGTTCACACTGCCGCAGTCGCCATAGCTAAAATTCAAAATTTGCACTTAGAATTGGTTGAACACCCACCGTGTTCGTCAGATCTGACCCCCATCGACTTTTTTCTGTTCCCAAGCTTAAAGTTTCGCTTGGAGGACAAACATATTTCATCGAACGATGAGATAATCGCATACGTAAGTGCCTAGTTTGCGGAGCAAGACGCCAACTACTATTTGGATGGGTTAAAGAGGTTAGAGCAAAGCAGAAAAAAGTGTACAAACTTAAGAAGAGACTAAGTTGAAAAATAAAACTACATTTGATTGAAAAAATATTTGTTTCAATGTTAGGCCATAACATTTCAAACTACCCTCGTGTTCCTATCCATATCACACATTACCTAAATGACAATCATGTCATTGTCAACGTCGACCTGTGGAAGAGAACTTTAGAGACTTTCTCAGTATCGAACGTGATGATCGATTGCCAAACTTGCAAATGAGCTGCCAAAGTCTTATAAATTATTTAGCTGTATAACATTTAGTAAGACCACAATCATTTCGACATTTATTTTAAATTTTGTCGATTATTAAAGTGCATTTTATAGTATTTATACCGCGAGATCAAAAATTATGTTGATAAAGGTTTGCCATGGAATGTAAACCGTTTCTCTTAAGTTATATCATTTCAAGTGTCATTAATATTTATCCACAGACTAAACAATCCAGACCGGCAACTTAATCCTAGATTTTATCCAGAGTACTCATCCTTGTTTAGCAAACGTAAATTTGAATACTCTACCATCTTTGGTAGATTCACTGAACTTGGAGATGAGATGGCGCTAGCGTCAATTGAAATGTTTGTTATGCTGTGGTTATATGTCATTCAAAACTACCTACATTTCAAATTTGACACGTTTGACATATTTTTGCAATCCTTTGTCGTACATCGTATTAATTATATGCTGATACAAATATGGTGTCCAAGTGTTTAGTGTGCGGGTTTGGAAAGGATGAAGTTAACAAAATGCACAGGTTTAAGATAAGATTGGCATTTCCTTTGTTTAAGAAGCGCATTTTTGACACGCTCTTTGCCTTGCAGGTTTGATACCTTTTGATTTGAATTTTCTACATCTGCATATTTTTGTGTTATATAATTCATTTGCTGTTAGTTTAAGGGACAAATTTAAAATCAGCATTTTAGTAATGAACTAGTGCTGAATTTGTGCATTTTGGTACATATTAGTTTTGTTTTTATTTGTCATATTACACAAGATTTGTATTATTATTGTCTTCTCATTATTGGTTGTGTAATTTAATTTTATTATGTTTTATTGTATAAGTATGTGTATCAATAAAAACTATTATTATTATATCCCTGTTTTCCTTGACAGTTTTCACTTATTAGATTATTATATTTCTCTTAATCTTATATAGAGTAGTAGTTTATTGTGTCTAATAGGTCACCGTAAGAGGGATGTTATAATACGTGTAAGTAAAAGATTAATATTTGTATTTCGTATCACATATTTAATATGTAACACCACAAAATTACACATAAGATGCTCAAACTATGGCTATAATTGTTATAGTAAGTAATATTTATTACCATAGTTTTAGTAACTTTTGTGTATGTTTTTGTTACATAAATAACGTATTTAATAAGCGTATTCTAAAAACAAGCTCATTTAAAATTTCGCGCCAATATGCTGCTAGCGCCATCTTCCTACCAAGTTCACTGATGTTTGACAAGGATAGAAGATCTTGGATATTTTTTTTTCAAGTAGTTGCCGGTCTGGGTTGTTTAGTCTGTGATTTGTCATTATATTTTCTCTCTGACATCTTGTAGTTTTTCAATTATGGTTTACACCATAGCACACAAAACTTACATGATTGAAGCGTATTTTAGAACAGATGTGTTAGTTAATGGTATTTGGGAATACAGTAAGCGTTTATGTTTGGTTAATTTTCGTGAACACTTCCCAAATTTCACAGTAGTAGGGCAAGATTTTTATATGTGCCTCCCACATAGTGTTGGTGTATTTCACGAAACTGGATCTGTTACTCATAAAAAAGGTGCTGGTAGGCCAACTGTTCGTACAGAAAAAGTAATTATTAACGTTCGTAATCGTAGGGAACAGGACGCCACAAAATCTTTGAGACGCCTGTCCCAAGAAATTGGAGTTTCTTATGGAACATGCCGCACCATTGTAAAGAAGTATGCATCCATATAAGATGCAATCATATCAAGCTCTTTTGCCAACAGACCACCCCAGAAGTTTTGCGTACTGCCAGTGCTTCGTCAACAATTTAATCAATAATGACCTGTTAAACTAACATTTTTTTCCGATAAGGCATGGTTTCATCATTTCGGGGTACGTAAATTCTCAAAATATGCGAATGTTGGGCACTAATAAACCGCATTTTATTTTGTTAAATCTCCACCATATTCTCAAAAAATTGGGGTTTGGATGACTATTTTGTGTTCTCTAACTGCAAAAATAGAATTTTCAGAACTCCTGTACATAATTTGCAAAAACTGCAACAAAAGATTATTAAAGTATGTGCAACCACAACGCGACAAATGTTGCAAAATACTTTTGATAGCATGTAAAGGCACGTAAACGTGTGCAACGAACAAGGCGGGGGTCATTTTCAACATTTATTGTAATTTGTCTATTAATTTTTAATAAAATATTATTCAAACATGTAAATGATTTTAAATAAACATATATTTACAAATGTCAGTATGACAGTTAACCTAATAATTTACTCAGAATTATCTCAACAGAATGATACCTAAGACGCACGTTTTACATTACATGGCAAACCTCTATCAATATAATTTAAGATCTCGTGGTAGAAATTATTCTTTTTAAGAAGCACGTAAGATAAACGTCTACTTTTAACAGTCGTGAGAAAATACAATAATATTTAACTCATTAAGTACATATGAATATTGCAAATAGTATGTTTGTTTATGTATATTAAATATTTATTCAAGTTTCAAGTTGTTTTATAGCACGATGTTTATTTAACATAATTAAATGCAAGGTGTATATACCTGTCAACCATTAATATCAACGTTATCGGATTCTGAAACTCAAAATATATTTAAATATGCAATTCAGATAGCCGAACTTGTATAGTTTCATTTAACACATTAATTCTGTTACAAAACTTTGGCATTCCTGGGAAAGTCAGGAGAAGTTAACGAACATTTTCACAGTTGAAATCTAAGTGATTATACAGTTTGATATGAGTTCGGATAACCGGTTCGGCTCGGCTTTAATATCATCTTGAAACCCCGGCCCATAAACTATTTAACGTTAAGATAGCATTATTCACCAGTGACATTTACCGCACCAACTGCGAGACTGGATGTTATAAGTTAACAGATGGTAAATGCAATAATATTGCTTGACGACTAACTTGTAACATTAAGGAAGTATTGTTTTGTTATATTTACAGTTATTTAAATCGTTTCTAGTCATTGATTTTGCATAGAACATAACTGGACTCTTGTATGTCACGATAAAAATGTAAGTTGAAAATATCTAAGTATGTACACATTTAAGTTGAAATAATAATGATTATGTCATTTGTGGATTAAATAATAATAGGTAAGTTTACACTAAAATAATGTATTTATATGGATTACTTGTTGCTGTAGACTATATAGATTTAAACACTGCTCTGTCTGTTTATATTATATGAAGAAATGTAGTAAAAGACCGGAGAAATCGTTAGTTTACATAAAATATTATATTAACATATTATTATTAGGGTTAACAAAAAGCACGTAATGTACAGGTTTCAAAAAGCACATGATTTTCTCTAAATAACATACGTTTCATCATACTGTCTGTCCAATTTATTTTATCATTCTTCTGTAAATTTATGTAATTTTAATATGTAAACATCGCTCAACCCATCTCATATAACCTAATTGCATAAAAGAAGGATAAAAACATATATAAATTAAACACATTTTTCTATTTAACGTTTGAAACTAGCATCGAAATCCGATCTAAAAACTCTGTAGTAGTTAAACAAAAATACAAATATATTTAAACGAATTAACTTGCTTTATTTAGCGAGTATCCATCATACTTTGGAAGTAAGACACTAATCAACGAACGTTTTAATTTTTCGCATGAAATATCAACTCTGTTATTTGAAATTTGCAAATATTTTATATTTATCCATATTTTTAGCGAGTAAAACATATTTAAAAGAAACATTAACTAAAGGAAATATTTTACAGACAACATTCCTGTAATAAGTAATAGGCGAAAATCAGTAAAGTGGCAACTCTCTGTCGGCTGCTTTACTAACTACTGAAATAGCGAAAATATTCAGTTTGCCATTGGAACGTGTGGAATAGGTGTAGTACTAATAAGTAGAAATTAGAGATAATTCAAGCAAACCCATTATTTAATTACGAATCGAGTACATACAAGAAGCAAACAGACAGAATGTGTAGGCGAAAATCAGTAAAGTGGCAACCCTCTGTCGGCCGCTTTACTAACTACTGAAATAGGCAAAATAATTCAAAATATTCAGTTTGCCATTTAAACGTGTGGGATAGGTGTAGTACTAATAAGTTGAAATTAGAGATAATTCAATCAAACCCATTATTTAATTACGAATGGAGTACAAGAAGCAAACAGACAAAGTGTTTTCCCGATTTCGTTGATATTTGAGAGCCATCTAGCGGCCACTGATTTTCTCCTTTTAACTATATGAAAGTAATGTCGTAACAAACTAATGATTAGAATATGTTTGAACATGTACTTAATACGTAATAATATAATTTAAAGAAAAAACTGAATAATAGAATGTAAGTAGAGCAAGATCTGGTCATCAAATATATACACGTTTGGCCTACAATTATCTTGCATGCGGTTTCCCGTACATAACACGAAAGGAGTTGCCAAACCGTACGTACCTAACAAATATACATACGAGAGCCGACAAGTAGACCTTCAGCCAAACCAAATTAAATTCAATCAATAAAGATAATAAATCTGAAGGAATTCTTATAATATTAACTTAAGATATTTTTTTAAGAATATTACGAATGGGAATAATACCTAAGAATGAAGATAACAACCCCTGCACCATGCACACATGCATTATATTGGAATCTTGTGATGATAATGATCATATCGGCCTATCGTCTAGCGTCGAACAGTACTTGCCCACATGTGTATAAATATTGGCAACAACGTTCGTTTCAATCCATTGACTTTTCGCTCGTATGAAAGGTAGAAACAGACCCAACCTGGTTTCTACCTTGCTTATAACATGTGATCGAAATTGATCGGCATGATCTAATTCTATTTTCCGAGCGCTTGACATCAATATCTTCTTCCACACATTGTTTTGTTATTTGTCATTTGTCATTGGTGTTTAATACCATATTTAGTATTTTCTTATAACTGTCATTATGATAAGTATGGTTATACAAAGTTATGCATTTGTTAAATTGCAGTGACATTTATAGTTAAATAATTGAGCTTATATTTTTGAAAAATATTTAAACTAAGTTTAATAACAGCGTTTGATTACCAAACCATTGGCCTTTGCAAACACAAGTCCTGCGTTTGCAAAGGCCAATGGAACGAAAAAAGAAAAAATATGTATTTAAGAGTATCCCATAATCAAATTCAGCACAGTATAACTTGACACTTCATATTTGACCACATACACTGAGAGAACAAGAAGTGTTAATTCAAACTTTTTTAGAATGTTAAATATAAAATGTTGAATTAACCAATAATTGGTTGAGTCTAGAAAAATAAGCGATTCAAACAACCATCTAAAATTTGTTGAACAAAAAATGTTAAGGGAATAGTTTTCGCATATTGAAAACCAACGGCTTATTTAGAAGCAAGTATTGCTGCTAATAAGACTATATTTTGTAGGGTACATCTAATCTGAGTAGTAGCCCTAAACTAATTTCCGTAATTTGACCATATGTGTATCACACCGTGGTATCACATCAGCTTCTGTGTTTGTATCATCATGTATTTTCTACTAGTGAGTGTCGACATATTTACGTACTTGTCTTCATAAAATGTAAGTACCTACATACATTGATATATATATATTTAACATTCAGTTTATATAATTTATGCATATTAATATTTTTAATATCAGTTTGATTATAGTAAGGAAAACGTAGAAAAATTGTTATTTAATAGGGAATGTGATGCGTTAATTGAAACCTTCAAATATATGTTCGGTTTTTATTATATTATAATGATGTTTCCTGATATTCATCCCCCAATGGCTGACATTTTTCATACGATGCTTTTATACAAAATCTACAAAAAGTTTTAACAGCAACAGTAACAGTATTTTGCTACTTAGTTGTAATGTATAGTGACGCTTAATATTAAGACACGGAAAACCAACCATGTTTACAGTTTTTTTACAGTGGTGTCTGAAGAATTTCTAGTATTGCCGCAGTTCTATTTTTAGAAGTGATTTCAATCAATTTGTAAGGGGGTGATGTGTAGGAGACACGTTTTGTTGCCAAAACATTGTGACCCATGCAACAGAATATATAATTTTGTAAAAGAATTATTATATGTGACGGCCCTACAAGAATTGAAAATCAGACGTGTGTGAAAGTCAAATAAACTTTTTTTTTTATTTATAACATTTATGTTATTTTTTTTAAGTCGGCCATAAATCTAAATACCTATCAAATTTTTAACAAGAAAACATTTGAAATAATGAAATATAATATTTGGTTTTTAGTATACATGTGGTTTAGAGTAATACTGCTTTATACTTTATACATATCGGCGGCTCTTGACAACAGTGATACAGTTTTATCAGCTGCCACATAAACAGATTTTACTACGTTCTAGTTAGCATACTGTATATATTATTGGCATAAATATATGTTACATACTATTAGAAACATTTACTTCTGCAGAACAGGAGATGGATGAAGACGCTCTACTAAAGTTAGAAAATGATCACCTAAAAGAAATAATACCAAAGGTTGGTCCAAGAGTAAGATTTATAGCTGAACTGGAGGAATATAAGAAGTCTATAAGGATCCCAGAAGAAAATCTGGAAAACAAAGTATTTTACATAATTTCACTTCTATTTTAGTTTTTATGTACAAATATAATTTTTTTTTTATAGAAAATATGCGTAGATTCAAGTATGTAATGAAAATATTTACTATATTCCAAGCATAAGTGGAAAAGAAAATAAAGATAAAAGGCCAATCAACCCAAAGGAAAATTAATAGACAAATATTGAAATTTAAAGAAAATATTTCAGAACGTGACAAAAACTGATCTAAAACTGTCACCCAGTACAACATCTACTACAGTAACAAGTGAGTATCTGCGCTATCCTTTTCATAACAATTTTGATCGAAATTTACAAATTGTTTCCAAGTTACATCACTTTTTAATTGTAATTACCTATAAACGTATTTACTTTCTGTTACTTTATCTGCTGTAATAGCTTATTAGGATAAATTATAGTTAACATGTAACTTTCTTGCAACATTTCTTTTTAAACATTCGTACATTTAGTATGCGTGAAAGTAGCATTTTTCATAATAATTGTCGTAGATTGAAGACGATTTTAAGAAGTCCATTCCAAAAAAATTAAATTTATATGTAAAATGGAATTCATTTTTTCAAAAATCGGTTGAAATTAAAACATATTTAGACAAATCTACTCAGGGACTACTTAACAGTACATATATCAAGCGATATTTCAGATGGTGTGTTTGTTAATGAATAGAGAAACATTTATAAAAAATTTAAATATTTCAGATAGTAAACCTGCGATTCAAATTTATAGTTTAGTAGCACTATTTCACCTCCTGGGAAAGTGAAGACTGTAAGAAAAAGTAAAAATTGGAACCTAGCATTACTGAATGTCAGGAAAAAATTATTAAACATATCAAGGTATTTACGTTCATGTAAGTTTCTAATTACTAAAAAAATAATAAAATCATTCATTTTCAGATTCCAGCAGATATAGGACCCGTTGAAGAAGGGTCCAAGAATAGAGAAAAAATCCAGCCTTATATGATTGTCGAAGGATCAAGTCTACATAGAATAAACAATTTTTATGTTGTAATCGATACCTTTGTGTATAAATGTCCAAATGTTTTACAATGTTTGGGTTTAGTATTTAAATCTTGTCAGAATATCCCGCAGCATCAGAACACATTTGGTCTTTGATACAAAGGTTGTATATAATATTGCTACAAAGTGGGATAAAGACATACCTACCATATGTAATTGCTTTAAGTAATGAATTATTAAAGTAAGTTAGATTAAATAATAATATTTCCAGGTATTTAACGATGATAAGAAAATGATACTTTCCCCTTTCTGCACAGCTAAATTTGGTAGAATCAATTCCATTTTAATACATGCTGAAGATTTACTTTTTATTTTGAAGTTTTGTAGAACATCACATTTAGATGAACATTATTATGCATATCAGTTATTAGAAACTAATGAAACTATGTTAATAAAATACAGGGACCTTATGGATGTTCATCCCTATACGCATTTTGCACAACCAATACTTACAATTTAGTTTCTTTTTAAAATGTTTATGTTAATATGGATGCACCACATTTTATTCTAATAAAACTCAAATATACATTCGTGTTGTTTACTTTCATTTAGCACCTGTCAGCGAGTACTGTTAAAGATACGCTATTAAGCTGTGTACGAAAGCTAAAAGAGATATCATTTTTATCTAAATATAAACTACGCATTGAGCTGGATAAATAATAAAAACTAATTTTTTTGGTGGGTTTCCCACAAGTAACTTTAAGGCAGATTTCACGCTGTAGAAATCAAAAATAAACGATATATGAAAATTATTGCTAAAATTAATGTTAAAAGTTAAAAGAACATTTTAAGAACTACCATAGATTCTTATCGAACTGTTAGGTTGACACTCAAATCTAAGGGGAAGAAATAGAATACTATCCAAACAATGTACTTTTTTTCCTTATATTTAACAATGTTAGCCTAACAGTTTGATATGAATCTATTATATGGCAATTCTTAGTGTTCTTTTAACTTTTTAGAATGTCAACCTAACAGTTCGAGAAGATTGTACGGCAATTATTAAAATGTTCTTTTAACATTTAAGAATGTCAACCTAACACTTCGAGAAGATTGTACGGCAATTATTAAAATGTTCTTTTAACATTTAAGAATGTCAACCTAACACTTCGAGAAGATTGTACGGCAATTATTAAAATGTTCTTTTAACACTTAAGAATGTCAACCTAACAGTTCGGGATGATTGTATGACAATAATTAAAATGTTGTTTTAACATTTATGGATGTAAACCTAACAGTTCCACAAGTTTGTATGGCAATTATTAAAATGTTATTTTAACATTTAAGGATGTCAACCTAACCGTTCGAGAAGATTGTATGGCAACTACTAAAATGTTGTTTTAACGTTTAAGTTAACACTTTTTACATGGTTATGCCAACCATTTA
Organism: Amphimallon solstitiale; assembly: GCA_963170755.1. Classification (NCBI taxonomy): domain Eukaryota; kingdom Metazoa; phylum Arthropoda; class Insecta; order Coleoptera; family Scarabaeidae; genus Amphimallon; species Amphimallon solstitiale. The sequence continues at coordinate 62,668,641 of OY720676.1, read as the reverse complement.
AACTATTGCTCACTGGTAAAAGTTTAAAACTGTTCACTTAACCAATTATTGGTTAACTGAACCCTTTTTTTCTCTCGGTGTAGAATACAACCAAACAAACTTTGTTATTCTGATTTTTATTATAGGATTGTCATATTGCAAAATAAGCAGCTGACATATTATAGTATTATAAAGGTGAAGAGGATTAACATATTAAACTGTGAATTCAAACCAAGTATTATTTCTCTGAACGGTGTTGAAGTGAAGTAATAAAAAAGCCAAGCACAAATGAACCGTTTTGACAAGCTCATGAATTTGAATGCCATAAGAAAAAATATGGAAATAAAAAAAATAGGTTAAAGTGTTATTTAATTTCCTTGTGGACATTTCCAGGAACTAAAATTTCATGTTTCAACACTTACTTATTATTTAGTCGGTTTTTGCTTTCCATATTCGCAAGAATTTTGAGCAGTTGTTTCTTAATGATCGCTGAAATACTAATAAATAAAAATGTTATAATGTAATCAGTCCTTGGTATCAAAGACTGAAGTAGATGTGTACAAGCTTAAGTTGTCTATATAGTTGTGCGATAATAATTAGACTCCAATATTACCTGACACCTTATTTTTTAACTTAATGCCATAGTTAGTGTTACAATCTCAACAGTTTACATAATTCCATTGAAAAAATATCATAATGACAATTATTATTTGACATTGAAGCTGAACGTTTGTGTTTAGACGTAAATGTGGCAGTGGCTAGTACATTTAAATTTCATAGTCTACATCAATTATGATTTTTTTTCGGTGGCACGTTATATGCACTAATGGATATAATATACAACTTCATTTTATTATTACACTTATGTAGATTAGCTATACATTCATGTACACTTGATTCAATTTTAATTAATAACATAAGCCGTCATTTTCAAAATTTACAATAATTGTTAAAATGTAGTTTTAACAATTCTGCATTGTACAAAAGTGTGTTGCTTAATTCTTTAAAAAAATGGGCTTGGAAAAAGCATATGTCACTCCTGACATATGTCACTTGATCTAATAAATACTGCAATTAACATTTTGAAGTAAAATTAAAATATAGCAAAATATAGAAGTCGGAAACTTACTTTGAGACTTAGGAAGTATTTAGTATTTTATTTGCTTTAAGTGTCCAAAAAATGATATTTAAACTCTACTGAAATTAGACTGATATATCTGTTCACGATCACACACCTCGGTGAATTGATTGAAATCATCTACATTTTTGAGGTGATGAAAATTGAAAACTCGAAACTAGTTAAGAAATATATATGTTTCGTTAGTAAATGTACCTGACTTTTACATTCAGTACTTCATTTTCGCACTACTACAAAAAGTTACAGAGTACTACAAAAGGATGGCCGCGAATTGATGAAAATATTATGAGCTACAGAGTCGACTTTATGTGTAAGAATTTGCAGCTAGCACGTTTCGAAAATATAGAAAATGATAATAATAATAATAATAATAATAATATGTGATAGGAAAGGGTGTTTAACGAGCTTTTTAATGTAGTTATTACATCTTAGATCACTCTCTTGGTTCCTGTACAAATGTCGAGTAAATGAAGTCGTTCAATTTAACAATTGCCGGGGTTTATAGTTAAGGTTTCAAGTACTATCAGAATCTGTCCTCCCAGATTTTTTTATGTATAATTTATCACTGAATATCAATATAAATGTTATTTGTGTAACTAAGATGTGTTCTCTAGTAAGTAATAATAATGTAGGTAATCAGATAAGAACCGCATATTTTGTTTACAGAACTGTCGTTTGTACTTTTACTGAGAGCGCCTAATCAGTATTAAACATAATATTTATTTTTGTTATTGATATCGATATCATAATTAAACTATAATAATCAGACAAGAATATCAATAAGTACTTGTGTTTTTGCTATCAATTTTAACACAAGAGGATAGATAATACATAAACTCACCTCTTGTTGGAACATTTTGTGGGCTTTCCTTTGATATTAACTAAACATTTTATGTGAAAATCACCAGAACTTCTTCGCAATTTCGTTACACACGTGTAAGCATTTAACTCAAATTCCAACTCATTTTATTAACACATTTTTGAAAAACTTTAGCATAAAAGCTAGTGTACTATCCGAATATATTGCTTACTGCCTTAACATACATATTGCCCTCCCCCATTTCTCCTACTGTTTTTGCCTGAAGGGGCGTAAATTTTAGAAATGATTGAGTGATATACTTTCATATAACCTATTCTTACATATTTGGGAGTATTGTAACAGAACTAATTTTTATATTTACCCAAATTTGTGAGAACGTTTAAAATTTTCAACAGTACAGAAATAAATATAGCTGGTATTATATACCTTCATCTATCCACAAAATACTTATTCGTGCTGCAAATATTAAACGTTGTAACCCAAGCCTGCCCATTGGACATTTTTTTAAAGTTGTCCAGAAATTTAGGAATCACGACATAAAAATTATCGCCAGTGCAGAGTGTATCATACGCTAAAATATTTAAAGAAAAATACTAAAAATGAGGATATATTTAATTATCTATTTTATACTTGAGATCCATACATATCCAACTTGAGCATTCTCTAAGGAATGTGACAGAACTTGACGATGAAGTTGAACAATTGCTAACAATACTTCAAATATCCTGTGCTGTGCAAGCATATACAAAATAGTTAGTTTTATCTTGCTTTTGTTTTATTAGTTAATAAATATAGATGTAATCTGTATTTTCAAAATTATAAAAATAATCTATCAATAAATAAGAAAATTACAAATTTTTGAAATATTTGTCAAATATGTTTTAGTTTTATTAATAGTTCGTTCATAATGTAATGTTTTAATTAATTGACAAAAATAATATCCATATTATCGAAACCAAACAGTAGACCCACATTACTGCTTGTCTAATAAGATGTATTAGACAAGGCATTGATGCAACAGTAATGTGGTCTATGGTTTGGTATGTGATTGCAAAATTCTACATAGGTCATAGTAGGCAAGGAATCAAAGCACGTTGTATACTACATAACACTGATGCTCGAAACAAATCATACGCATGTACTGCACAGTAGCATCACTTATTTATACTACTGATCACTCCATACAATTTGGTCGAACTAACGATTTATATAAACCTAATATCAATTAACGCCAGATTAGACTCTGAAAATGTTAGCAATAATTTATTCAGGTTTACTTACGTTAATTGAAAGCGAAATCTTTAATTAAATTCAAATACTATAACTGCCATCTGTCCTTTAAAATTGATTATATAGCATGAAAAACCCGTATTACATTTCAAATAACATAAAATCTTCAATTTTTTTTTGTTTTCATTATTTTTTATTTTTTGCAATTAAATCTTTAAAGAAAGACGTACATAGAAATAACAGTAAGATATAAGTTTTAAAACCTTGTAATATATTTTATTAACTGCCTGGTTGAAATTAGGCATTACACAGTATTAAGTAAGTGCACTGTTGTTTTACACATGGACATTTTGGATTGACATTTTAAGGTAATACTATATTTTTTTATTTAACACATATTAGTGCTTCAACATACACCTTCTTTGTTATGCTGCACTGCCGAAACCAAACTAGGTAGAAACATATATGTCTGTAGCTACAAACACATCTTAACACATACATAGTTGCATCGTTGAGTGTTTGTGTATTTCGATCAAATTGTACATGTTTAGGTAAACCTAAGCCGTTTGATAGGATTGCATAAGTAATACCGATTGTCCTATGCTTAATTGCTTTCATTTTCATTTATACATGACTGATTTTACATTCTATATTTGTTATAATATCATCAGCTCTACTCGTAATTTTTAATTACATAGTTGCGTCGTTATTATTTATATAATTACATTAACTGAACAGTTTGTGGTAGACCCAAGCCTTTTGATGGAACTATATAAGTAATACCGACTGTCCTATGCTTATTTGATTACATTTTAATTTATACATATTTGATTTACATTCTATATTTGTCAATGTTTTCTAAATGACAACCAATTGTCATATTGTTATTACTTTTATTTCATTGTATGCCACTACTACCAAGAAGATATTTAATTTTTCAATACATTTATATATATATATATATATATATAAATGTATCATATATATATATATATATATATATATATATATATATATATATATATGATAAATGCTTTTCTAGCTTTACCAAATGATTGAAACGTGTAGACCAAAACCTATCGTCTAAAGTAAAGAAAAGAATAAGTGTTCCCAGAGCACGTCAAAACGTATAAACTTTTCTATTATTGATTGTTCACAACAAGGTGTGCTGATTAACAAATACATTAAATAGAAAGCCAAAAGTCTTGTTTGTTTGTACAAAAACAAATAATTACCAGAATACTAAGAATTTCAAGTTGATTAGTCCTTATATTAATATATACAGATATATGCGAGGAACTGTAAATTAATCTATAAAGACTTAACATTAAATTGATAAAAATATTTTATTACATTTTACATTAAGTACATTTTTTATTACAAATTTAACGGTCTTATACATATATACTTATATTATTCAACAGAAGATTTCGAAACTACTACACTGACCAAATTAAAATTAAAATACTTTATGAGAAACATTCCCTGTGATATTCTACAATAAATACACAAGTATAAAAAGTTTTTAATTAAGAAATCATTAATGTAATCAAAACAGATTTTAATCCAGAAACGCTGATATTTTACGTAAGTTTTTCGAAAATTCGGGACATGTGTACATATTATATTTTTTAAATGAATTTTATAAGCTAATTTAAAAGATTAATATTTAAATTAATCAGTATAGATTAGAACCAAAGTTCATTGACTTAAAAAAGTTTAAAATGCAAACTCACTCAAACTGCTTTCTCTTCATGAAAAGAGATACAAAATGTAGAATTCGTACGAATATAAATTTAATTAGTGAATATAAGACATATAATATATGTAGGTATATAGTCTATATTTTAAATGAATTTGTCATTTCTTGTATCACTTTCGTCACTAATGATTTAAGAAAATACCGTTCGTGCCTCTTTGTCTGACTTCTTTCATTAGTTTTTTGAAATTGAAACATTGTCAACAGGAAAACACCACCAAACACATCATGTTGTGTATTGTGTTATAGCCATAAATTGTAAAAATCTCTATATCAGTTGTCTTATAATTAAATGCAAAGAATGAGTTTAGTATGTAAATTATTATCTGTATTCAGTTTTCTATTTGAATGTTCATTTAAATCTATTTTATATGGAAAATTTAGCTCTTTCAATGTTTTAAGTAATTTCAAAACATCAAGATGACTACTACTTCCACAATTTACAACACAGCACACTGTAGACATGTTTTCCTAAAAAACACTTATAAAGGAAAGAAAATAGGTACAGACACCTTTGTTTATGACTTCCAAGCATACCAAACCAACTGAATTAATTATTCACGTTATTGTAGAATAGAAATATTGCTTAATAGTGGTTCAATAAATACAATTTCATATAGGAACTTTTATAAAATGGCGAGAGACGGCCATATTGATTCAATCCGACAGCATACTGGATATCTCTAAGGTAATGTAAGCAGTTACTTAACCTATATACGTATATAGCTTAGACTCTGTACCGACAAAATAATAGAAGAAATGGATACTATAGAGAATACTCCAATACCAGATCCTCATATTTAGTTTTATTAGGAAGTTTGTTTATACTTGAATCTAACGATGACATTGTTAGTATACTCTGTATGTAACTTAACGCAAGCAGGACAAGGAAAGGAGTTTGCATCAGTTTTTCTTAAAATTTCTTTAGTATGAGAAAAATATAACAGTTTTATATATATATATATATATATATATATATATATATATATATATATAAAGGAAATATGCTGATATATTTTTTTATTTTGTTAGCACTGTACTAGACTTTTTATTGTTTTGTCCTGTAAATGGATTCTGTCTGTTGGAAAATAAAGTTTATTATTATTATAAGCCTAATAGATTACATATTTAATGAGAGTATGGGGGAGTTCATAGTTCGGTTTGATCGTTTAGTGCTAACTCTATTTTTTTATATCTACAAATTTCTAACGAATCAAGCAAATCGAGTTTTTTACTTTAATCTTGAATATGAAGTATTTTAAATTTATTAATAAAATTATGGTTATATTCTATACAATGATTGGAAAATGCAAAATTTGATTTTTTATCTCTGTAACGTCTTTGACGGACATCCGTTGGGCAAAAGTTCTTTAGGCTTAGCCAATATATGGCATATTACACTCACAGCATAACTAAATTTTTTGTCCGTTTTGTCCTTATTATTTTTTAAAAATCTTTCAACAGTATTATTAGTTTTGTAAGTGGTGACAAAGTTGTTAGTGGCTTTTTTGATTAGATTTCTGCATGGTTATGCTCAGGTAGGAGGTAAAAGAACCTACACAACCATAGTCATTTACCTGGGTTATCAAAACCTTACCGGGTTCTCAAACCCGGTTACTCTTTCAATTTTACGAACATGGCTGTTTTCACCTGACTGAACTAACGCATTTGTGCCAGGTTTAATTTCAACAAAGCCCTAAAATACGAATATACAAAAAAAAAGTGGTATAGCACAAGCTATTACTAAAAACTGACAAGGAAAATATGTTCTCTGATTAGCTTGAGGGAACAGTGGATCTAAAATTGATAAATACAAAATATTCAAATGTTTTCATTTTCAATAAGATAGAATGTGATGTGATCTTGAAAATATAAAACATCTTTAATAGATTAGACTTATGGAGGTGACCGGTAACCGGTATCGGAAACTGAAGGTAAATAAGAATAAAACGCAAAGTGTACTATTTTCCACAAGAAATGCTAGCAATTCTGAAGGAGCGAAGTTCCTGGGCATAATCGTGGATCCGTGTATGAGGTGGGACCAACACATCGATGACCTAGCAAGGAAGTTATTTTGTGCGCCGTTCGCTATAAGAAGACTTAAAGATATAGCGACCCAGGAAACAGGTAAACTAGCATATTTTTCATACTTCCACTCACTTCTGTGCTACGGTATACTCTTCTGGGGGCGGCGATAGAGATGCATAGAATCATTACTCTACAAAAAAGCCACAAGATGGGTATGTAATTTGAAGCATAATGAAATCTGTAAAACTCACTTCAAGAAAGAAAATATATTAACACTGCCTTCACTGTTTATCTATGCCATCGTCACATATGTCCATCAGAACAAAGAAGTGTTTCCCATAAATGGACGTCATCACCAATCTTCTACCCGCAAACGAAATGAAATTAGAACACCATACCACAAACTAACATGCTCACAGAAATCCTTAAATTACTGGGGAAATAGATAGTATATAAGAACTAAAGAAACTGCCTGCAAGCAACATTAAGTTCTTTAAGAAGAAAATCAGAAGTATGTTAACTAGCATGGACTGTTATAGTGTCCAGGAATATCTACCTATCCAGCCGCAGTCTGTCTAGACTATTTGAGTTGTTTATATTGTTTAATATATGTTTGTTAATATGGTTTAATGTTTATTCACTTTGTCTGCCATGACTAATCATTTTTTGGTTTGTTTATATGTTATATAATATTTTATTTGTACGTATGAAAATTTCTTAGAAATGGTGTTATTACAAAAGCAAATATATTATTATTATTGGTTTATACACTTCAACTTTTCCTTTAATTAAATATGTATATAACATTAATATTAAAACCATTATTTTTCGAATTTCCCGAATATTTTAAGTTACCAACGAAAACAATCGAATACAATACAGATAGGCTAATACTGGATAAACTGTGTATTCAAGCAGAAGATTGGGCCAAAATAGAAACATTTACTGATAAAATTACATTGCTATTTACTAATTGTGCAGTGATATGTAAGCGAGTATATCTTTATATGTTATTATATTGCTTTGAGTTCGAACACGCGCGTTTTTGAAAACTTTTTTTAGTAATATTGGGAACAATAATTAGAAATTCAATTTTATAATGAACACTATTAAATCAAAAATAGACATAACTGAATTATATTTAGGAAATAGTTTAATACGCGTACTGTTTTAATTTCCATTTTATTAGCAAGAATCTGTCAGTTGAAAATAATCATAGTGGACTTGAAGAGTCTTTTAGAGACAATATGCACAGATACCAATAACTAGATTTTGCAAGACTGTTAAATCCAGTTGTTGGCACATAGGAAATATAAATATTAATAAATTGTAAAAATAAATTGTAATTGAACACTTAAAATTTAGTCAAATATTAAGTACCTACCTACTAAGAAATGTTGATAAAGATAAAAAAAGAATATACTGCAATAGCAGAATCATGTATAGCACAATACATATACTTACTCTAGGAAAAGAAACATACTACAGCTAACAGAATTAAACAGTATCTACGTCCGGTATTTACAACTTATTATTTAAGGTCCTGTCCAAAAGATATGTCTCCAAATTGCGTTTAAAAGCGGTTCTATTTACATCGGCAGCTATCTTTAAATAGTCAGGTAGTGCATTAAAAGCTGCGATAGCTTTATAATAAGTCCCCCTCTCGTAGAAGCCAGACCTATGCGATGGCATGGACAAATTGAACCCATTGCGTATGGTCATAGAAACATAAGCCTGGTTATTCCTAACAAACCGTGACAAATTTCTTTACACTAGCATAATCAGTTCATAAATATACAAAGAAGGGAGCGTTAAAACCTTCAAGTTACGAAAAAGATCCCTGCAGAGGGTCAAAAAATTCACCCCACACATTGATCGAATCACCCTCTTTTGCAATAAAAATATATCCCCAAAAAACAATTGCATGTCGTAGGTGAGAAACTATACTACCATAATAAAATAGCTTAAGTGCATCGGTCGAGGTACATTTCTTCAACATATGTAGCACATATATGGCGGAGGTGACCCCGCTGGCCAGAAGAGCGCGGTGTTCACGCCAAGACAAGAAAGAATCCTAAGTAAGGCTCACAAAGCCACAGGATGGACTTACCGGAACTGAACGGCCACCAGATTGTATGTACAAACTATAATCGATCTTTACATTGTTTGAGAAATAAACTATCTTCCTCTTCCACTCGATACAACACATGTAGTGTCATCTGCATAGTATATATGTAACAGCACAGTCACGAAGCGCTGCCTGAAAATCAAAAACATATTTTAAGAATAAAGTGGGCCCCAAAATAGACCCCTGCGGCACACGCCTACCGACGCAAACTCTGACATTTAATCCCCACAATTTTAAAAAACGTGATAAATAAAAATAAAAATGTAACTGTACAAATACAATTTGGGTCAACCTATCAGAACTAATCTCATCAGTGTCACCACTCTGATTATAAACGCACTCTAGTATTGACATTTAACTATAGCTATCTGTTGGAGAATAAAGTTGCTATTTCCCGAAAAGATTGAGGTATATAAGCAACTGGAAACTAATATTACGTAAACACTAACAACCGTGCGAATAACTGGTGAAAGTGTCAACTACTGATAGATTTACCCTAGTATAAACGGCTACAGGTGGCCATATTTGTTAGTAGAAGTAACTTATACCGGAAAACTCTATACGTGACCGCAAACTGTGTTCGGAAATATGTCAAATAATCCGGTAAAATTTGTAAACCTGTAAGATACTTTCTGATCGGATACATTTTCTGTAGATACATATGCATACATATTCGTATATAATATTTTAATTCCAAAGCGACTGCAGCAAGCAAATTACAATCAAGAATGAAGTTTAGGGGTATAGTGAGTAGATAGGTGTATAGTAGGTATACTAACTTCGTGAATAAGTTGTTCAATTATTTGATTCAGTGAGATTGAACTATATATAGCTAACTCTCAAACAAACTTTATTTTATTAACAGTATTTGTTTTAAAATTATTTACAAAACAAATTATACTGCAGATATACTTTTGTTATGATCCTAAGAGCTTTAAAAGAACCATTTTCGAATATAATTTATTATGAAAATTATATTTCAAAAATGTTGAAATTTTGATGCATAAATAAATGGAGAAATTAATCAAACAAAAAAACAACAAATAATTTATTTCAACAGTGAATACGATTACAGACGTCTGCTGACTAGAAATTTCAAATAAAAGCCAACAGAGACAAGTTGTATTTATGTATGTATATGATAAATATAAACGCTTTGACGAGAACAATAGAACACGTGAACAAATAGGAGAACATATGTACCTGTCGGTAACGTGTTGTACCGAATAGAAAACTCAAAACGTCTAAGCGTCCAGAGTATGATAAGTGTCCTATCGATGTTTATTAAAAACACGAAGTATGCTTTCTTCACTATTCGAAAACCTAGGAGAAAATTTGTTCGAAGAAAATCCTTAATAGTTTCCCTACTTTAATGAATGCTTTCAGAATGCGTTGGTCGTTTAAAATAAAATATGATTAGAATAATTGTGAACAATTATCTACTAGTACAATAACATACTTAGTACATTTTGCAAGTCATATTATTCCTAAAATACTTGTCGTAAAAAAATATCCAGTAAAAAACACAAGTTTAGGTACTTTCGACTATTTGTACACATATGTGCCATGCTTTTACACACATGCGTCATATTAGCCTTGTTCTCATTTATTGTTTAAGGTAACGCTCAGAGTTATAAATAATCCCGACTTAACATATCTCTTTGGTCACTTTTCTGGTAGGATATATAAGTTGCACTCTCAGTAGAATACAGAATCAATTCTGAAAAAACCACGTCTTTCTTTAGTGGCAGGTATAATTCAATGCAACATAAGCTTTGAAATACAGTAATGTGATACCAAAGGCTAAAATAATGTACCTCACAATACATTTGCAAACCAGTTTGCGAATAGAAGATTATGATATATATTGGTAAATTAAAGAATAATCGGCCATATCAACGGTAGAAGTAATTATCTTTTAAAACAAATTGGTGGTCATACAGCTCCTGTTTTGACTTATTTAATAATATTAAAGTAACTTCAGTAACTCCTATATATAAAAAAATGATCCTACAATTTCTTGAATAAGTTTCACCAAGTAAGTTTCAAACAGCATGGTTTTATTAAGGGCAAGTGTACTGTATTGAGATAGAACTATTCGGATGTAGGAATTCGTTTATAGTTAAATGGATAAAAATATTATGTGGTGGAATTTTGTTCTCGATCTGGCCCGAACCTTCGATTGTGTTAATGTCTAGATAATTGCTACTAAATTATATTGAATAGGTTTTAGGGCTTTGTCTTAGGATTTACTTGTTTCCATCATACTGTACAGACGACTAATTATAGAAATGGCTGACCATTTATCAAGTGAGCATTGTGTTAAGTTGGGAGTTCTGCATGTCTCCGTTCTGGGTCCACTGCTATTTCTTTTTACTATTAAGAATGTTTCCCTGTATTTTACCGAGGCATTTCCATTTTTACACGAACGGTCGATGACTCATTGCCCATGGGCGCACTATTGAAATGTTGTATTTTTAAAGAGGTTTTAATTTTATTTATGTAATTGGATAAGAAGTGGCTGGTGATCTATAAAATACAAAATACCTAATTATTTGTTCATTTTCTCTTCTGTAAGACTTGTTCTCTTTGAATTAAGTACACATCCTTGTAGATAGAAAACGTCCTTTCTACATAGCAACTGGTTATAGGTGCGTACTGGAAATATTCTTGTATTTCAGCGTATTTAGCATACACAATTGCCGCAATGTCATTATATATACTTTCATAAGCAAAGATCATTACCTCCATTGTTCCAGACTTACAATTTGCTTGGGGTTACCTTAGAGGAAATATTGATTTGGCATTCGCATATTGAATATGCGAATGCCAAATCAATATTTCCTCTAAGGTAACCCCAAGCAAATTGTAAGTCTGGAACAATGGAGGTAATGATCTTTGCTTATGAAAGTATATATAATGACATTGCGGCAATTGTGTATGCTAAATACGCTGAAATACAAGAATATTTCCAGTACGCACCTATAACCAGTTGCTATGTAGAAAGGACGTTTTCTATCTACAAGGATGTGTACTTAATTCAAAGAGAACAAGTCTTACAGAAGAGAAAATGAACAAATAATTAGGTATTTTGTATTTTATAGATCACCAGCCACTTCTTATCCAATTACATAAATAAAATTAAAACCTCTTTAAAAATACAACATTTCAATAGTGCGCCCATGGGCAATGAGTCATCGACCGTTCGTGTAAAAATGGAAATGCCTCGGTAAAATACAGGGAAACATTCTTAATAGTAAAAAGAAATAGCAGTGGACCCAGAACGGAGACATGCAGAACTCCCAACTTAACACAATGCTCACTTGATAAATGGTCAGCCATTTCTATAATTAGTCGTCTGTACAGTATGATGGAAACAAGTCAATCCTAAGACAAAGCCCTAAAACCTATTCAATATAATTTAGTAGCAATTATCTAGACATTAACACAATCGAAGGTTCGGGCCAGATCGAGAACAAAATTCCACCACATAATATTTTTATCCATTTAACTATAAACGAATTCCTACATCCGAATAGTTCTATCTCAATACAGTACACTTGCCCTTAATAAAACCATGCTGTTTGAAACTTACTTGGTGAAACTTATTCAAGAAATTGTAGGATCATTTTTTTATATATAGGAGTTACTGAAGTTACTTTAATATTATTAAATAAGTCAAAACAGGAGCTGTATGACCACCAATTTGTTTTAAAAGATAATTACTTCTACCGTTGATATGGCCGATTATTCTTTAATTTACCAATATATATCATAATCTTCTATTCGCAAACTGGTTTGCAAATGTATTGTGAGGTACATTATTTTAGCCTTTGGTATCACATTACTGTATTTCAAAGCTTATGTTGCATTGAATTATACCTGCCACTAAAGAAAGACGTGGTTTTTTCAGAATTGATTCTGTATTCTACTGAGAGTGCAACTTATATATCCTACCAGAAAAGTGACCAAAGAGATATGTTAAGTCGGGATTATTTATAACTCTGAGCGTTACCTTAAACAATAAATGAGAACAAGGCTAATATGACGCATGTGTGTAAAAGCATGGCACATATGTGTACAAATAGTCGAAAGTACCTAAACTTGTGTTTTTTACTGGATATTTTTTTACGACAAGTATTTTAGGAATAATATGACTTGCAAAATGTACTAAGTATGTTATTGTACTAGTAGATAATTGTTCACAATTATTCTAATCATATTTTATTTTAAACGACCAACGCATTCTGAAAGCATTCATTAAAGTAGGGAAACTATTAAGGATTTTCTTCGAACAAATTTTCTCCTAGGTTTTCGAATAGTGAAGAAAGCATACTTCGTGTTTTTAATAAACATCGATAGGACACTTATCATACTCTGGACGCTTAGACGTTTTGAGTTTTCTATTCGGTACAACACGTTACCGACAGGTACATATGTTCTCCTATTTGTTCACGTGTTCTATTGTTCTCGTCAAAGCGTTTATATTTATCATATACATACATAAATACAACTTGTCTCTGTTGGCTTTTATTTGAAATTTCTAGTCAGCAGACGTCTGTAATCGTATTCACTGTTGAAATAAATTATTTGTTGTTTTTTTGTTTGATTAATTTCTCCATTTATTTATGCATCAAAATTTCAACATTTTTGAAATATAATTTTCATAATAAATTATATTCGAAAATGGTTCTTTTAAAGCTCTTAGGATCATAACAAAAGTATATCTGCAGTATAATTTGTTTTGTAAATAATTTTAAAACAAATACTGTTAATAAAATAAAGTTTGTTTGAGAGTTAGCTATATATAGTTCAATCTCACTGAATCAAATAATTGAACAACTTATTCACGAAGTTAGTATACCTACTATACACCTATCTACTCACTATACCCCTAAACTTCATTCTTGATTGTAATTTGCTTGCTGCAGTCGCTTTGGAATTAAAATATTATATACGAATATGTATGCATATGTATCTACAGAAAATGTATCCGATCAGAAAGTATCTTACAGGTAATTGGATAAGAAGTGGCTGGTGATCTATAAAATACAAAATACCTAATTATTTGTTCATTTTCTCTTCTGTAAGACTTGTTCTCTTTGAATTAAGTACACATCCTTGTAGATAGAAAACGTCCTTTCTACATAGCAACTGGTTATAGGTGCGTACTGGAAATATTCTTGTATTTCAGCGTATTTAGCATACACAATTGCCGCAATGTCATTATATATACTTTCATAAGCAAAGATCATTACCTCCATTGTTCCAGACTTACAATTTGCTTGGGGTTACCTTAGAGGAAATATTGATTTGGCATTCGCATATTCAATATGCGGCTTTACTATATCATTAAATACTGAATAAATAAGTAAAGATCCATCAATCAATAAATTTTACATTGCAAGGAATTGTCGTAATCGTAGAGGCCCATTTTACATAGCGAAAAGGAAAGCTAACTTTTATGCTACTGAAAATGGCATCCTATTTTGAATTAACAATTATTAATATTTCCGATATTATTTGTGCATTTGGTATAGTAGCATCATGTAATGGATCGCTTATATATGTTCAGTCTTTCATCGACACTTACTCGTCTAGAGTTGTCGGTATCTGTAATTTAAATCACATAATTTTGGTGTTTTATTTTCTTTTAATTCCATTGTTATTTTCTTCTTAATAAGCATTTTAAATTGAAATTATAATTTACTTAATTCTGCTTTACTGGTAATTTTCTTGAAATTGACTTGTTCTTACTTCCCCACTCCTATCGGCGGCACTTGTTGAACGTCTGGCCACGCAAATACGGTCATTCATTTTCGTTCTGGCGGTCTTGATAGCGACCACGTGTTGCTTGCATTTTAATTTTATTGTTTGGTATATATTTGGTAAATCCAACCCCATCGTCTTAGCTACGGATACTAATGAGTTAAATGCTGTTTTGGAGGATGTGTATATATGTATTGGATTAGTTGGAAGCACGATTTTTCCTAATCGGAAAGGCCGGAATTTTGGTTAATCTACACGTGGCTCCGTTGTAATTATTGAATCCTTGATATTGTCGAGTACACGTTGGAGGAATATATAAGAACAATAAGTCAGGGAAATTTTGGTGACGTATGAAATTTTGGACTTTAAAAGTTTGGTAGCGTTAAACTTTGCTGACGTAAGATTGTGAATTCACCCCTTTCCTTTTACTTTCTTATACGTAGTATAAGGAAGTATTGTGATGATGAAAATGTTCGACCTCGAGATTTTTGCAGATGTCCACGTTTTGAGGTCCCCTGATATCAAAAAAGTGGTTTTTAAAAAATGTCTGTGTGTCTGTGTGTCTGTCTCTCTCTCTCTCTGTGTGTGTGTGTGTGTCTGTGTGTCTGTGTGTGTGACCACGATAGCGGTCAAACCGCTGTAGATATCAATTCCAAATTTTGTATTTACGAATATAATCTCCCTCTTGAGAACTGATTAGATTTTGAGCAAAATCGGCAGACCGGAAGTAGTAGTTTACTTCAGTGAAAAAATCGAATTTTGCAAATATTTCGTTAATTACTAAGTTTAAACAAATTTATAAAGAATTCAAATGTACTCAAAATTAAATTTGAGAAAAATTGTTTTAATAAAGTTTTTCTAAATTCCTACCGGAAGTAGGTCTTTTACTCTTATCGAAAATCAGTTTTTTGCGAATATCTCGCAAGTCATGCTTTCTAGGCAGGTACATTACGAGTATAAAAGTATTTAGAACATACTTTTAAATATCTTTTGTATAAAAAAAATTTCAAAATTTAGACCGGAAGTACCACTTTTACTCTTATCGAATAGCGATTTTTTGCAAATATGTCGTAAATTATGCATTCTATATATATTTATGAAGAGTACAAAAGTATTTAGAGTTGGATTTGAAATATTTTTTGTATAAATGAAATTTCAAAATTCGGACCGGAAGTAACACTTTCATACGTATAAGAAAGTCGTGTGGTGGCCACACCTCATTTTTTTACTTTCTTATACGTAGTATAAGGAAGTATTGTGATGATGAAAATTTTCGACCTCGAGATTTTTGCAGATGTCCACGTTTTGAGGTCCCCTGATACCAAAAAAGTGGTTTTTAAAAAATGTCTGTGTGTCTGTCTCTCTCTCTCTCTCTCTCTCTCTCTCTCTCTGTGTGTGTGTGTGTGTGTGACCACGATAGCGGTCAAACCGCTGTAGATATCAATTCCAAATTTTGTATTTACGAATATAATCTCCCTCTTGAGAACTGATTAGATTTTGAGCAAAATCGGCAGACCGGAAGTAGTAGTTTACTTCAGTGAAAAAATCGAATTTTGCAAATATTTCGTCAATTACCAAGTTTAAACAAATTTATAAAGAATTCAAATGTACTCAAAATTAAATTTGAGAAAAATTGTTTTAATAAAGTTTTTCGAAATTCCTACCGGAAGTAGGTCTTTTACTCTTATCGAAAATCAGTTTTTTGCGAATATCTCGCAAGTCATGCTTTCTAGGCAGGTACATTACGAGTATAAAAGTATTTAGAACATACTTTTAAATATCTTTTGTATAAAAAAAATTTCAAAATTTAGACCGGAAGTACCACTTTTACTCTTATCGAATAGCGATTTTTTGCAAATATGTCGTAAATTATGCATTCTATATATATTTATGAAGAGTACAAAAGTATTTAGAGTTGGATTTGGAATATTTTTTGTATAAATGAAATTTCAAAATTCGGACCGGAAGTAACACTTTCATACGTATAAGAAAGTCGTGTGGTGGCCACACCTCTTTTTTTATTGGATGTTGGATGCCTGTAAATTGGAATGTGAACCATTCCTTCTGGACTACGGGTTAAGTCTGCTTTTTTATCGCTGATACCAACTAGTGAAAACCTTATAGACCCAGCTAAGTGTCATAATCTATTTAAATAAGTTTTTGTTTTGGTAATATCAAATAGTAAATGTATGGCTTATAATTTCTGTAATTTTGGTTTCATTCTAATAATATATTACTAAAAGAATACACAGAGTATTTTTAAAATTAATTTCTGTAATTTTGAGTCTCATTCCGAGAATATATTATTTAAAGACCGAGTATACAGGTTGACCTTAAATAATCTTTGCACTTTGTCTTACCTTTAATAACTTTGCATAAGAGTTCAGCAAAAATAGCTTATTGTAATTCTGATTTTGTGTAATAGGTTAATATTTTTAATTACTTGACCACTCAAGTAATTAAAAATATTAACCAACAACAAAATTAGCTTCACGACGTTTCGACCCATACCATATTAACTGAGTAAAGCGGCAGCCTAAATGACAAGAATAGCAGGTAGGTGGGAATAGTGGATGTGACTCATTCGAAAGTATTATTTGTGACTATTTTGCATTTGAAGTTTCAATTTACTCAGCGGAATATTATTATTATTGCCACAGGCCTCTTGACGATTCATACGTGACAATCTGTTAACACGTGAGAATCGATGAAAAAATTGTATCACGATAGGAGATTCAAAACTAAAACTTAATTTTACCCATTTTAACAAAGTATGTTAATTGAATACAATGAGCTTTACATTGGCATGATTGTTATATCAGATGATGTGTAAGTTTATTTAGTACTAACAGCATATAAATTCATTCTCGGCACGAAGAAAAATAATGTATATCTTGCTTCCACAAAAAATAAGTCCCGTCACGTAAAGTTTTATATCTTAATATACGTACAGATAGCCCAGGCTTAGTAAAAATTTTATTAATGGTACTGGTGGTGGGCTGTTGGCTATATTGCTCGGATGACATCCCAAATTTACTCCTCCTGTCATTAGTCAGATATATGTAGGCGATGCGCTTGTTACAGAGGAAGTGCTGACCTCGATGCACGGTGATCGCGGGATCACTCACTCATTTTAATAAATGCTGCTTAATCATTCGCGTTTGTTTTCGGCAGACGAAAATCACGACACCGTGTTATAACAAGGTGCATCCATAAATTAATGTTGCGACTGTACCCACATTAACAAAATGTACAGACAGACGGCTTAGGAATTCCACGGATACTAAATAGGCACAAATTGTTAATTTATTTTATATTAAACGACTAAGAAAAAGAAAAAAATTGGACATCAGTGGTAGATACGGAACAGGAATATCCGATGAAGAATATGTGAAAATGGTCGCTAATACCAAGAAAACCTTGACAATCATTGTGAACTAATAACAAACGAAGGAAAGTATTGTACCATATTTAGCTTGTGTTAAAAGTTTCTCAATATATGGGGGACAATAACTAAATTCATTCCAAAGTAGACAATAGCAAGCTACGCGTTAATTTATCCACAGCCCAGAAATATGTAAATTAAAAATTAAATATTGGAAAATTCTGGTGTAGTGCAACCGCATACACATACACTCATTGGTCATTATCAGTACGGGACAGCTAACGAAATATGTGTTTATTGATTAATATCGATAATAATAAAGTCTTAACCTCAATAATACCAACATTCTAAAAACCCCTATGTCAGCCAGGCACGCATTTTCTTAACTATGCCATACATTTCCGCGTTATTATCTTTCTATGTTTTGTCAGCCCTGTGTCAGTCTGTTATTTTTCTCATTAGTTTACTATGATGTCAAAAAAGCGACAAAAAAATGAGTGAACAGTTTTATACATTTTATTATTACGAATAATATTCATAAAATAATTAGAAAATGGATGCGTAAGTAAAGTAAAGTTAAATTAACAACGACAGCAAACGCCATATACCCTTCATTTACTTTCTAGAAGGCATTTTAAGTCTACATTCACTGAAGGTCTTTTATTATTTGCTTTTTTATAGCTGTAAATTTGACATGGAACCACAACATTTAGTGTTTAGTTTAGTACTTCACACAATGATTTCTTTAAGAATATTTGACTTTGCAGGACTAGAACATAACAGTACGTGATCAAGCGATGTTAAAGCACATCATTATAATTTTAATATACAATATATTAATGAGATTTGCCAATAATTTTATCGATGTTATTTGCTGTATCTATTTTATGTACATCTCGGCATTGTCTGCACATTTAAATATAACCTTAGGTACGATGCGCATGCATGTGAATAAATTAATTGTCGATAATTAAATTTATATTATACTATTAGTTTTTATTAATCGTCATTAATTTTATATTATCCTATTGTAATTAGAAACTTGCGAGTTAATCCCCCAACATTCATATTTTTAAATTAAAATATGAATGTTGGGTCAACTCAGGTCTGTCTCGTTCTTAACTGATATTCTAAAATCAGTTCACACTACTACAATTATTAAATGCGATCACAAAATTTGAATGTAGTGGCTATATACCTATATCTTTTGTAGACATTCTAACAAACCAAGATATCCAAAAAAAGAAATCTATTTTAAAACTAAATCGTACTAAAATGTATTTGATTAACTGAAACGTTGAACTAAAAAGGCAAATGTTAATTCATTGTGATGAATTTACTAGAAATAGACTTTTTTAAAACTGTAAAAGATAATAACAAAATGTACTTTGTGTTAAAATTTAAAGTTCATTTAAAACAAAAATTAACGTTCTAGCATACGAAAGGGGGTTATAGACCAGAAAAATGCTGAAAGTACTATTTAACCCATTTGTTCCCAGTGTACCCATTTGAGTACGGTTAATGAAATATTTTTTTGTACTCGCTTATCAAAACCTGTCATTTCACGATTCGATTTGCGTGCGTAAAAAGTCACTTTAAACACGAGTGCGTAAAAGTAAAGTTGGTACTACCCAGAACTTAATTAATTTAGTCACATTTTAAAATCATAAATCCCTAACCTTAATAATATGCTACCCAGTTCGTTGTTTTTCTATGAAAATAAAAGGAAATGAAATAGAAATTGTTATATTTGGAAGGTATGTAATTCAATGTCAGAACAGTAACAAATATTATATAAATTACCATTATTCATTCTTTTCAGAAATTGAAACGGAACAATTATTAAAAATTTTGATTGGGCAATTTTGACAACCAGAGATTGATACCCCAGGGATTAACTGGTTTGTTTGAATTGATCTTGATTGCGAAGGTAGAGTAACGTTGATTGTATTATTACATATATCTTGTATTTCAGATGTCGAACAAGTTGCAGGCGGAGTCGATATCTCTAACGGGGTCATTGTTTTAGCTAATTGAATTCTACTATGCAGAGAATTTTCGATATATCCTTCTGCAACCGTAGATGATTTCCATCCACCATGCCTTTTAATTGTAAGCAAGTCACCTCCTTGATTTGCCAACAATGTCGCTGAACTCCTTCGGAAACAGTGACCTGTGAAGTTACTTGCGCTATCAAGCTGAAGGTACTCAGCTATTCGCATTGGAATTTTGCCAATTGTATTAAGACCAACAGGTGAACAAACACACTTGCCATTGCGATATGTTAAAAAGAATCGATGCTGGTTGTCCGGTCTTAAATTTGCATATTGCCGAATTAATGTAATCCATTCGGGCTTAATGATAGCAAATGTACGGCTGTTACCTGTTTTAGTTTCTGGAATTGTTACGATAATTAAATTCGATTTAAATTCTATGTCTCGCAATGACATTTTGCAAAGTTCTTCACGTCGACACGCTCCAGAAATACCCAATATTAATACAGCCTATAAATACATATATATAGTGTTGTATGGAATTTAAATATACGGAAATGACTTTACCTTCATTAGTAGGAACAAAGAATTTGGTGCTTCAACAATAAATTTAGTAATTTGTTCTTCGGTTAATACTGCTGATTTTTTAGGCTGATGTTGCTTGGTTGTCTGTTTTAAATACGCTATGAGTTTTGCATATTTAGATATATCCGTATTATCATATATTATTAAGCATGATTTTAACATAGAATAAGTGGACCATAATGATTTATTTGATTGTAAATTTTGAAAATAAACTAACAAACAATTTTCGGAGTATTTTTGTATATTTTTAGATCTAGCCCAAGTTACGAATTTAGTATAAGTGTTTTTGTATACGTTTTTTGATTTTATGGGTAATAAATTATCCACTGCAATATTGGCAGCTTCGCGAATTTCAGGCGGTGTACATTGCATTTCATTATCAGAATTCATGTTGTTGGTGAGGTTTTTATTTTGTATGGAATTTTTTGAATTTGATAATTTTAAATTAAATGTCACTTCAAATAATCAATACTGCCAACTCAATTTTTTTTAATTAATATCAAGAGATTAGTAGTGTGTCATAAACGATAACGTATTTAACAATATGTATTATTATTATAGTTCTCGTACAAAAAATATTGTACAAACTTCGTGCGTGAAACATTTCGCGAATTCGTGTCCATAAAACGCTCGCCTTTCGGCTCGCGCTTTAAACTGGTCACTCATTCGCGAAATTTGATTTCACGCACTTGGTTCGTAAATAACTATTTAAGCTCCATATGGTACATTCAGAGTTCTATGCTTAGTGGCGATGCAAAGTACACTAAAGAAGGAATATTCTTTTAGAAATTGGCCACTAGATGTCGCTTTTATGTATGGAAAACGTAACCTTACTTTTTGCTACAAATTGTGCCAGTGTGACTGTGTAACTTTTTGTTATTTTTTACCTATCTGTAAAAAAAAACATTTTATTCTACTAAAATTAGTTACTGAGGTATGTATGTTTTACTATTATTTTTGTGAATTTTACATAAAATACATGCACTGGTATTTTTTCATACTTACATATAGGTGTACTCATATGAGTACAGCGGGAACAATACGTTGTTAGAGCTGTATTTATTTTTGGTAGATAAATTACTATGGATCCCAAGCCCATCAGCACTAATATGTTTTATGGCAGATCCTACCAGAATTTGCAAGCTGCCATAGACTATATTACTGAAAATGAAAAAGATATTGATATCGTTATAATACCACCGGATGCCGATTATCAAACAGATGAGGACGATATCGATGAAGATGATATTCAAGCAGATACCCTCCCATTCGATGTTCCTGGTGCTGTTGAAATTTTTTCTCAGGACAGTACAGAGAGTGACCCAGAAGATAATATTCCGTTGAGTATGTTACGCAGTATTAGTAATACTGGTGAATCATCTACGAAAAAGGGAAAAATTGCAGAAAAAGAACCAAATTGGGCTGACGAAATAGTTGATGTCACAATGAAGCAAGGAAATAGATATTTAGCTCGCGAAGATATTGTCAAACAAGAATTAGCAGGACTAAATCCTGTCCAGATTTTTGAAAAATTATTTGACGATGAAATAATAACTTATATTATCAAAGAAACCCAGAGATATGCTGCTCAGCAAAACAATCATTCATTTACTGTAACAAACAACGAGATAAAAATATTTATAGGTTTCTTATTATTCACTGGATATCATCGATTACCAAGAGAGAAATTATATTGGTGTACAGATGAAGATCTAAACATACCACTAGTTAGAGGTAGTATGTCCCGCAATAAATATTATGAAATAAAAAAATACTTTCATTTAGCAAATAACGAAACAGTTGATAAAAACGACAAGATGTATAAAATTCGTCCTCTCATGGAAAAACTGAATAAGCGATTCTTGCAGTGGGGTATATTCCATGGCAAGCTCTCCATTGACGAGGCTATGGTAAAATACTTCGGACATCACTCGTCAAAACAATTTATCCGTGGAAAGCCAGTGCGTTTCGGCTATAAAGACTGGATGATTTGCAGTTCTTCTGGTTATTGCTATCAGTTCGATACCTACTGTGGGGCAAAACAAAATAGAAAAGGGACGGATCAAAATTTGCCTTTAGGGTCTAAAGTTGTGTTGGACTTATTAGAAGTAGTGACAGAACCGCAAGATCATATAATATTTTTCGACAACTACTTCACAAGTCACGGTTTGTTGAAAACTCTTAGGGACTTGGGCTATAGAGCAATTGCGCTGTCGCAAGTGCCATCAACGAGCTAGGTGGATTTGTATGAAATGTAATGTTACACTTTGTTTAGAAAGGGAATGTTTTATAAAGTTCCATAGTGAATAACATTTTCTATTGTAAATCACTAAAATAAATTAGCTAAATATTATATAATTTATATTTTCATTAATGTCCCTATATTCCCGTTGTACTCATTTGAGTATATACCTTTTTTTCATATTCTATTCAAATATATATATCGAAAAACTGTCATATTTTGTTCTTTGGGCATACTTTTAATAAGAAAAAAACGACCTTATTGAAATTTTGTAAAAAAAATAGTTGTGGGAACAAATGTGTTAATTTGTTGTTATTTGCTGTTGCAACTAATATTAGTTTATGCTAATATATAAAGCTGTTTCCAGACTTAAAGAAATGGTTGCTTAAGGAAGATTCTTATTCAAAATAACAATAAAATGTGTATGGAGCCAGAATTGGTTCAACTATTCTTTGCGGATTTGATTAATATCGGTCTTTGTTTATTATTCACTATATGTATTTATCTTATAAGTGTTTGTTGCATTTATTAAGTATAGTTACTTATCATAGTATGTTTTCTGAAATATATATTTTTCATATGATTTCTATTTTCCCAAACACTTGCTATTTGAGAGTACTAAATAAGTATGTTTTATAAATACATCTATACAATAACATGTAAAAGCAAGTTGATAATGAATTGATTTATTGTTTCTCATCTTGTTTCACCTTTCAAAAATAATGAAAATATATTTAACATATTTTCACATTTTTTGCATTTATTTCTATATACCTACCGTCTATTAAGATTTTGTTAAAATATTACAAATATTTTGTTGTTCCTATTTATTAGATAATTAAATAAAACAGATATAATTTTACTTGAACACATTACTGCATATTACATATTATTATTTTGTAATACTCTTAGGTACCTTTCGCAAAATTAATTGGTTTAAGTTTTAAAATGTAGTGTAAGCAACGTACATTACTGCATATTACATATTATTATTTTGTAATACTCTTAGGTACCTTTCGCAAAATTAATTGGTTTAAGTTTTAAAATGTAGTGTAAGCAACGTAAGCGTTTTAAAGATTTCAACATAGTCTCCTTTTAAGTCCATACACTTTTCCCAATGATGCTCAAACCTTTTTAACCCTTTCAACTAGTAGTTGGCGCATTGCTCCGCAAAATAGGCTTTAATGTGTCCGATGATCTCGTTCGATGATAATCTGTGCCCCCCCCCCCCCAAAGCGTAACCTTAAGCTTAGAAAACAGGAAAAGGTCGCTGGGGGCCAGATCTGATGAATACGGTGGGTGTTCAGACAATTCGAAATGCAATTCGTGAATTTTGGCTATGGCGACCGTCGAAGTGTGAGCAGATACGTTGGCTTGGTAGAATAGAACTTGCTTCTTCTTTATACGCGGCCGTTCTTTTTTACATTTTCTGCGCTCAGATTACCAAGTAATGATGCGTTGTACATTCCCATTATTGTTTTACCTTTTTACCTCAAACATTTTCGATCTTATCGGTAGTGGTCGGTGTTTTTGGCCATTCCGAACCACCAACACCATTCAACCACATTTAAATTCAGCTTCCCATCTTCCTTTATCAAAGTGTAAATAACATCTGCATACCTCGTATTATATAGTTACTTTACGAATATTTTATTTATTATAATATTTAGATTACATAATACTTATTAATTTTGTTACGCGATACGTAAGTCAATACCTATGCGTATATTTAAGGTTGGAAATCCGCAAATATTATTTCTGTTTGATTGTGTGACTAGTCTTTTATTTGGCGACTATTAAAACAATCCATATAACTTTGTGTCTGCAATAATCCTCAATAAATTGAGTTGATATTTTACTCGTAATACCAAAGCACGTATTTATTCGCCCGAAGTGTGCTAGTAGAAAGAGCAAACCACTAGCGCAACGACAACAGTTAGCGACTAAATTACTTAGAGACATGAAAGAGATTAGTTTTACATGTTATGGTCGTGTGAAATTTCCACGAAGGCTTGATTTTATTATCTCTGAGGCTAAATGTTCGCCGGCGGTCTTTCCTGTATAAACTGAGAGTTCCGCCGGTCAGCCCAATATTTACAATTGTAGAAACGTGTCCGCCGACAGTGTTTTGTCGATGAGCTCAAATGAGAGTATATGTTTTGTCGATTTCCGCCGATTCCCTCTTGTTTGTTTTCATTATATTTGAATTACTATTGTCTTAAATTCATTTAAAATATTTTTTTTTGTTTGTAATAATTAGTAAGCAATGCATGTATTAAAATATGCAAATAAACACTGACAAAAAAATCTATTTTAAATTATTTGGTGAGTAATTAACAACTATGAAATATGTGTTGTTTATATATGAAGTATTATTTATGTTTCAAACTATCAAAATAAGTGCTCTAATTAGTCTATAATGGATTTATTAGGATACACTTACAAAAATTATACTGTTTCTTATAATACCAATAATTGACTTCTAAGAAATACGTCTAGTTATTTTAATTATTTATTATATTTTTTATTATCAAATTAAGTGTTGCTGTACTTAATAAGAAATACATTTATTAAAATCTATATATAATGGTTTTTGTATAATTTGTAGAAAGAAAACGTCAATATTTAGCAAGTTATAAGTAGTACTTATTGTTTCTGAAGTAATAAAAGGAGAATTTCTTAATTTCTTAATACAAAAGTAAGTAATACAAAACGTGTTTCTCACATATTATTATATTGTAAAATATATACATGTTTTTTGTAGTACATATTTCATTCCCTTTTAATAGCATGAACAAAAAGAATGACTTGTTAAGACCACTTTCTTATACGTATATGCGTTTCAAATCTTGATGTAAAAATTGTTCTTCTTAAAAATCTGTATGTAAAGTGCTACTACTAGCTTAAAGTATTGTAAAATTGTCTCATTAATGAGAACAGAATTCACAATCTATCATAACAGTAATTTAAGTATGTACGGGTGTTTTTTTATCTTTGATATCATTTTGATTACCTGCAACTTTTTTGTTTTTAAAAATATCAGAATGAAGCAAAAATCATTTTGCATAGGTATCTATGAAGTTTTTTACGTTTTAAAAAATAAAACAAAACACTAACGTTTTTCCAAGATATTAACCTAACTTATATTTTTTTAAATGGAAAGCCTTAAATATTTTCGGATATTTCGATTTTACATGAAATTTCAAGTATATTTTATAAAGCATACCCCATACCTATCTTCAACGGTTTGCGAGAAAACGGCGTTTAAACATGCAACAAAGAAAAATTTAGTTTTGTAACCCTGTTCTTAAAGATGTCGAAATCAAACAGAAATCATTTTTCATAATTATTTAGAAAGTTTATTTTTAATAAAACAAAATATTAACGATTAACAAAGTAACAAATTATTAAAAAAAACAATTTTACAAAATTAAATTATTCTAAAAATGGCATGTTTAAACGCCGTTCTCTCGCAAACCGTTGAAGATAGGTATGGGGTATGCTTTATAAAATATACTTGAAATTTCATGTAAAATCAAAATATCCGAAAATATTTAGGGCTTTCCATTTAAAAAAATATAAGTTAGGTTAATATCTTGGAAAAACGTTAGTGTTTTGTTTTATTTTTTAAAACGTAAAAAACTTCATAGATACCTATGCAAAATGATTTTTGCTTCATTCTGATATTTTTAAAAACAAAAAAGTTGCAGGTGATCAAAATGATATCAAAGATAAAAAAACACCCGGTACATAAATAATATTGTCTGTTATATATCTGTTTACAAGTAATATGCCCAAAATAATACAACATAATATTTAATTTATAGAATATACCAAAGTTAGATATTGCTAAAATGTTGCCCAATTATATCCCTTTGCATTCGCCCGGTTAAAAAATGTCTTTGTCTGCATGCAGTCTGTCATGCAGATTCACACGCATATTAATAAATAAAACTATATTATGATCATGACAGTTACGACAACGGCGGAATTTTCATATAGTATAGTAACTTGCCACTACCCGGCGGAAATCGACAAAACAAATACATACTCTCATTCCGGCGTTTCTGCACAAAACACTGCCTTTGCCAGCGACACGTTACTACAGGCGTAAAGATTCCTGCGGCCAGCGGGATTCTCAGTTTTACAGACAAGACCGCCGGCGGACATTTAGTCAGAGCGTTTTATTATTTTAATGAAAAAAACTATATCATTATTGAAAATCGTTATTCTTTCTTAATACTTTCTATCAAACAATAAGGATTAGTTCAATTACTCATTCCTATTATAATTTTTATTTAATATTATATTCATCCTCATTAAAAGTGCATTTTATAATTATTAGCCATTGTTTCTAAATAAATAATACTATTATTATGACATTATTGTTATTAATATGCCTCAACAATATGATTAAATTGTGGAGGATTTGATAAATACATATAAGGATTAGGAAGAAGAAATTTCCACACCTGCTTGCATTCAAATTAACTGCCAAATTTAAGAATAGAATCCAATAAGCCCAGTTTAAAACGTTTTTAGCAGTGATTTTGAAAATTATCGACATAGATTAATCAACTTTAAAAGAACATGAATTCGAAATTACTAGTTATTGGACCTATTCATCATACTAGCAATATTTGTAGTTGCAGGTCATGATAATATGATTATAAAATTATGTTTATTTTATAAATTACTTATTTAGGCACGACACTGGCGGTAAAAGAAATAAAGCAAGTTTCCTATTTAATAACATGTAAATTTCTAAATCACAATGCGCGAGACAATTACAGACACCCAATGAATGCCTGGCATGACTCCTTGAAACATGGATATTCAGGAAATTCATCTATTAATAATAGAGGCGAATTCAAAATACCTTACGTTCAAACAAACTGGTGACAGGTGAGAATATTTTATAATTGCTTTTATATCTACCATATTTCTACAACCGTTAACAATGAAGTGCAAAATTATTTTCAAACTCGCAAATAATTGTATTGTATAAAAAGTATGGTTATTGGGAACAGGTTATTTAATTTATGCAAGTAGATATGAATAGAAAGTAGACCCAAGTTGAGCAAATAAATGTATAAAAGGAAACATTCGAGGCACTATTAGAATTATTCTATAAAAGGGATTCAGTATTTTTTGCGACTTTTAGAAAAATCAATATTCTTTATAAAAAATATGTTTCTTATAATTTGAGTTAAAAAGTTCGATATTTCTAACCATAAATAAACTTTATTAGCATTCCAAATTGAACTTCACGCAATGATACAGAAAAAATACAATAGCTTATGAGTATTGTAAATATTTATCTAATATTTTATCAATTTCTTAGAGAAGAATTTCAAAAGAATACTGCCTTATGTAATAGATATTTCACATGCGTTCTTTTTCATGCATTAGTTTTTGAGTACATCGGTTTTAATAGACGAAAATAATAAAATGGAATATTTATGTATGCAATGCAGTTAAGTAAAACAAGATAGAACGAAATAGGTGCCAATTAGCAGTCGTTCAAGATGTTTACTTTGAACGTCCAATAAAACTGCTTGACATGTCAGCCAATGCAAGGCACTAACCGGTCTGGTCTGGTCCGTCTACTCACGTTATTTAGGAAAATATCAAAGCAAATGGGATATATGAAATTCAGTCGCCTGTACCTTATACCTGTGCAAATACTGTTAATTAATTATTGCTGTCTTTTTACGACTGGTAAATACACAAAAGAATATATATATATATATTGTATATGTACATAAATACATATACATATAGTAAATTCGGAAATTGATAGGATTGCAATCAAGGGTCATAAAACAAAGTTTACTCATTTGAATTAATTACTAGCATTGGAAAATGTTTATTTGCTTCTTCAGGACTATAAACAACAAAACAATATAGAATAAGCTGCACTTGATTAGTAATTGACAGATAAAAAATCTTTTTAAAATTTAAAATAAAATGCTACAAAATGTAGTAAGTTTACATTTCTAAATTCAGCTCTCATAACATTAGAGACCTAGATAACCATGTAAATATTGTTAACACTAAAATTATTGTTGTAGTAACACTAAAGAGTAAATTGATTTGGTTAAAACAAAAGAAAACTTGTATAAATGTGGACTAAACATTGAATGTCAACGAAGGTCAACTCCCCCTTATTGTATCTTAGTGTTAAAATGCGGTGTGTATAAATCTGTATAAACTGCCAGAAAGAACGGAAAAAACATATTAGGTACATTCGTACATGCAAAACGTATACATATATATAACAAGATCTATAATAATAATAATAAAGTGTCTTTATTACAACAGGAATATATTAATAGTTTTAACTTAGATAAGATTATAATATAGGAACCGCCTATGTATAAAATATATTCATTAGCATTCTGTAAATTATATAGTAGAAGCAAAAAAACTTATTCAGTCATTTGTTTCTGCTAGTATCGCAAATTTATATAACAAACGAAATTGTTGGTATTTAATTAAGTGATCTAAAACTACCAAGAGTTTCAGATATTCTACAAAAGAACATCAAACAATTTTAATGATATTATTACGTAATATGTTTCATAAACAAACGCGCCACTTTTACAAGTTTTTATGATGTTTCTTGCTTTGATACAAACAATTACTTTTGTCGAGTTTAGAATATGATCACAATGCGTCCTCTACCCTTAGTGCATATTAAGAAGTAGGTAAATAAAACATCCATTTTATCATTCTACCTGATTCAAATTCCAAATTATTATAACAATTTGAAACAAAATATGCAGAAACAGCTTAAGTCGTTGTTGTAGCAAAATGAGGTTTTAGTATTTTTGGTACATACTTTCTATGTTAAAAGACCGAAATCTGACTACTCCTTCTGTTATAATTACCCCTTAGCTTCCGATATTATGCAGAAAGGTCCAAAGTTAGTGAATTAAGACGTTTATGCATACAATCGCGGGTGGCGCTGGTGCAAAATGAAGTGTGTATTTCTTATTAGACTATGTGTCCCAGAAAGAATACAAAGATATTGATAACTGCGATAGTGATAACTGCTGGAGCTAAAATAAAAATGATGCTATTATAAGATTACTACTTTTCTTTACTGATAACATCGGTAATTAAACAGGCACTAAAGAAATGTGATAGACTGTCTACAGTATATCAGATCACGGAAGTTATTGCAACAAGATCACGACAACATTCACCGTAAAGAAAGTATATACAAAGAAGATTAGCAATTCTAAAGATTGCTGGCCTAAATTTTAAAAGAAAACTTGTATTTCGGCAGAAACTTGCCGTCGTAAAGTACCAAAGAAGAACTAAGTCCAGTTTAATATAAGCAATTTTCACTATTTTGAATACAATGAATGCACACATCACAGGAGTTGTCGTGGTATCTGACTTCATTAATAGCCTTTGTAAACATACGTTTAAATTAGATCAGCCAGGAAAATATCAATGCATTGTGTCACTTCAAGTAGCCGCCTATACTTTAGGAAAAGTGACTCTAGAGGAAAAAAGAAAGGTGGGCAAAAAAAAAATGTGAGCCATTGCTGTAAGAGGTTTACAAGAACTTCTATGACGATACTGTACAGTGGCCAGTAACTTCTAACAATAATGAAGATGAAGATGATTAAACGTTAAGGCGAATCAGGACGACCATTTAGTGTGTTTCCGATGCGGTAGATGGCGCTGAAATTATTTAGCTGTTTTAAGAAAAACCAAGCAAAATATTTTTAATTTGAAAGAAGAAATGTTTTGAAAGCAATAGTCAAAAATGCGCTAACGTTTCAGTTTTTCAATTTTCTTTTTCTAAAATTTTTTTTTTGTAATAACTTAAGAAAAAAGAAGAAAATAGAAAAAGTGGCCAAGAGCGACGTTCAAGCTATATCTACTAATGTTTAATCAATTTTTATTTTATTTTTTTGCCAGAAAATAGCGTCCGAAACAGTAATATACGTAGTAATATACGTTTTCCCCTTTGATCTCGCCGCACCGTAAATGCGGACGATCTTTTTGCCACGCGTCTAATTGACTGCGCCATACAAATTATACCTATATTCGAGCTGAAGGATCTTTTCAAGACATTGTCAGTGTCCTGCGAAGTAGCATGCATAGTTAAAACAATTGAATTTACTGATTTAAGATAATAAATAATTATGTTAATGATACTGGAAATAAAAGGGCTAGCCTGTTAAGAATGTTTACGGCCTACGGGTTCATAGTAGCTTAGGTACCTACGTATTTTCTGCAACAATTCAATAAATTATACTATTATTTACTTACTTTATGAACAAAACTATTAATATAAAATTGAAAAAATATTATACTATGTTCATACTACTTATTGATACATTTAAAAGTAGAACGGGTACCTAATTCTTTCCGAGAACTGACTTTTTGCACGTACGGCGATAAAAAATCAAACAAGCCACCCTACTCACCCACAAATTTGATTCTTATATCTACTAAACACGATATTCAAAACACAGTGCCACTGTGGAACTTGCAATTGCAGGAATTCCAATGACATCATAGGTTTGTTCGTAGAGAGTTTTTGTGATAGTTATTCGACAGTCTCCGACTTTTCTAATGGGCATGCGCCAGTCAAAATTTAATATAAATCAAACTTGTTTGAGATTTTGATAGTACGAACGCTTTTTAGAGGGGCAATCTGTTGAAAATGAATGTACATTATGGACCCACGATAATACAAAATTATTAATATTTATAGAAATTATGTCTGTTTTTATACACTTCTTTGTAAATAATCGTTTCTATTTTTAAAGATGATCTTTTATAGAATCTCTTTGTTTGTATACTTCCAATACCTAGTTGTCTTTTATATACAAAAGTGAATATACACGGAGGTTATGTATTTCTATTATATACAACAATAAAGGAATCGTGATCGATAACACCTCGACGCAATTGACCCTACCAACCACAACGAAATTTAAAAAAATCTACTTGAAATATTGCGAACTTTTGTCAGAGATAAAACACCTAACTCTTGTGATAGTTTGAAAATCGTTTACAATTGCAAATTTGTATTAGTTCGAACACTAAACTAGTAGTTGGAAACGAATCGAATTTGTTATTCTACTCTCCGAACATTGATCATAAAATACGCATGCGTCGTACAGTTTCTGATAGTTACCAATTACTATGCAAGAAAACCTCATGTCTGTAAACATAGATTCCACCCGGAGTCTAAAACAAATAGAGAGAGAACACCTCCAAGGATATCAACTCCTAAATTAGAACTTACGGTGGCTGATAGTGCTGTATGGG
This sequence comes from Amphimallon solstitiale, assembly GCA_963170755.1. Taxonomy (NCBI): domain Eukaryota; kingdom Metazoa; phylum Arthropoda; class Insecta; order Coleoptera; family Scarabaeidae; genus Amphimallon; species Amphimallon solstitiale. The sequence goes on along the minus strand of OY720676.1, from coordinate 62,636,284 downwards.
GAGTAATGTATATTGGTGGTGGACATTCGAGCATGGAAGAATTGTTCTCTACCTTGGGAGTTAAACCAATAGGCAGCAAGTCATTTCAAAAGATAGAAATGAAACTAGGAGAGGTAGGCAGAGGTTAATATTTTCATCTAGAGTTTACTGGTAACTTGTGGTTTTACAAAGGTTTGGCAAGAAATTTTATAAGAATCCATGATTGAAGCAGGCAAGCTTTAGCTGTAAATAATGGTCATATAACGGAGGATGGGACTCCATTTATCACAGTAGTTGTGAATGGAGGCTGGTTACATCGAAGCCATGGTCACAGATATTCTTCTAATTCTGGTGTAGCTTGTGTTATTGGTGTAAAAACAAAAAAGTTGCTGCATCTGGATGTGAGAAATGAATATTGTGCCATGTGCCTTTATCTTAAAACAAGCGGAAAAGATGAAGTGCACGACCATTGTTTTAAATATTGGACCGGTACTTCCCGTGGAATGGAATCGGATATGCTCATTCGGGCTTTTAATCAGAGTAAGACTCTACATGGACTGGATTATCGATGCTTCATTGGGGATGGTGATTCTAGTGTGCACAAAGAATTACAAGAAATGGTTTCGTACGGTAGAAAAACTGAGAAAATTGAATGTACAAACCATGTGATGAAATATTACACTAAAGCTTTGATGAACGTTCAAGGCGTTTCTAGAAGTGTTAGAAATATTCTTACGCGTCCGATCATCAAACGCCTAGTCAAAGGTGCCAGGGCAGCCATTATATATAATTCGAAAAATGGTAAAAACCCTGTCTCAGAGAGGATTTGTTGTAATGTAACTTTAAGCCACCAACGTTAAAAGTGAGGGACATTTGACACTAGTGTCATGTAAACGACATTTTTACTGTGAAACTAATACTTGTAATTCCGATTAGTTAAATGAAATTCAGGACAAAAGAATTGTAATTAGAATAGCCAATTGAAATTCAGATAGAGTAAACTGTATTTCAGAAATCATCAATTAATTGTTATTCAGAGAATATCATCAAATGTAATTTAAAAGAGATTATGCAGGATTTTATTTCAACACACAGTACAAACGATAAAAATATACAAAAAGGTCAACCTAGGGTAGTTTTATTATTAACAAAATCAACACTTATATTCCTACTCGCATATTATTCATTGCCAAAATTATGCGTTCGAAATTAAAACTGATGATTTCTGAATTACATTTGATACCTGAATAACGATTAATTTAAATTACAATTGACGATTTCTGAATATCAACTTACGTTTTCTGAATTACAATTAGAAATGGTGTGGATAAGTACCAAATTAGAGGATGGAGATTTCAAAATTTCCACGCTCTTCCGTTGACCCCGTTACTATCAATAAAATACAGAATATCTTACGTCCCACCTAAACTTTTTTTGTATAAAAGGATCCAGCGGACTGTCGGTATAATGACTGTCAAAGGAAAATGCATTTTTCCGTTTCGGGCGTTATTATTTGCCGAAATTAAAAAAAAAAAAAGTTTTGTCATTAAAAAATTGGTCTTCATATGCGCCGTTGAGCCGATTTTTAATTTTTTTTTTTATTACAAAAATATTTTTTTTATTTTTTTCATCAAACCAAAAATTAAAAAACTAAAACGTTGGCGCATTTTCAAACAATATTTTAAGAAGTATGCAGTTTAAAATTTGAAAATCGGTTGTACCGTTTCTTCAGAAATCGCTAATTACTTTTCCGACATCTGCATCCCTCTCGCACACTTGGCCGTCCCGATTCGCCTTAATTAATGGTTTATACGAGGTAGGCGCCATAAATTCTCGGCCTGACAGGCTTATACCGGTTCAAACGTGTTCAAACTCCGTCACGCCATGCATGCACATACGCGAAGTGTACACTGTAAATATGACGGAGTATGATTTCCATACACATAAGCAAAATAATATTATCTGATTACATACGTGATTATTAAAAATATACGTATTTCCTTGTTGTGCCTGGATAATTATATATAACGTAAATAACATTATTTTTTTTAGTCTTGCATTTCTATACGAGAACGAATGTGAGGTTAGAATTATTTATTATTATTCAACTATAGGAAGCTATAGGTACAATTATTTGAAAACATAATTTGAATTTGTTGTAGTTATTTTACAAATAAATAATTTGAAGTGGAAGTTTGAGGTTAAGAGAATAAAATTGACATTTATATTTCAAACCACCCGCCATTGTTTATTTCTATGATTGTGCCAGTGTCATACAAACGCCAATTGTTGCGCTATCTAATGCATTCTTAACGTGAATGAAGTATAGTAGTTTTTAGTAACCAGCCAACTAACGTGACTAGCGCACGAAAATGTCTGACGTAACGAAAATTGAGTACCGCGCGGTCATTAAATTTTTAACAAAAGAAAAGCATACACCTTAAACATCGTTTAGACGGCATTTACGGTGATTCATCTCCTTTATTCAACTGTAAAAAATTGTGCAAAATGTTTCAGTTTGGGACAAGAATCCCTGGCAGATGCTGATCGGTCGGGTCGACCAATTGCAGTGATAACGCCTCAACAAATTTCAATTATTGAACATTTAGTGCTAGAAGATCGCCGTTTGAAAGTGAAGGAATTAGCAGTGATAACAAACATTTCCGAGACAAGTGTTCGCCGAATTCCCCATGACCATTTGAGTATGAATAAAATTAGTGCTAGATGGGTACCGGCACTTTCTTCTGCTCTCCAACGTGAACGTCGAGTCGAATGTGCGCAGTCGTTTTTAAAAATGTGTGGAGACGACCCAAAACCCATTTTAGAGTCCATTGTTACAGGGGATGAAACAATGGTTCTGTTTTACGATCCTCTATCGAAAAGGGATTCCATGGAATGGCGGCGACCTAATGAACCTTGTCCCAGAAAGGCGAAAGTCGTTCAATCAACGAAAAAGGTGATGGCCACAATATTCTGGGATTGTGAAGGCATTTTGCTAATTGACTTTAAAGAGGCCAATACAAGTGTAAAAGGCACATATTATGCGTCTTTATTGCATAAATTAAGGGACAGTATTCGTGTAAAACGTCGTGGAAAATTGACAAAAGGTGTGCGATTATTGCACGACAATGCTCTCGTCCATACTGTCGCCATTTCACAAGCTGCCATTCGCGAATGTGGCTTTCAAGAATTGAAGCATCCACCGTATAGTCCGAATATGGCTCCTTGTGATTTTTTTTGTTCTCTAATTTAAAAAAAGACCTTTGGGGACGTAGTTTTAAAGACGACAGTGAGTTGCAAGCAGCTGTTATCGAACATTTTGACGGAAAAACTTCAGATTATTTTTACAAGGGTATCGAATTATTATTTAATCGTTGTAATAAATGTGTAGAAATTAACGGAGATTACATTGAAAAATAAAAATTTTTATATTGTTCCAAGTTTCTTTTTTGTATATCAGGCCGAGAATTTATGGTGCCTACCTCGTAATATACAAGTTACCTTGATCATTTTTTCGTGATCCTACTCCGCCTTCTTAACTGAATCACTTGAACATGTAAACATACATAACCTAGTTAACGATGAGAACTGTACGTAAATCATGATTATTTTATTACATACCTAATCCCATTTAGTTGCATTATACAATGAATACAAGCGGTTATTGGCTACTTATAACATTTTCGTGCAATACAACTATTATATGGTGCAATCACTTATGCTTATAAAGTAATAACTATGTATATGACATGGAAATATAAAATATAAACTGTAATAATCTACTTTCTATGTGACGATGATTTCACTTTAACCAAGTCTGTTTAGGAAAATGAAATAAATTAAAATAATAAATGCACCAGTTAGTCATCGACCTTATATGTCTGCATTATAGAGAAAAGTAAAGTAATAATTAGATTACAAAATGATATTAATAAGTGCTGTTTTATAGGTCAGCTAAAGATTCGGTGTTTGTTAATTAACTTAATAGGATTTTAGTCAGTTGTTATCAACTACATACATTACCTCCTATTGCAGAGCATTCCTAACATGGAAAAAAGTCAAACAGGTATAATTTTAAATCTCAAAAATTTGAGGTTATATTTATTTTGCTTTGGCTTTCATGTGACAAAAGTTAAATTACCAAAAATTTCTAACAATGTACTATAACTAGACACATTATCATTATTATTCTATATTTTTTGATACTGGATTTGTTCATATTTGACTCCCGAGCTAACAAAAAGTGATAACAAACCCAACAGCATTTTTCGAACTTCGCGGGTGTTTTAAGTTGGCTACGGAGACATACGGATAGAATACAGGTAGGCCAACTCACATTTTATTACGAAATTACTAGACAAACTGTGTACCCAAGCAAAAAATTGGTCAAAAATACATGTAGAAACATTTATTGATAACATTACATTTCTATTTACTAGTTTTGCAGCGAAATATCATCTAGTACACCTTTGTATATTATTCTATTGCGTCTTGTCTAAACACCCGCGAAATTCAAAAAATATACGTATATATCTTTAGAATTATGTACTAATTTGGTAAGGATGCCTTTTTTTCGAATATTATTTGATTTCCATTTTTATATGACAGCTCTGAGAAGGTTTATAAGTACATAAATACAATTACGCTTAAGGGTGGGCTTTCCTTAAGAAAAATTCCCGAACGGCGTATGTCGGGTTGCCTGAAATAAATTGAATATATTTACCGAGTTTAAAATGCCTGCATCTTTTACACGATGCAGATACCGGCTAGCAATATGAAGGGATATGCCTGGTCAACTGGAAAGCAAATAAATTTGGGATATTTGCCTCCTGCATTTATTGCATGAAAATATTGGTGCGGCTATTTTCTTCGAAATTTGTTTTTGCTGTTTCTGAGTATTCTCCTGGCTTGTATTTATTTAGTTTTATTAAGACTCCCGATTTATGTAATTTGTAATTATTTTAATGATATTTGCCGAAATTAATTAGATATTAAGTTTTATTCTGCAATAAATATATAACTTAATTATTATTATTTATGATTAACAATTATTTAAGTTGTACTTCTTATTATTTCTCACCATGATTTGTATTTACTTTACATGTTGAGGCTTTGTAATAATATGAGTAATGTTTTAGAGAAAACTAAAATCTGCTAAAAAAACAGTGCCGGTGTTTCTTACAAAATGTAAAAATTTATATTCTCTAAATAGCACATGTTTTAAATTATTGAAAATTATATTCTTCACAGTCAACACTGGTATTGTTATGATTATTTATATCTTCAATAAAATATGCATTTGCCTCCGGCCCATAGTCGCGATCGTCCGTAGTTCCTGAATGTATTTTTTGTTTCCTATAAAAAAATTTTCTTCCCATACCGTTTTTTTCACACACTGTCGTATACATCCATATTTGGTCTGAAGCTTCGAGTGATATTTGCCCTTACAATTAAATGAAACTGCTGCCGCTTTGCAACGTGCACTGTAAGAATTACGTTGAATATAATACAATCTTTTTACCTCCTACAAATTTTGCAATGACTGAATTAAAAGATTCTACAATGTTGGCATCTACGTTTCCTATTAAAGATCTACTATTAGGCTGAGCGACTTAAAGCGTTAATAAAGTTATCATACATATTAAAATTCTGAAATTTTTCAAACATATTGATCTCACCTTCATTAGATCCTTGACAAAAGTAAGAAGCACAATCCGAGTGTTCACCAAAAATATGTTTTGATCCATTTATAATGTGACGTTGCAGTTTCACAATCTGGTTTGTTATTGTTAAGTTCGAACTTTTGTAATGTTCAATTGCTTTTGTCAAGGCCGCTCTGAATCTAAGTAAATTTTTTGTTATTAATTGTCCTATGTCCGAATTGAATTTAGGTTTTTTCAAACAGTCGCTAATTTTATTTATTACATAATATATGATTTCGGCACTCAATTTTTTCAATAATTTTTTGGGGACCGTAAGGAGCCATCTCACGTAGTTTTCTAAGAACGCTGCTATCACAGTCCCCTATTAATCTACCATAAATTACACCGTGCATTTCACCAGAATGTCGAAAACCTTCCGGAATAATTGGCGACTCCATGGCTGTTGACGACGAAGACCAATTTTTGTAGCATACGTGATTTTTAGATTCACCATATTTTGCAGAAATTAAACAAAATTTGTTTTTTACGCCTACATACAACATTTTTTTCGCTCGCCATTAAACAATTGCTGTCACTCCTGATAAACTGCTGTAATTAGGCTTATGCGCTCATTTGGCCCATGCTCTTTTACTTATTCACATATACAAAAAAAAATCTAAAAACTGTCCTGTGGTCAAAATACAAAGTACAAATAAAACAAAAACATGAAGGCACAACAAACACAGATATTTAAATAAATGCTTTTGCCATCTAGAAAACTGAAATTTGTGTAACTTGCTGTCTAAAACCAATGCATCTTAGTTTGAAGAGTCCGGAAAATCTCTAAATTTCGTATCTTACAATGACATAAAGTTGTTTTTGTCAGATTTTAGTTTTCTACAAACATTGTTCATATTATTAAAAAGCTTCAACATGTAAGGTTAAAAATAACAATAAGTCGTGCAACTTCATAATTAATAATAATAATAATGTATATTTATTGCCGAAGAAAACTGCATTTCTGAAATTCCATAAAGCCGAAACTTTGTCCTTGAAAAATAAAATACATTTTGAAAGCGAGAAGAATATCAAGGAACAGAAAAAGAGTCTAATACAGTAGACACATCAATGTTATCACGTAATCAGTCATAAATGAACACCGACAAATATCTGAAATATATTAAAATTTGCTTGTATATATCAACCGCACGTATTTTCTTTTACAAATATGTTTAATGTATACTCAAACTTATGTATGAAATAATGAATACAACTTTATTTGGTGATAAAATTTAGTTCGAATCTTCCCTGTGACAAAATGTTTTATAATTTAATTTTGCTAATCAATTCCATCAATGCCGATTGGGAAGAATATAATAATAATAATAATAATAATCTTTATTTCAAAAGCCATATACATTCCAAAAATAGACAAGTACACGCCAGAAATACGTCAAGTACGATAACTACAGATTAAAAAAGTCTTCTAAACAATAGCAGGAGATCTGAAGGATATACTCCCGCAAAGACTTCTTAAAAACAGTAAAATTAGAAATATTTCTAATAGAATCTGGTAACTTATTATAAAATTTACAACCTACGAAGTAAGTTCCTTTCTGGAAAATTTGTTTTGAATGAGCAATTGGGAGCATATAGTTATTGAGACGTGTGTTGTGATCATGAGTTACGTTGCCGCTTGCAAAATCTCTTTTGTTCTTGAAGACGAAACACAGCACGTCCATTATATAAATGTCATAAAAAGTAAGTAAAGCTTTTTCTTTAAAAAGTTGTCTACAAGAATCTCTGTAACCCAAACCGAAAATGATTCTTAGAGCTCTTTTTTGCAAGCTGAAGACCCTACTCGTTTCTGAGCATAAGCCCCAGTGTATTATGCAACCGCAGACAAGAAATAAAGTTTGAATGATAGAACATGAGTAAAGTTTTAACATTGCATGTTCTTTTAAGTTGCCTTAGCGTGAAACATACCTTTGATAGACAACTGCTGACATTATCAATATGTGAGTTCCATTTTAGGTTCTCATTAATTGTAAGACCAAGTACACGTAAACTAGAGTCCAGGTTAAAAATATCGCCATTTATTTCAACGTTAGTCACAACTTTAGTTGTATTATGAAAATAAACAAACTTAGTTTTGGCCTTGTTAATGACTAACTTATTACAGCTCATCCATCTATGAATACGATTAAAAATGTCTGCTACTACACTGTTTAGTTCACATAAACTTGCTGACTTTATTAGTATACTTATATCATCAGCGTAAAGAACTGTTTGCTGTGCATTTTGAAGGGTATTTGGAAGGTCATTTATATATAGGAGAAAGAGTATCGGGCCTAATATTGACCCCTGAGGCACGCCACTGTCGACACTAATGTAGGATGACTGGTAATTTCCAATTTTGACGCTTTGTTTACGATTTGTAAGGTAAGATTCAAACCATTGATTAGGAATACCCCTAATGCCATAGTGCTCTAGTTTGTGTAGTAAAATCTTGTGGTTCACTAGGTCAAACGCTTTGGACAAGTCAATAAAGATACCAAGACACTGTTGACTGGTATCTAAAGTTTCATAAATTGTTTTTAAGAAATAAAATAGAGCTGTACTAGTGCTCCTATTTTGCCAAAAACCATGTTGATTTTCAAAAACTATGCCAAAATTATTCAAATAATTTTTTAATTGATTGTTCATAATGCATTCATAAATTTTAGCAAAAACAGATAGCAAACTTATAGGTCGATAATTACCTACACAATTTCTATCTCCACACTTATACACCGGCCGCACTGTGGATAGCTTCAAACTAGAAGGGAATATTCCTTTTTCGAAAGAGAAATTAATCATATAAGTAAGAACTGGAACGATCAAAGGTGAAGCACATTTTATCACCGATGATGAGATAATATTCAACAATCCAAAACATCTGATTATTATAAAATATATATATTTACATTTTATTAAAAAACAAAACAGGCACTGTTACTGTTACTGTTGTAGCACAGAATTGTTTTTGTAATATTTTAGTTGACTACAACATTGCTCATATTATTAAGATTAAAAACCTTCAACATCTAAAGCAAAATATCACCGCCAGAAATTAAGTAACAAGTTAAATTTCATAATAATAACAACATATATTTATTCCAGACGAAGAATTAAATATCTAATACATTCTCCCAAATATCATTAAAATAATTAGAAAATAAAGCCGATATCTGAATGAAGCATTCGTTTACCTAAGGTAATAAAAAAAGATGAAGATCTCTCTGTTTATATGATGTTCGGCTTAATACAGTCGACCAGGTATACCTTCCATATAGCTGGTCTTAGACATTACGAAAGTGTGAGTAAGAGGTTGAATTATGTGTTGCCTATTTGCCATTTATTAGTGCGAACTTTGTGATCATTCTCATTGGTTTCAAAGTAATTTTTTGGAGACCAGGGTTATTTTGAAAGTAAAGTAAATACATTGTCGAGTTCAGAATAAAAATATCTAGGTACTCACGATTCAAAAAAGTACTTTTTAAACAGAGTAAGCTTTATATCGCTATAAAACGAAAAAAATTCAAAGTGCTGTATTTTAACTATTTTTTAATATAATTGCAAATTTGAATCGTCAGTCGCTAGAACAAATATTCATTATTTCGTTCACGTAGCGGCAACTTTTTCAAGTGCCTTGATTTTTGCGATTTTTTGAGTTGAATTTGACCATTTTGTGGCATACGCCGATCAAGTAAAACCCCCCCTTAAATAACTTTCGTTCATAACTTTAGGTGATTGTTACGCGTTTCTTGAGCCCCAACCCCTCTAGTGCTTAATGTTGGCAAATTGCATATCTGGATAATCTTCTTGGCCCTCCGTTACGTTGGAATAACAGTTTCCATTGTATACCTATTTTGTTTGTAATACTGCAGGTACACTCCGATTCAAGAAAGATGATCCTTGTGTCACTAATATACCGTATGTGTCAATTTTCATTAGCTATAGGGATTCAATTTTTACATGCGATTTATACGTATACAAATAATACGTGGCAACGTGTCCGTCACCAATCCCGGCAACAATCGACATACAACGATTTTGTCCGATGTCCCCACCAGATTTTACATTCAAACTTTAGTTGCGAACACGTTGCGATCTAGTCTGCAAAAGCCGTCTTATTACTGGAACGGGAAACATCAAATGGCCGCCGCGATCTCCCGATCTAGTAATATATTATTATTTTCAGAATCCTTTTTTATTTACCTTATTTTTAATTTTATTAGAATTACGCTTTTGTTTGTGTCATGCAGCGTGAACGCAGCTTAATAATTCTCTGCATTTACTGAAAGGAAAAAGAAAAATAAATCCTTGCAACCCGTAAATATTATTTCTCAACGCATTACAAACATCCAAGACGTTGGTCGAATAGGTACTGCTAACTCTAACTTGAGCTTGTATCGGTCGCGCTGGCATTAGAGAGGAAAGTAGGGATGCCATGTTGTCACGTATTGCATGAATTAATCGCCTATGGCTAACGAAAATTGACACATGCTGTATAATTCTATCAAGGCATTATGTCTTCATCCAAATAAGAAATAGTTTCTACTTGCATTCGCTTAGGCTATCCTTGTTATACAAGTAGATACTATTTCTTATTTGGATGTAGACATAATTCTTTGATAGAATGATATATTAGTGACCCAGGGATCATCTTTTTTGAATCCGAGTGTATATTCTACTATAACTATGCATTATTAATATTTTATACAATATATTTCATTGTTTAATGTGCTAAACTGACTATTTATATAGCATTTTCTTCCTCACTATTTGCAACTGCTTCTTCAATTGCTTCGCTTTTTCAGTCTTTTATTGCGTTTTAATATTTTTCAAGGCATATTCACTGGTAACATCAATATTTAATTATATACATCTTGGATACATTATAAACCCAACTTTATATATTGTAATTCTAAATACTTTTTGATTTTTTCATATTTTACCGTTATATTTCCATATTTCTCTCTGCTTTTTAAATCTGATACAACTATAAATTTTGTTTCCACACAAAAATTTAAAATTAATAACAATATGCTCGTAAAAGCTATATTTATTTTCTCCTGAAGATTGCCTTTGGTTGTTTTATTTCTTAAAAACAAAGGTAAGTATTTGTTTATCGATTGCATACATAGGTACCATATTAATCTCAACTCTCTGTTGTAGGTTAGCTGCATCACAGAGAACGTCTATAGGTATAACCAAAAGAACCCCTATGACTTTGATAAACATATTATACCTTAATCGATAGCTGGGATTTTATTATCTTGCATTAGCAACTGTTAACACTGAGTATTTAAATTCTTACAGCTGTTTTTCATTGATATTCTGCCTTATTTCTTTCACAGATTAATATATTTTGGAAAGATCATTACTAGAAAAGAGTTCAGTGTAACGATTTAAAATCTGCCGGTATACCCACCTAAGACTATTTTTATGGAAAATTGCACATTTAAATGACAATATTGACGTCTAATGACTAGTACTTCACAATTACCTCCAAGATGTATACAAGGTGTGTATAAATTGGCGGACCCACTACACGCGGCGATGTTCTTCGTTATATTCGGAGTCCAAAATTCTAATACGAAAATGTTGTACCATGCTCCATATCTTTGCACGAGGTTCCTAAAGTTCGGACTTTCAGTCTTGAAATAAGCAGTATTACTTGATATTTGTTGACAGAAAGAGCTACAATTTAGAAGAAAGAAGAATTGTTGTTATTATCCTTTCGTTAAAGTATTCTTTTTGATTTTAAAGTTTGTTTTTAATATTTGTTTATTAACTTATTTTGACGAAAAGCACATCTGACAACGTTGTATAACAATAAGTAGGCAGCCTAATGTTGTTCTAGTCAAATACATTACTACTGTCAAATTTTGACACTTTGTAATCTACCTATTTCATTCGACTTGCTTATTTTTCGTGTTTATTTGTATAGTTTTAATCAGTTTTCGGGTTTTCGTGTTTACTAGTTGTTCTGTTTGTTTATTATGAATTTTACGTTCAACGAATATGCCGATATGTACATGACATACGGTTTCTGTCGTGGAAATGCTAGCATGGCAGGGCAGGAATATCGAGTGCGTTTTCCAAATCGGAGGCATCCAAGTAAATCCAAGGCTGGACCAGCGATTTCGTGAAACAGGTTCGTTTATTCCAAGAAATGCGAACGCAGGTCGACCAAGGCAAAGGCGTACCGTGCAACTAGAAGAGCAAGGTCTAGCCACAATACAGGAAGATCCCTCTGCGAGTACCCGTCAATTAGCTTCTACACTAAATATTCCCTGTAATAAGACTGTTCATTTGGTTCTACGAGAAAACTTGCTTCATCCATACCATGTTTCTAAAGTTCAGCCACTTTACGGAAATGATAACTTATTTCGAATCAATTATTGCAATACAATCTTAAATAGAATTCAGGAAGAAGGTGACTTTTTAAGACGTATTCTTTGGAGTGATGAGTGCGTGTTTACCAGAGATGGTGTGTTTAATACTCATAATTTTCATCATTGGGCAGATGAAAATCCACATGAATTTCGCGAATACGGTCACCAAAGAAGGTTTTCTGTTAACGTTTGGCTGGGTATAATAAACCACAGGGTAGTTGGACCGATTTACTTACCAAATCGCCTAGATGCCGGTGAATATTTAAATGTTTTAGAACAAGTTATTGATGAGATACCGCTGAACGTACGCCGTAATATGATTTACATGCATGATGGAGCTCCTGCGCACTTTGCTCGTAATATAAGAGACTGGTTGACTGAACACTTCCCAGAAATATGGATTGGTCGTGGCGGTCCCCTTTTGTGGCCTGCGAGATCCCCCGATCTCAATCTATTAGATTTTTTTTGTTTGGGGTTTCATTAAAGGTAAAGTTTACGCTACACCTCCACAGGACGCTGACGAAGTTAGAGCCCGAATTGAAGCCGCAGTATTAGAAATCACACCAGAAAGACTTGAGCGAATAGTACAAACGATACCACAAAGATTGCAGCTATGTCTACAAACTGATGGATTTCAATTCGAACAATTATTTAGGTAATAATTACATTGATTTCTATCAAGAAGATGTACAAAAATTAGTCAATATTATCAAAAAAATGTTAAACTTTGTAATATTTTCGTAATAAATATGTAATCTAAGAAACCAATTTTATTTCGTTTGTTTCTTTTTTAAATTTAAAATGTAAGGTTCACATGACGACGTGTAAAAATGTTCCGAAGATTATAACTAGCACATGCGTGTTCAATGTTGCCAAATGTATGTTTCTTTCAAATTCATTCTGAAGACAAAGGAAGCCTGATACATCGTTTTAGGATTAGGGTTTTTAACTCAAAATGTGACCAAGAATGTCGCCACGTGTAGTGGGTCCGCCAATTTATACACACCTTGTATAAACACAGAAAATAATGTTACAAGAAATAACCTCAAGATTATCGATGTAACTTTTACTAACATGTTGATTTTCATCAGTTAGTTTTAAATAGAATATATTTATATATAATATATATTCAGTACAATACATAGGTATATCCAAGTTCAAATAAAAACAGAAAGCAAGTTAGGTTGTTATTAATATATGAAAATGAATTCAGAGGGTGCTACCATTTCGAGGGGGTTCACATTTTATGAGAGTTCCGGTAGGAGGCGACTTCCTGTTTCAACAATCCCATTTACTTGTCTGTCGGAATTTTAGATTTTATTAGGGCTATGCGTACGCTCTCTTAAATTTTAATTGGGTGCTTTAAAAAGCGCATGACTGTATTCTGATTTAATAATCTTTTACATATATTCAGACACGCTTGAAATTCGTTTTATAATTATAAATCGGCTGATAAACTTATTTATAATCTGACTAATCTAGTGATCATGATGTTATTCAACATATGTTCTGTATGTATGTATGTACACTTAATTGTTATCTTCAAACGTAATTCTTCGTTTATATAATACCGTTTCTTCGCTTAACTGTTATTCTAAGAAGAGATCTTTACAACGAGATTACGTCTTTAATATGGCAAAAAAAACCGTTGCAATTGAGTGTAAATAAACTCATAAATACCCAGAAATCGTGAACATGTCTTCTTATTTACTTATACAAACAGAAAGTCGTGTGTTTAATATTTAAATTATAGATACAATAATTAATAGGTACTATACATCCGAGCGAAGAAATATGATGCTGTTATAAGAGACGTATTCAATACAATGCCTATAATGTGCAAAAGGCTGTGCAATATGCGTGCAGAATTATTACAAAGTTTGTTGAATTTTAGTTCGACTCTAACAATCGTTTGTTGCCTGTTCAAAAGTATATCAATTTTACTTTAAATTCATAAATTTAGCGTCCATTCCGAATTTATACTATGAATTTTTTAGATTCCCTGTATGACGAAGTATATAAGATTTTAAATTAAAAATACGATTAATATGTAAAATTAGAAAAACATTGTAATAATGTGAGTTCACTTAGTACAGTAAAGTAAATATTATTTCAAAGGAGTAAATGATTTATTTATGTATATTGTAAAAAGAAGTATATTTTTTATGCATTCCATACAGATTGATCAGCGCTGTCTACACACCTAACAGAACAACACTCTGAGTGTTCTGTTACGCTACGGTGTGTAGACAGCGCGATTTTTAATCGGTGCTACTGATGATGACAACTTAGATGTTGAAATACGTATTTAGCCATTGTTTGTGCTTTAGTGTGGTGAAGGTGTTTTAGTGTTTTTGTGTAGTTTCAAGCCACAGACTCCAAGTTTAGTTTCTTAGACTTTTTATTTATTAATTATGTTTCCCAAAAAACATCATTTGACGATATGAAATTTGATCTGGAGATCAAGTCGAACAGCGTCATTCTGTTTGTGAGGGGTCAATGGTAACACTATGTCATTGTAAAGAGGATAAAAAGCACGTACAATTCCTTCAAAGCCGAGTTGACGTACCATAACAAAATTTTAAGTTACGGGTTAAAACTAAAAATTGGAAAGTGCTAATAAAAATTATGTGTCTACTAAAACAAAAAAAAAAGTTTCTACAAAATATACAAATGTTACATTTTTTTCTTGCTCTAAATCCTGAAATACATGGAAATTTGGAAATTGGATAATATCGTATAATTTTACTAGTCCTTAGAAATAATTCATCTAATTTAACCGAACCTATATCTTTTATAATAAGCGAGATAATCATGCTGGCATTGTTATCTGGGGCACGTTGAATATTGCTAATTCTGAAAGAATATTTTAGAAAAGGCCATTCATTTCGTTAGAATTTAGTATAGATCGTGATATATTATTTTGTTCGTTATTTAAAATATTTGTATTATCAATATTGAAATTATAACCTATATTTTGACAGTGTTTTTGGAAGCAATTGTATAATATCACTATATCATCTGCGTATATTAGTCCATATAATTTAGACATTAATAAAAATGTTACTTAATTGAGATTCCGTTTTGCAAATTCAATTGACGTGAATATAGTAGACACATATGTTGTCTACAGTAATAATTATTTGTTAATGAGGACAAAATTGTTAACTATAGAAGAAAACGTTAGCACTCCTAATACAACATTTCTGGGTTTTCCTAACTTTACCTTTATTTTTTTTATAAAATCGTGTTTATAAATTTTATTTAAAAAAAAATGGAAATATTTTTAAAAAAACTTGGGAAATTACATACATAATATTGCGTATTAATTTTTGGTGATAGGAAAAAGTAAATTTTAATCATGGAAATTTCTAAATTATTTCGCGCCAATAAAACCAGGTAGGTCAAACCAGGCGTAATCAAAATAAAATGGAAAAATCAAAACTGACATAAATATCAGCATATAAGCAAATAAAATTATAAAAATTGATCCTGTGTAACAAATAAATTAATTACTAAATATTTCCAGGAATTTTATTGCAAAGCCCAGATAAAATCGAAAAAACCGGTCTCCACGTGATTCTTTATGAAATAATTTGTTAGTTATATATAAATAAATTACTATGATTTATAATTAGCATAATGCGCTTAATACAATAATTTAAATACAGAGTCACACAAAAATCAATTTACGGACATATATATATATGAGAAATACAAGCAATTCGAATTAATATTTTGTGAGAAAATATTAAATTATCTTTTTAGTGTGCCTATTCTTTAAAGACAGATGGAAAGCTAACAGCTCAAATATTAAAGCGCCGTAAATAATAGAAACGATCAAGACGGATTACTTAAGAAGCAACATAATTAGAGTCCAATTTCTACAAAAACAAATACAACAACTTATACAAAAAGAAAATATGAACAAGCAAAACACATCATTTTAAACAAAGTTCTTCTCAAAAAAATAAAGATGACATGAAAGGAATATTTGAAAAGGATTTTGAATATTTACCTTTCAATTAGTAATACTTAGAATATTTTAATCCTTCTGACATATCATCATAATTTAACGGCTGTATTATTTAAATTATAACGGGTTTGTTATAATTTAAAAAAATAGTGTGTTTAGTTTTTTGTGTTACGACTGACCTTAGTGATTAAGCCCGTCTTATAAAACAAATAATTTACTTATTATTGTTTTTTTTTAATCCTATTGGATTCTTGCCTTATGATAATGATTGATATACAGGGTGTACCATCGCGATCAGCTGTAGGCATTGGAGGCCTGATTTAAATTTTGTTTTATTTTTCACTGTAAGTTTCACTTCATTACTATCTATTCTTTTCATGTTTGACTTTTTTTTTGTATATATAAATATTCTATATCCTCTGGTTTATTAAATAAAACGATATCATGCTTCGAATTGCTGGAAAATTACCCGATCTAACTCCTATCTAAAATATGTTGACTATTGTAAAACCTAGACTTCGTACAATGGATTGTACAACAAAAACAAAACTAAGCGAGGCTGTAAACCAGATATGGTTTCGAGACCAGCAAATATCAGAAAACTGTAAAAAAAATTGTTGACTTGGTGCCAAAACAAGTTGAAAACGATATAAAAGACTAGGAAAAACGTATTTCCTATTGATAATATTAAAACATACTTTTCTCTTTTATTTTTCGTTGTTTGTAACCAATAAATGATTTCTTTGAATGATCACTTGTGTTATACCGTAAGTTTCGAAAATATATAAAATATACAATTTCGTTCTTCTTATCCTAAATTGTAATTTTCTACACCATTTATTTTTTTATTTCAAAAAATATAATTTCAAGGATTGATTGAGATGCTTTCTGGTACTTATATCAAAGTCCTTTAGATAAAATAGTATAAAGTTCACCTACCAAAATTAGGATAATAAATATACAAAATTCAAGATTTTGTAACAGGAACAATAAATTTAACAATAGTTTGCTGTAAAGGTATGGTCAGATAGTAACTTATTAACAATTAATCCTAACCACTTGGGAGTATTTCACATTACAAATTCATTTCTATATGTTTGTATAATAAAATTGTACGTACAGTTTGCATAAAACATACTTGTTAGTGCACACACAAAGTCAATAATGTGGAAACAGCAATTAGTACTGGTAAAATAATTTCCAACGCCATTTACTGCGCAGCTAATTCCTTTGAATGATAGATACTTTCACTACTATTCTGCGGATATTACTCATCATTACATCAATGGCTATGCGCTTACGCACACACGTTTGCATCATAAATGCCACAAAGAATGTGTTCGAAACAAAATTGAACTAATTAATTATTAATAGTAAACAATGACATTATAACTGGTCTTATCTTCATTAATATATTTAGCACATACAACAGTGAGTAAAACACTGTTACTTGTTGGTAACACAATTAGTTGTATATACTAAAGAGTGAAGTCATAATTAATCTAATAGTTATGGTCATTACCCATTCACATGCAAATGATAACAATCTACGATCTAAAACAGAATACATTTAATAAGTCTGTAGTCAACAGCAAAGACTTCGTTTGAAGAAAATGTTTAGATATATAGATCATAAGATAGCTATTATTATTATGGTGGTTCTGTTTTGTGCGCAAAATACTTCTTCATTAACACACAGGCTATTATATAAATCCTGTAGGTTGTAATATTACGTGTGTCGCGATTTTATCGTTATCCAAAGTCATTTCACGTATAATAGCCGCAGTAGTTAATGCTGTACCATTTTTTAAGGAAATATGGAATAGTCTCAAGAAAAAAATTCAAATCAATATTATAGGACACCCAAATGTATCCGCTACAACCTCTTTCCTTCATTTTCTTTTAGGTAACAATATCCCACAACACTAAAAGCAGTCGTAGCCACAAGCAAATTATTCGGAACAAGCATTCACATCATCAAGCAGCCGACCTAAATAATGTAACATGCGTGTAATCCAGAGTAGAAATATTTTCAAACGTTGATCTGAATATACCAGTTTCGATTCGCCTAGTCAAAAATTTACAAAAATCTGTTCATACACAGTTCTTCCGATTTAATAGCTTCCTTGCAATGAAGTAACATTCTAAATTCCACATGTATCCATGTGGAATTTAGAACTATTAACATCATTCTATAATCATACTTGAAGTAATTATTCAAACCATTCGTACAGGCTTCAGTAAATTGAACTACAAGTTAGCTTATGCTCTCTGTTTCTTACCTGTTTTAAACATGCAATACTTTGGAAATATAATAATTCCACTAGATTGTCTACAAATATTGGCGTAAGATTTTTGGTAGTCGGTTAAACATTACTATTTCTACTCCTGCATTAAAATGTTATCCCTTCATAGTAGCCACAAATGGGCAAGTATCGACAAAATTTCAGTTAACTAGGCTCAAGTAATTTTATTTCCACACGTGTGTGAAATTTATTTTATACAAAAATTGTTTCAAATGTAGCTTTTAATACTTTCGCGCTTATAGTAAATCTGTTTAAATGGATAATTTGCGAAATATTTTCAAAACGCTATTCGATAAGAGTAAAAGTGTTACTTTCGGTCCGAATGTTGACATTTTTTATATACAAAAACTACGTAAAAGAGAATAAAAGAAGTAAATACTATTGGTGCTTATTTGACAGTTTTTTGGTGTTGTTAGTTTTGGCATTCTTAACTAATTATTTTTTACTTTCTTATACGTAGTATAAGGAAGTATTGTGATGATGAAAATTTTCGACCTCGAGATTTTTGCAGATGTCCACGTTTTGAAGTCCCCTGATACCGAAAAAGTGGTTTTTAAAAAATGTCTGTGTGTCTGTCTGTGTGTGTGTGACCACGATAGCGGTCAAACCGCTGTAGATATCAATTCCAAATTTTATATTTGCGTGTATAATTTGCCTCTTGAGATCTGATTAGTCTTTCAGTAAAATCGGTTGACCGGAAGTAGTACTTTACTTCAGTGAAAAAATCGAATTTTGCAAATATTTCGTCAACTACTAAGTTTAAACAAATTTATAAAGAATTCATATGTACTTAAAATTAAAATTGAGAACCATTTTATTTAAAAGGTTTTTCGAAATTACTACCGGAAGTAGGTCTTTTACTCTTATCAAAAATCAGTTTTTTGCCAATATTTTGCAAGTCATGCTTTTTAGACAGGTACGCTACGAATACAAAAGTATTTAGAACTTAATTTCCAATATCTTTTGTATAAAAAAAATTTCAAAATTCGGACCGGAAGTATCACTTTTACTCTTACCGAATAACGATTTTTTGCAAATATGTCGTAAATTATGCATTCTATATATATTTATTAAGAGCACAAAAGTATTTAGAATTGTATTTGCAATATTTTTTGTATACATGAAATTTCAAAATTCGGACCGGAAGTAGCACTTTTACTCTTAGCGAGTAGCACTTTGTTGATATCTTGCAAAGTATGCATTCTATAGCGATTTATTAAGAGAATGAAAGTACTTAGAATAGGATTTTGAATAAGTTTTGTATAAAAAACTTCTTAAAATTGTAAAGTTTGAAACGCTCATACGTATGAGAAAGTCGCGTGGTGGCCACACCTAATTTTTTTACTTTCTTATTCGTAGTATAAGGAAGTATTGTGATGATGAAAATTTTCGACCTCGAGATTTTTGCAGATGTCCACGTTTTGAAGTCCCCTGATACCGAAAAAGTGGTTTTTAAAAAATGTCTCTGTGTGTGTCTGTCTGTCTGTGTGTCTGTGTGTGACCACGATAGCGGTCAAACCGCTGTAGATATCAATTCCAAATTTTGTATTTGCGTGTATAATCTCCCTCTTGAGATCTGATTAGTTATTCAGTAAAATCGGTAGGCCGGAAATAGCAGTTTACTTCAGTGAAAAATTCGAATTTTGCCAATATTTCGTCAATTACTAAGTTTAAACAAATTAATAAAGAATTGAAATGTACTCAAAATTAAATTTAAGACAAATTATCTTAAAAAAGTTTTTCGAAATTCCAACCGGAAGTAAGTCTTTTACTCTTATCGAAAATCAGTTTTTTGCGAATATCTCGCAAGCCATGCTTTCTAGGCAGGTACATTACGAGTATAAAAGTATTTAAATGATAATTTTAAATATCTTTTGTATAAAAGAAATTTCAAAATTCGGACCGGAAGTACCACTTTTACTCTTACCGAATAGCGATTTTTTGCAGATATGTCGTAAATTATGCATTCTATATATATTTATTAAGAGTACAAAAGTATTTAGAGTTGAATTTGCAATATTTTTTGTATATATGAAATTTCAAAATTCGGACCGGAAGTGGCACTTTTACTCTTAGCGAGTAGCACTTTTTTTCTAATATCTTGCAAGATTTATTAAGAGAATGAAAGTACTTAGAATAGGATTATCAATAAGTTTTGTATAAAAAATTCCTAAAATTGTATAGTTTGAAACGCTCATACGTATAAGAAAGTCGTGTGGTGGCCACACCTCATTTTTTAAATTAGTGAACCATAGCGCATCGTTACTAAAACATTAAATTGTAAGGTATGTTAAGTCCTTAGATAGTTTCTAAAATATGGCACCAAAATTTAATTATACACTTTTGACTTAGAAGACGTACCCATGTCGCTGATAATTTTCCACAAATTACAATCGGTTAATATGATTGCAATAAATTACTGTTCTTCCCCGCATAACAAATTACTAGAATTTATAGATATTCTACGAAAAAAGTATTATTAGCAATACTCACGGATAAACAAGGCATTATAGTAGTGACGCTGGAACCTTTGGCGTTCGTGTTTAGCGCTTGTTTAACTTTATATAACTCTTATTCTTATTCATTTATTTACTTTTCTTTGAATAAAGAGGATGTATAGTAGTAACATAGACTTTTCGTATTTTAACAGGGCTTTCCGAAGACTGGAACACCTGTATTTAATACCAAGCAAAACACTTGAACATTAACGATAATTATTATACATTGCGTGAAATCACATTTTAGAAATTTTTTAAATTTGTATGCAAACATATGTGTACGACTTTCCCATGAGTATCTATAATTGTGTAAAACATATACATACATATGTATATGCATATATATTATCTATTTGTAAATTAAATATTTGCAAACTATAAATGTTCAAATGTATTATTTCAAATTACATGCACATAATAGTACGTAAACAAATAAAAGTTACATAAGAAAATAACTATAAAAATGTTATGGCAACCAATTTACGATATACCGCTTTCAAATAAGAAAATGATTCCAAATTATATTTTGACAACTATAGTAGGGGAAATGTGGGTAAAACGGGATACTTGATAATACGGGGTACCGTTGTTTTTGTGTAAAATACGTATTGCTATCCAGCGCCTGCGTGTCTGAAACAATTACAAAGTCACCTATACCAATGACGCAGAAGGTGTGATTCGTGCGAGTGATAGTTAAAAAAGTGGGTAAGTTTTTCAGTTTTTCTCACGTCTGTTATAAAAATAGCCTTTTAAAAACGTAAGTATTCACAAATCCTAACAGACTGGGGTTTATAATTTTTTACGATTAATAGATATCTAAACAAGCATTTTCATTATGATCACTTTGCGATTGCATGTCAGGTTAGAATTTTTTCGTCGGTCAAATTGGTCGGCATGCATGAGGTTAAAATGAAATAGTAGTATCCTGTTTTACCCTAACGAAGAAATCAGATCGTTTTACTTCGTACCTTCCAAATACAACTGTTCATTTCAGAAAAATGCCTGGAAAATATTCTCGAACCACTAACCGGCAGTCATGGGCAGAAGAAGCTATGTCTAAAGAAATTGAGGCAGTTTGTTCTGGTGAATGTGGTTACTTAAAAGCAGCGAAAATCTATTCGGTGCCCAAAAGCACTCTAGAGCGGCGAGTTAAAGGACAAAATAAATGCAAAACCGGAACAGAAATAGGCTTGGGAAGCGGAAATTTAACATTTCCTCTAGAATTAGAACTACAACTGGTGCATTATATTAAAAATATGGAGTGCATGCTCTTCGGGTTGACAACTAGGGCAGTTCGTCGTCTTGCTTATCAAGTAGCCGAAAGGAATAACCTGAAGCATTATTTTAGCACGAATAAAGAAATGGCTGGTTGGACATGTGTGCACTCATTTTTAAGCCGAAACAAGCTCTCCATAAGGGTTCCAGAAGCTACTTCGGCATCTCATGCAAGAAGCTTCAATCAAGTAAATGTGAAAAACTACTTTAATATATTGGAGCCTATTCAAGAGCAACAAAAATTTTCAGCATCACGAGTCTTTAACGTTGATGGGACAGGATTAACTACGGTTCAGGGACGTCTTTCAAAAGTAATTGCATTGCAGGGAAGGAAACAAGTTTGCACCCTAACATTAGCCGAACGTGGAACTTTAGTCACTGCGGTAATATGCATGAACACTGCAGGGACATACGTTCCACCCATGCTTATATTCCCACGAGTGCGTATGAAGGCTGTATTTCTTAATGGGGCTCCACCTGAAACAATAGCGGCTTATCATCCAACAGGATGGATGCAAATGAACCTTTTCGAAAAGTGGTTTGATCATTTTTTAACATTTACTAGAGCTACAAAAGAAAATCCAGTTTTATTGGTAATGGATGGCCACAAAACCCATACACAAAACATTGCAGTGATAGATAAAGCCAGGAGCGATGGAGTAACTCTGATATGTTTGCCTCCTCATTGCAGCCATCAGATGCAACCCCTCGATGTCTCATTTATAGCCCCACATACCCCTTTAAACGCACCAATTTACCAAACTCCACCACCTGATTTGCCTGTGGAGCAGTCAATTCAGCAATTTCATTTACCCTCTTGCATGCCAGTAGAAGATCAAGATATTTCGCCCCCCCCCCCTCATCAAAAGCTTCATCGTCCAAAGGTATTTCTCCTAAACCCGGGCCGTCTCGACTAATTTCACAGCAGACTCTATGCCCGTATCCAAAAGCTTCCTCAAGAAGTAATAAAACAGCAAGCAAAAATAGAAGCAAAGCAGCTGTATTATCAAGTACATACATAATGATGAGTTAAATGCTTCTTTAAATGCGAAAAAGAAAAAAGAAAATAAGGAGTGTAAAAAGAAAAAGGAAAGCAAGAGGTGTCAACAGAACAATAAAAGAAAAGCACCCGTTAGCAAGAAGCTAGAAGCCAAGCGTAAAATATTATGCGACACATGCGACAAATGTAAATATCTTTGAGTTTGCAATTAAAGAACGTTTGAAAATTTGTTCTTCCTATATTACACATATATATATGCCCTATCCCATTTTAGAATAATACACTATCCCATTTTACCAACATATATGGGTAAAATGGGAAATTAACAGATACTTTAAAAAATATTTACATAATGCAAAATGTATATTAAACTTTAATTTTTTATGTTCTTCTCAACAAAGAAATGTACGGGCAACTGATAAAAAAATTGTTTATGCTATCGTGGATGTGGATACTTCTATAAAAATTTTCAAACGTTAAGTATCCCATTTTACTCACATTTCCCCTATATTGTTTACTTAGGAGGAAAAGCCGCTGACATTTCCGGACGACGCGCGACGTGAAGATTGCTCGCCGAGGCGCAAGCTGTATTTGTAATAATTTTGTATAAAAGAAATTCAGACCGGAAGTAATATTTTTGCTTTTAGCGAGTAGCTTTTTTTCGAATATCTCGCATTTATAGGATTTTGAATGATTTTTGTATAAAAAAATTCCTGGGCTTGAAGTAACACACTCACTCAACATATTGATATGTTATAGTTGCGCGATATGCACGATCATATCATTATTACGATATTTAATTTTTAAATTAAATTTTACACAGCGCTCTATCATAATAACAATTGAAGGAAGAGCTTTCCAAATTTCCAACTTAATAAGATGATAATTTCTAAATCGCAATGCGTAAATCCATTACAAACATCATTGTTACAAAATATAGAAAATGTGCTATTTGAATAAAATATGGCCAGCAATTACAATCAAAGAAAGATAAAAACCATTGCCACGAAATTGATAAAACCACTGGGAATATGTATTTCAACAACTACCTTGTCGTCATCAGCACTTTGAATTCTGAGAACAGCTCAAAGTAAAATTGACAAAATAAAAATAATTAGTAAACAGAAAAAATATAAATTATTTAAAGATATATGCAACTTCTTAAAAATTATAACCCGCATGACATCTAATCAGTTACAAGACGAAGCCTGAAACTTCTACTTTCGATTCCCTGTCATCTCGATGCAACTTATGATTAAATATTTACCTTTAAAATAGTTAGGATTACTAAATTAAACACATTTGGTAATACTGTAACAAATACATATAGGTACAGAGTATTCAGGATTTAGCATCGGATACACAAATCAGAGTGAAAGAGATATAGTTGGTCAACAAAAACTGAGGTGACTAGATTCGACACACACTCGTCGACATCCTCTGACTGCTTCTCCCACATTTTTTCCGAAGGATTTTATTTTGTATAAATTATAATACATTTTATTTGTCGTTTTGTCAAATTTTGTTTTGTTTCTAATATAAATCCAAACACATTGGGATTAATAACTTAAAGAGTTTTTTTATTTTAAACACAGTGTTTATTGAATAAAATAGTTATTGAATATTATTATATTCGATAAAATGCGCATGTGCCCACAAATACCATCTTCGTCAATGGTTTCTCTTTTACCAACAATGTTAGCTAGTATACTGCAATGTCGACTTGAAAAATCGACCTTATAATTTCTTGCCCTACCAAATACACATACCTCATCATTGTCTATTACCTCTAATGTATTCTTACCTTAACCTTATTCTCACCGAGACAGGTCAAACACATAATAAACACTTAATATTTAATTAGCATTTTTCCCGTGGCATTTTATTTCTGGAATAATTGTTACAATATCTAATAAATTTTCAAGATGCGTCATATAATTAAAAACTTCAGTAACTAGTGCTCTTTTAAAGAATCTCTTCAGTAGTCTAGGTCGAACTAAATTGGAGTATGGTGTCCTTCTTTGATTTGATAAGTGTCATAATTATCCTTCCAGGCTGTGTTTCATGTTCCATTATTAAAAATATTCGATAGTGCTTCACCTGCAAGTGGAAGGAAGACTAATGCTTCTTGTTTTCGTTATAAAATGTTGCATAACTTGATTGACTACACCCATGTCAGCGATTCTCAACCTGAGGGGCGTAATAAAACTAAATGGGGGGCGCGAGTATATTGAGAAAAAATATTATTAAAAAATTTATTTAATTTACTGAAGAAAGCAATAAAATACATTTTAACATAACAAAAAATATAATACACGTTTACACTGATATAATACACTTATATACAGGGCGAGTCATCTCCACGGTTAAGGCCGATTATGCCTTTATGAGTAAAGATATTTCGAAACGGTATTTTTCTTGTGATTGCTGCTCATTAGGAGCACATTTTAAAAATATTTTGTATTATACAGAGTGTTCCATAACTTGGTGGCTAACCATAGCTATAGTTTTTTAAATGCAACACCCTGTATATTATTGCATTTTTGTATTCCCCATATAATTTTGAGTCAAAAAGTAATAAGTTAGTATAGGCCTAAAATCTAAAGCTTTTGACTTATTCCCATTTTTCTGAAAAATTCAATATTTGTATAAAATTATAGATATTTCTCGAAAACGACGTATTAGATGGACAAAAAATTTTGCAGTATTGTTTACAATAAGAGGTCCTAATAGAAGCATGGATGATTAAAATTACATGACACGTTTTTGTATAAAGGTCAATTTTTTAAATGGAACACCCTATATATCACTTCATTTTTGAATTGTTTATTAAATTTCATGTCAGAAACATGTAAGACGTTAATACTTTAAAAGTGACTATTACTGAGCTATTGTCCCTTTTTGATATAATTTTGTCAGTACTATACTATATTAATTAAAACCATAAAACTGACAAAATGATATCAAAAAGCGACAATAGCTCAGCAATAGTCACTTTTAAAGTATTAACGTCTTACATGTTTTTTATGTGAAATTTAATATGAAATTCAAAAATGAACTGATATACAGGCTGATCCAATTGAAAAAATTGACTTTTATACAAAAACTAACAAAATTATATCAAAAAACGACAGTAGTTCAGTAATAGTCACTTTTAAAGTATTAACGTCTGACATGTTTTTAATGTGAAATTTAATAAGATATTCAAAAATGAACTGATATACTGGGTGTTCCATTTAAAAAAAATTGACTTTTATACAAAAACGTATCATGTCATTTTAATCCAGTTTTCTGCACATGCAGAACTGTAAAAAACTAAAACATGCTTCTATTAGGACCTCTTATTGTAAACAATACTGCAAATTGTTTGTCCATCTAATACATCGTTTTCGAGAAATATCTATAATTTTATACAAATATTGAATTTTTCAGAAAAATGGGAATAAGTCAAAAGCTTTAAATTTTAGGCCTATACTAACTTATTACTTTTTGACTCAAAATTATATGGGGAATACAAAAATGCAATAATATACAGGGTGTTGCATTTAAAAAACTATAACTATGGTTAGCCACCAAGTTATGGAACACTCTGTATAATACAAAATATTTTTAAAATGTGCTCCTAATGAGCAGCTATCACAAGAAAAAAACCGGTTCGAAATAGCTTTACTCATAATCGGCCTTACCCGCGGAGATGACTCACCCTGTATAGGATTGTATCTGTACTGTATGTAGTACACAATGTATTTAATAATTAATTTATCAATATTAAATTAAAAAGGAGGTTTAATATTAGAAATTGACACTCTGGGCTCTTTTTCTATATTTAGCTAAGATCTATATTTTGTCTTCATAGCAGCCGCCGCAGAAAATCCGGTTCCACAAAGGTAGGATGTTGAAAGTGGTAATAATATATGAAATGCTTTTGTTTTCATTGCAGAAAACTCATCATTCAACCCTGCCAAAATTCAAAGAGTGATTCATTACTAATTTACTTTTGTTTTTGACACTTGCCGTGAAGTCCATAAAGATTTTTCTTCGGCAGTTGAAAGACCTTCGAAAGAATTTCTAAATAGGTCCCCAGCCTACTCGTAACTTGGTATCAAGTTGAAATCAGCAAGAACATGCTTTTTAAAATTATTTGCCAGCATGGTTAAATGATGTTCAATAATTACAAAAACAACATCCACATGTTGTTCTTCCATATATGCAGACATTTATAGGTTTTCTCGCTTTACATTTCTTCTCCACAATTCCAGTTTTCTACAAAAAGAATGAACTCATATCCGACATATTGCAGTAGATGCAACATTGCTAATAAATAGTAAATATATTTGAAATAGAAATGTAACATTGCCCCACATTGGCTAGAGCCATAAAATATATGCTGTGATACCTACTTATATAATTGATACAAATAATTAACACTTTCTTAATCGATTTTTTCGTATCAGCATAAACTTTAAAATTTTATTCGTGAATTAATCCAATGATTTACTTCTTGATTTCTGGTCTTTCTCTTATTTAGTATAGTTTGGGATAAGGTGAGGAAATTAAACGCAATATCTAAGTTTTATATTAATGGTATATATATATATATTGAATTATAGTTGCTAACAATATCAACACTTTGTAAAATTTTGTTTTAATTGAAAATATCTATAATCTCTTTTGAGTCGTAATATGTGTGTGAGATATATATATATATATATATATATATATATATATATATATATATATAATGATGTTTAAATGTTCTTTTAACTTTAAAAAAAATTTGATTCTTGTTAAATTTATTAATATGATGCTGTCACTATTTTACTAAAACATACATTCTCACATAGTGCTTTAGTAACCTAGAATCTTGCTACTTAAATGCTTAGAAATTGGTTCATACTAACTGCTAGTCGCAAATATTTTCACATAGTACTCCTAGCCATTTAGTACTTGCCCATCAAAAACATCCTCGCATATTCGTATTAATTTGTTTGAATTTTAATTAAATGATAATTCAATACTTAATAATGCCCAACAATCCACTAAAGGCAAATATTCGCACATAGTACCTTTGTAGCATGTTCAACACCATTAAATATATTTATAATTTCAAATGACTAAACACAATATTTAAAATCAAGTGAACGTTCATTTTGTATTAGATAAACAAAAATATTTCTATATCATGACTTACTTCATTCGATGATAAAATTGATCAAATTCTATCTTATTGATATCTTCCATTTTTATTTTTATAACGATAAAAAGAAAATTAATTTAATGAATTTGTTCAGAAGAAAATCTTTCACTAAAATCTTAAATTCTAAATTTGAATATAAACATCTAAATTATGAATTAGTAAGCAGTGCTTATATGCCCTAGAATAACTTTATTATTACTGTCTCGGAGTTTCGCTTTATAATTTTCGCGTGTTTACAATAATTCAATTCGCAGTCGAAAAACTCTGCACGTTCTATCATGTTTTGCCTTTTATATAGTCAAACAAAACACTGTCGCTGCTTTAGTGCCCCCTTATTCAAATTTTAATTTGGCATCTTTCAAAAATGTTCGTAGTAAAATTTTTCTTCGTCCTTTTTACTTGTACTTCCATTTCAATACACATCAACCACATTGACAGCTGCGCAACAATGGCGGCGCTTCAAAATTATTCGTTATTTGTTGCTTCTTATCTTAGGTAAGTGTATCGTTTCTTCTCTACCTCTTCAATATAAACCTTCGTTGTATCTATATATAAATGTATTGCTTTTTTCACTGTGTCAACTATATTCTGATTCTTCTTTTATTAGCCCGTCGGTCTGGAAGCAAGGGAAAACATTGTATATAACCTAGATCTTCTTTGCCAAGTCCGTGCTGTGAAGAACTGCCGCCTCCGTCACTTTCTCCTTGTCCTCAAGCCACGTTATTTCTTCAGGTAATATATCTATTTGTAGAACGCTATAAACAAATATTAACGTTGTATTTTTCTCTTGCAGGTGCCTAAATCATACATGATTATTTCCAAGGCCTTCGAAACACTTAGGCTACACATACAACAATTAAGGAATGCCTTTTAAACTTATATTACTGTTTACAAAAAATGTTTTTATTTACGATTTAACAATTCTTAAGAGAAATGGCGTAGTCATATCCTTTTTTATGAAATGTACGTATTTACTATATATTTAGAAATTGCTAGAATCATCTTTATGAATTAACATTATTCATGTTTACATTCATATCCTCATACAAGATTGTGTCATTTTCTCGAGCACATCTGATTTCATTTTTATTCATTTTGTGGCATTTAATGTGTCTTTTTGACAAATTAAAGCCTATTGATTTATTTACTATTTGTATTATCTAATATTTAAATCTACTTAACTAAAGTGTACCAATAATTTATATGTTTATTCTCATCTATAGCTTTTAATAAAGGAATTTGTCCTTAAATGTAGGCAACCTATTCTACTTATGTGTATATATTCTAAACTTATAATCTAACTTTGAATAAATATTGAAAATAAATTCTTGCTCTTATTTAATAACTAGATTGATTCTTAAGACTATTAATTTCATAAATCAAGGGGCACAGCAATATGTGTGTTTCTTCCTTTGAGTTGTACATTCAAGGTATTTAATTTCTCAAATAGGTCAAGCAAGTAGCTCAATTTCATCACAAATAAATCAACTCGAAACTTCCTCTTCTAGAAAAATGGCGATTTCATCTCTTAATTCATAAGCACGTTGTAAAAATTTCCCACGTGATAACCATCTTACATCGCAATAAAATAGTAAAGCTGAATGTACTGCACCCATGCCTTCACAAAGTGCAGAAAAGATTCTTAATTTTAGGAGTCTCATTTTTATATAATTTATTAGCACAATATTCAAACCAGGACTCATTTCATTGGAAGCCAGAGCTTCTGTGTGGATCATGCAATGTGTCCAGATACACTGTGGAGATTATTGTTTCACAAGTGCTTATACACTTTGGAATCTTCCCGTCATTGTACGAGCACCATCGGTACATATTCCTACTCAATTTTTCTATTCTATATTTGCGTTGTTTAGAAAATCATTTGAGATAGCAAACAATGCAAATGCTGTTTGCTTTGATTTTATTGGTTTGCAGAATAGTAGTTCTTGTACTGCTGCTATACCATCACAAAATCGAACACAGGCTATTAATGAGCATCTTTATTGCTATGCATTTATTTATTTTGAAAACTGATATGTAGAATTGATATGATATGAAAATATTCTATGCGAACGCTTACGATTACAACACGACTTCAGTGAAAATTATTGTATGAGGCGGGATGAAAATTTTGATTGAAAATTGGGTCGCAAAAACTAAACGGTTGAGAACCCCTGTATTACGTAAATTTCAAATTTATTGCTTTCCTTACAAATAGCTTCTATACAATATTTCGTCTTGTTCTCCTCTTTTTCTTTGCATTTTCTGGTCTCGCATCGCCTTCCAGAAATTGAAATTATTTCTTTTATTCTTTTTTTGGTTTAAGACATAAATATATGTTTTCAATCTAATTCACTGTATATGGTGTAGTGTTACATTTACATTAAAAAGTAATAATAATTCTTAGTCACATATGTGTGACTAACGTCATATATATTCATAATTCATTTTTATCTTCGTTGTGTATATTCTTATAGTAGTAATATCAGCAATTTATATATGTTTATATATGAAGTTCAGACAGCGAGTTAATTTGGGACATAATTAGTAGAAAGAGAGTAACATATTCAGTAATAATATCACAAGAGCATAGAAAATAATCGATTATATTCCCGAGTCACGAGACGTATTCTGCGAAACACCACGAGAGCGTAGCTCGAGTGGTGTTTTAAGGATATAGGTCGAGTGAAGAGGTTATATAATGGATTATTTTCGTTTGCTCGAGTGGTATTCGTTACGATTATATAAAGAATTAACTAACGAAATTTTTTTATTGGTTGAAATTAAAAGTACAATTATTATAATAAATATTTGTTGTATTATCTTTAGAAGTTGAATTTGAGGTGCTGGTGCTGGTTTTAACGGTATTTTGCGGTGTCAAATTTTCAATTTCTTTATCTATTTCGGTCCCCGAGCGTTCCATATCGAAAAAATTAAAAAAACCATTATGAAAATTGCAGAATATATTTTTGACGTTTTACAACAAACTTCAAAACACTTGTTACCATGACAACATTCATATTGTTGGAGGAAGCGAAACACCAAAACGGTTATATCACGTCGTCAAGAGTATATTCACTTATCAATACATGGTAACTATGTAAAATTTGTAATTGCTATTGGCTAAATTTCAAATGAGTTATATAATCATGATTATATAACTCATTTGATTTGTAATTGCTATTGGCTAAATTTCAAATGAGTTATATAATCATGATTATATAACTCATTTGATTTGTAATTGCTATTGGCTAAATTTCAAATGAGTTATATAATCATGACTATTCAATTCACCTGTCATTGTTCAAATATGAACCAATAAAATAGCAAATATTTACTTTCGTATCATAGCAACAGGAAATTTCAGCGATTATATCTTCCTAGAAGGTATTCAAGTGGATATTTTAAACAAGTGAAAGTTTTTATTAATGTAAGTCATTTACTAACAATATTGAAGGTACAATTAGAAAAACTAACATTACTGCAGTGCTGCAGCAGACATTCTGGAACAGAGCTATCACTGGGAGTACCCGAGGGAGTACCTTTCTCTTGTAGCTTAATACCGTCACTATTACTGACAGATGTCGAAGTTGTACATGACACATTTGTTGTACTAAATTGTCTCCATACTGAATCTTTGGATTTCTTCGTGTTCCAAGGGATATTTTCGCAAATTTCAGCATCGATTTCGTCTTCAGATTTCGTGCCAAATCTTTTCTCAGTTCCCATTATTTAGAAACACCAGTTTTTATTCAACGAAACGAACTAAATAGGAACACGATTCCAAAAATTTTAATGACAAACATAAATGTTTTTTTTGTTGACATGGAAACGTAATCATGTGTAACTAAATTTTGAGTCATTTTAATATGAAAAATTGATTTGGTTCATTGAATAGTCTCTCGAATACGATTCGTAGTCAAAGTTGAGTCTACTATTTTTGTGGTGCTTTACACTCATGTCTTTCATAATTGCGAATACTACTCGTGCTCCGCACTCGTAGTATTTAAATGCAATCATGAAAGACATTCGTGTAACCACCACAAAAATAATCGACATAACTTTGACTACTCATGGTATTATAAGTGATTATATAACTCAAGCGAAACACCGTTTTGGTGTTTCGCTTCCTCCAACAATATGAATGTTGTCATGGTAACAAGTGTTTTGAAGTTTGTTGTTAAACGTCAAAAATATATTCAGCAATTTTCATAATGGTTTTTTTAATTTTTTCGACATGGAACGCTTTGTTATAAGCTCGGGGACCGAAATAGATAAAGAAATTGAAAATTTGACACCGCAAAATACCGTTAAAACCAGCACCAGCACCTCAAATTCAACTTCTAAAGATAATACAACAAATATTTATTATAATAATTGTACTTTTAATTTCAACCAATAAAAAAATTTCGTTAGTTAATTCTTTATATAATCGTAACGATTACCACTCGAGCAAACGAAAACAATCCATTATATAACCTCTTCACTCGACCTATATCCTTAAAACACCACTCGAGCTACGCTCTCGTGGTATTTCGCAGAATACGTCTCGTGACTCGGGAATATAATCGATTATTTTCTATGCTCTTGTGATATTATTACTGACTATTCAACTCATGTGTCATTTGTAAAAATATGACCAATAAGAATCAAAGAATCACATTTTTGTGTCCTAGCAACAAAAATACTGCTGCGTATTTACACTAGTGGGTATTTCATTGAAATCACCACTAGTGGTATCGGTGGATATTTTTGACAGATATATGTCTCCAGATATAATCTCTTGTTTTCTTTGTGTTTTCCGGAATAGTTTTATGAATTTCAGCATCAATTTCACTTTCACCTTTTTCACCAAACCTTTTTGAATTGCTTTCCATATCAGAAATCTATTTATTCTTGCAATAACTTATTAAATTCGAATCGTAGAAAATTTTCTACATTGACAGTAGTTTGTTGAAAACATACTACTATGGAAACCAACGCAATAGCTACTTAATTTTAGAAAATTAAAAAACTCAGTTCGTCATTTATGAATGAATCATTCGATGAATAGTCCTTCGAATACAATTCGTAATCAAAGTATGGTAGATCATTTTTGCGGTGTTATCACTCTTGTTTCCTTGCGCTTGTAAATAGGACTCGTGCTGACGCACTCGTCCTATTAATATTCAAGCGCAAGGAAACGTTCGTGAACCACCACAAAAATAATCGAGCATACTTTGACTACTCGTTGTATTATATATGATTATACATTATTTCACATTTCACACATACGCATAATATAACTATTATGGAATGTAATACAGTCTAAAGAAAATCAGACAAATTACATTATGTGATGTATTAGATTCGCAATGAAGTGATAAAACGGACATAGTAACATTATCAAAGATGATTGATATAGATATACAGGGTGAGTCATTAGTAGCCGCTTTTTCGATTGCTCTTTTGTGTTTTAACTAAAAGAAAAAACAATCAGTGGAAGATCCATGGTTGCTTGTGGCGCATATTGTAAAAACACTTTAAGCTCTGGCGCACTTCCGGTTTCACCGGAAATGCACGAAACTTAATTTTTTTAAATGACTTACCCTACATATTTATGGATTTTCTTATACTGCTTTAAATTGTCTTTTTCGACTGTTTTTTCTTTTTCAAAATTGGGCCAATAGTTTTTGAGTTATTAATTTTTTTTGAAAATATTTGACCAAAACACGTGTTCAGAAAAAAATCATTTTCACATTGTTTTTAAAAGCAAAAACATTAACTTTGGTGGTGCTTGTAGCCAAGAAAATTCTGCATCATTTGGTAAAGTTGCACTCGACAATACCTCAATAAACTTTGTTTTTTCAAAGCCTACTTCCTGAAATTTTCACATACCAAAAAATTATTTTTTTTAAATGGAACACGCAGTATTTTATTGAGGCATTTTGTTCCTTTTTTTTATTCTCCTTCATTTTTGTTAACAATGTCCTATACCTATCTTTTGTAATTTTTGAGATAATCACTATAGGAGCAATTAGGTGTCAATTAAAGAACTACGAGCGCTGTTGTTCTATGCACCAAAATATTCGTTCGACCAATGGAAGGCAGGGATGGCGCCCGACTTCCTTAGTCAAATGTCAAACAAAGTAAATGTTATATCCAACTATCCCAAAAGTAATAATTTTATAGAATGAAGAGCATCGCATTTAAATTTTTTAATTCCGGCAATTGCAACCAGTTGCAGTATTTCATTTGTAACACTGTTGGTTAACATCGAAAATAATAAAAGTTATGTTTACTGACATATTTGAAGATGTCTTCAAAAAGTTTTGAAAATCCGTTCGTAGATAGCGAAGATACTCTCCGCCATTAACATTTTCATAAAGAAATAAGGTCCAGTTATGTAACTACCCACTATTCCTCCCCACAGTTTTAATGACCAACGATTTTGAAAGTTTACAGGTGTGATAAAGTGGGGGATTTTAAGTGTTATAATAACAGAAATTGTGACGATGAACGTATTCACTTGAATAGAAGGTTTCATTGGTAAACAACAAAAAATTGAGAAAGCCAGGATAATTTATCTGCTGCCAATTGACAAAAATGTAAGCGATTCTGAAAATTTCTTTCATCTAACCCTGTGTATGAATATGCTTCGGGTGAATTTCGTCTTTCATAATTATTCTGGATTCTCAAATTTGACATACATCTAACTGCCGACTAATTTTCGTAGTACTAGTATGGGGATGTTCAACTACACTCGCAAGTACCATAAACGTCTTATCCTCACCAGTTATTGCTTTTTTCGCTCTTTCTTTCATATTCAATGCTTTCTGTTCACTCAAACCGTCCACTTTATATTTTCGAAGGTTTCTGGCTTCGGTTGACTTCTACCAGGGATCGCTGTGCATAGAGTCTGGATGCTAGCAAAGAGTTTCTTTCAGATTCACCCAAAATGTCAATCATATCTATTAACTCTTCATAAGAATAATTCATTTGGATGATAACTAATAGCGATGCTTTTATAAGTTTGACATAAATGTATACCGACTTTCTTTAACAGTTGACTCAGGCAGTCAGCCGCATTCAAACCTTTATTGGACCAATATTTGGGTGCAGAGAACAGCGCCCGTAGTTCTTTAATTGACCGCTAATTGCTCGTATAGTGATTATCCCAAAAATTAGAAGAGATAGGTATAGGACATTGTTAACAAAAATGAAAGAGAATAAAAAAAGGAACAAAATGTCTCAATAAAATGGAGTTGCATTTAAAAAAAAATAAGTTTTTGGTATGTGAAAATTTCAGGAAGTAGGCTTTGAAAAAACAAAGTTTCTTGAGGTTTTGTCGAGTGCAACTTTACCAAATGATGCACAATTTTCTTGGCTACAAGCACCACCAAAGTCAATATTTTCACTTTTAAAAACAATGTGAAAATGATTTTTTTCTGAACACGTGTTTTGGTCAAATATTTTCAAAAAAAATTAATAACTCAAAAACTGTTGGCTCAATTTTGAAAAAGAAAAAACAGTTGAACAGGCAATTTAAAGCAGTACAAGAAAATTCAAAAATATATAGGGTGTCATTTAAAAAAATTAAGTTCCGTGTATAATTCCCTTCGATATTGGAAATACAGTCTATATTTGTATTATGTTACATAATATGTTTTTTTTAAATTAATATATGCCCTACATCAGTTACCTAAATTAAATATATTCTATCTTAAATTACCAACCAAACGTAACACTTCTACAGAAATCAACGATTCGGTTTCATTTATATTCATGTATATTACCCGTACATAACAATATATATTCATGCTATTTCGCTGTTTTAGTCCTGTATATGAGTCTACTTTCTATTATAACAAAGTGGTATTAAAAATATTTTTCTTTATAACAACCTTCACACCAAATTTAAGTAAGTAACAGGTGTCCAAAAAGTTGTGGGTGACTATGATGAAATAAACACATGTTTGTAAATTAGTTTTATATGATAAATTACTTTGTTACTTAAGTCATAAAATGCTTATCATTTAAAATTAACTTTAGTTTGATGATATTAAAAGTAAGAAAATCTTACTACCTTGCTGATCGACAGCTCAAATATATGTATATTAATTATTCATTAAAATTAGTTCAACATAATATATATAATATGATTGTAAAACTCATTGATATTTACGGCTGGAATAGGGTTTGAATGTATGCACCAATAGATATAAAACTTATTCAACTATTCACTATATCAATCCAAGACCTAATTTACCTTAGAAAACTTGGATAGCTTTGTCTCAAACGATCTGACATTTGCAGGGAATTTAAAAGGAGCATTATTTATAAATTCAATAACCGAAAGCTATAAACTATGTAAGTTCTTCCAGGTTCACCACCAGTAAGGAATTCAAAGAATTGAAGATTTGACACTTTGCTTAGCTTCTTTATTGAAAATACACTACCGTTCTTGAATTCGAACAATACAACCAACATTCTTTCTTTATGTAAATATGAGTAAATAATATGAATAAATACTACTACTTCCTTATAAGTATGTAAAGAAATATTCCGATAACGAAAATTTGCAACCTTGACTTTTTGCACTCCTGTGATGACGAAAAAGTCGTTTTCCAAACATATCTACGTGTCTATCTCAGTGTGTGCGAGCTCTCTGATCGAAAAAAAGTGTTTTGCAAATATCTCACAAATCAAACGATTACCACAGATTTACTAAAAGCATTAATTTACATAAAAATTAATTTGGAATAATTTTGTAGAAAAATATTCGCAATGAAAGTACAACATACCTCAATTTTTTGCAAATATCTGGCAAATTATTCCTTCCGTTCAGATTTATTAAGAGAATAAAAAGTATTTAAAACTTAATTTAGAATAACTTCTGTGTGAGAAGTTCTTGTATATAAAATTCGGGCCCAACATACCTATAGAAATTCGTGGGGTGTCTACAGTTAATTTTTTTAACCCTGCGTTTAAGATCTTTTGTTAAGAAACTCAGTAGCAGCGTAAATATACAAATAAATCCGTGCAAGATTACACTTTATGCGTGGCAGTAGATTTACATATTTAACTTCTAGATGAGTATCATATGTATTTAGTACATGAGTTGGTGTAAGTTTCCTCCGTACTTACTTAATTAGTACTGGGAAATACGTAAACTACATCCGAAGGTTTCAAAAGTGGTTCGTCAATTGCGCCCTATGTACCTGTGTAGTAATTACATTTTAATAACTGTACCAGTCGCATTTATGAGAGGATCTGATTAACTCTAATGTATTTAAAATGCACATTTTAGTTTTAAAACGATTCAGTTGGATCAGAACAATATTTGTGTAAGCCAAAATTGTGAAATTATGAATAAGTTATAAAAAGTGCAATGATGGAAATTGTAGTCTGTGAAAAGATTTACAAACATATTGTTACCCTTTTCACAAGATTTAAGTACCGATTCCAGAAAATGTTTGGCAAATAAAATTGAACGTTGGACATCTTGTAAAAAACGTGTAGATTATTATTATTATTTAGATACACCAAAACTAAGAAGCTTTAGAAGGTCCTTCTTCTCACAATATGACAAAGTGGAGGATAATAAAATTAAATTTAAAACGCAAAGCGCCTCAAGGTAATTTCCAAGGCCTGCTAAATATCATTCATTTAGCTTTGAAAAAAGGCGATATAGAGGCATTAAAAGCAACAGATTTAATACTTATTAAAAGAAAAATACACAATGCACGAGCTTCTATGTGTAAATTAGCTAAAACTGTTGAAGACACCCTGAAAATTTAAGCTAATATGGAAATAGGATCCAATGCTGGTGAAGATATTGTACTAGTAAACAATGGTCCGGAGACAATTATAGGATTTTCTGCTTCCGC
Source organism: Amphimallon solstitiale (assembly GCA_963170755.1). Taxonomy (NCBI): domain Eukaryota; kingdom Metazoa; phylum Arthropoda; class Insecta; order Coleoptera; family Scarabaeidae; genus Amphimallon; species Amphimallon solstitiale. Next base: position 62,598,102 of record OY720676.1, on the reverse strand, counting down.
CTTCAAATGTTATCCTAAGCATTTTTATCAGTTATTTCCATTTCACGCCCTACATCTATTTCTATGTTCCTCGTGTGTTTTTCTCTTTCCTCGTGGCCTACAGTGGATCCTGTTACTTTGGACCATTGACGGAAGACGAAATTACAGTATTGGTTAATAAAATTAAACCAAAAGCTGCACTGGACTGCTATGGCGTGTCCACAAGGTTATTAAAGACTGTAATTGATAGCATACTAGCACCAATGACAAAACTGAAAAACAAATGTCTAATGGAGGGGATATTTCCATCAGAATTAAAAATAGGTAGAGTGGTTCCTATCCACAAGAAAGGAGATATAGAAGACCCCAAAATTATAGACCAATATCTGTATTGCCCGCTGTGTCGAAAATCTTCGAACATGTCGTGGCCACTAGACTTGTAGACTACCTCGACCTGAACGGGGTGCTTTATGATGCGCAACATGGATACAGGAAAAACAGATCAACTAGTACAACTATAATCGACATATTTAATCATTTGATGAAAGCGTTGGACAACCAAGAATACCCTGAGTTGATGTGTTGCGATCTAACGTGCGCATTCGATACAGTGAACCATACCATCTTATTGGAAAAACTACAGCACTATGGGGTTTGGGGAGTTGGGCATAGTCTCTTGGCTTCGTATCTGCAGGGTAGGCGGCAATTTGTGGAGTTCTACCGGCAAAAATCGTGCTTAATGGATGTTATAGAAGGCGTACCTCAGGGGTCTATCCTTGGGCCACTACTGTTCATAATATATATGAATGATCTACAAGTAAATATATCAGCCGACCGCATTTGCTTATATGCGGATGACACCTCGATGTTCGCAAAGGCATCGTCGAAAGAGGACAGAGATTACAAGTCAGAAATGGTGATGCAGAAAGCTGAAGAATGGTTCGCAAGCAATGGTCTCCACATGAATAACAAGAAAACGCAACGAATACAATTTGCAAGGGGAACAAGCGAAGAGATGAAAACTGTGAAGTTCTTAGGACTCACAGTGGACGACAGGCTTAGCTGGTTGCCACATGTAGCAGGGATTGCTGACAAGCTGACTGCCGCAATTTACAGTATGCGAAGACTGAAATCCATATCCATCTATGAAGCTGTGAGACAGCTCATAAAACTACAGGGACTTACACAATTGCTTCGAGTATATGGTTAGTAATTTATGAACTTCGAAAAATCAATACACGTGACTGCTCAATCTGTTTTATTGGGAACGACTATTAAGAGATGTCACTTCCAGCTGTGCCAAAGTTGGTGTCGAAAAACTCAATATGTTGGTCTTTTGAGAGAATACAAATCGAAATCTAATTAAGTCGGTTTTCTAAAGTGTTTTTTTGGAATTCTATTTTTAGAGGCAGATAAAGTAGCCGAAGTGTTCACAGATTATATGATGACCATACTCCCTGCAGACGATAAAATAACGAAATTTTACGAATATGTCCCTGGGACGCATATATCTGAAGAAGCGACATTTCGCCCAAATACCATGGCAGAATTTTCGTGTTCCACTAATTGTAATATATTTTAATTATATTATAAGTGTGGGTCGATAGATACTGGCAATAATTGAAGCAGATACTCGGAACCCAATTTATCCTATCTGTGATGTTGGGACGCAATTTACATTTTTCGTTGAAACATTTGTTTAATATACATATTATTCTGGTTATATTTTATTAAAATAATCATAATAGTAGGTATTATATGGATTATTATGCAAGTATTTAATTATAACAAATAAGATAACATATATTATGACAATATTCCTAGAAAAAAATATTTTTTCTGAGATTTTGCTTTATATTCATTTCGCATAGAGAACCTCCTATATTTACAATTAGGTAAAATTGTATCGTACATAGAAAAAAAAGAAACTAGTTATTAATACTGTGGAATAATTGTTATTTTTTTAACTAGCACTGAAATGGTGAACATAATAAATATTACAAACTGGCGAACTTAATAAAGTAATTTCGGATATTTTTAAATGTAATATATCCTTCACCTAAAAAAAAAAATATATCGTTCCACTTATAAATACCTACCGTGCCTTCAAATATTTTCCTCATTAGAGTAGGCTGTTTTTTAAGTAATTAATATTGGTGTACATTCCAAGCTTATAAAAACTTCAAATTCTGACAGATGTCATACTTAAATTCAACAATCACGCCGGCTACTGTTAATTCGTTGTTCGTTGAATAAACTTTGAACGGTAAGTGCAAAGTTATGCTATGTAATTCTTAGTTTTTGGTGGCCTGTGCTAAGCTCCTATTACCGTATCTTGCATGATAAATAGTTGTTTTGAAAACTGAGATCAGAAAAATAGTTAACCTAAGTATTTTGAGCGATTTCAATACGACTGATTGTTACTAATGAAAGTTATGAGGTGGGGCGTTTATCCCACAAAAAAGGGATATATGCCCCACTTGATTATGGGATATATGGCCTGTAATTTCTCACAGTAGTTCGATATAAGTATTAGGTACCTAGACATATTTGCATTTTTACACATTCATTCTACAATAGGTATGCCGAGAAAGTACGTCAGGAAAACCAATGTTGTTCCTAGAGCTACATGGTCAGAAGAAAACCTCAACACAGCCATAATAATGGTATCAACTAGGGCCATGGGGGTGAACCAGGCTAGCCGCTTCTACAATATCCCGTCTCGAACCTGAAGAAGGAGGATAAAAAGTGGTGATGGAACAAAAAAACCATTGGGAAAACCACCAGCACTAGGATTTCAAAATGAAAAAAGATTAGTCGCCCACATCAAACGATTGGAAGAAGCAGGTTTTGCTCCATCGCGTCGAACTACTAGACAACTCGCATTCGAATTTGCTAAAAAACTAGGCAAACAAAAGGCACTGCTCAGTAAGAATTCAAAAGAAAACAAAACTCTAGCAGGCCCTCACTGGCTCTATTCGTTTTTAGAAAGACATCCAGAACTATCTGTGCGGCAATCAGAAGGTTTATCTTTGGCTCGTGCCAAAGGAATGTGTCGCGAAGAAGTGAACAATTTTTTTGCTTTATTGCAAAACACACTTGAACAAAATAACTTAATGGATAAACCTGCATCAATATATAACATGGATGAGTCGGGTATCCAACTGAACAATAAGCCTGGCAAAGTTATTGCGACTAAAGGATGTAAGGACGTTCATGTTTTAACATCTGTGTAAAAAGGAGAGAACGTTACAATTGTAGCTTGTTGCAATGCCGAGGGAACGTTTTTGCCTCCAGTACTAATTTTGAAGGGAACTCGTAAGAAGATGGAGCATTTAAAAGATTTGCCACCTGGCTCGGACATCTACATGAACAAGCAATCGTCGTACATTAATACAGACCTGTTCCTAAAATGGTTTAAAGAACATTTTCTTCCTAGAAAAAGTCCTGGCCAGGCTCTTCTAATTTTAGATGGTCATACTTCTCACTGTTCATTAGAATTGTTAGAGATTGCAGATCAAAATAATGTGATTCTACTGTGCTTGCGTAGTCACACCACCCAAGCTTTGCAAGCACTAGACAGGTCATTTTTTAAGCCATTAAAAGATTATTTTAGAGAAGATAGATAGGATGAGCGCAGGAAAATTGATTGGAGAAGCATGGAATAAGGCCAGTACAGTCGGAAACGGTGTATCTGGATTTCAAGCAACGGGGATTTTTCCTTTTAATCCGAGTGCAGTTCCTGACCATTTTTTCAAAATATCGGATGTGGCAAACAGATTTGTTCTCCCGGAACAACAGGACCAAAATCGTACGACTGAAGACTCAAATGCTGTGATCGATTTTACTTTAAGGAATGACTTAGAGCAAAATGGTAACACCTATAGCGAAGTTGAAATGGAACCATTTCTAAATGTTGATGAGTTAGGGTAAGTCCGCGAGAGATCGACCACCGGGACAGTCCGACCAGTACGGATAACTCAAGAAAAAAGCAAGAGAGGGCCCTGTGTCTCATATATTCGATGGAATTAGTTGAGCTTGTTGCAACCAACGTGTAAACACGGGCCGTGACATCAGTGTGAATTTATAAATTAAGTTTTAAACTTTTTACGAACTTGAAAGTTTTTTGACTTATTTACTGTGTTAGTGATATTTTAAAGACGGGTAAATTTATTTAAACTATTTCGATACTGGATGATAAAATATGCAAGAATCTGTAACATAACCTCAAAAATGTAGTCGTTCTTCGTTTTTGCTCCAGTTAATAAGGTGGTCTATCTCTCCCGTGACTTTGGTAGAGTTCGACCACATTAATCTGGGAGAGATCGACTACGAAAAAAAAAATTAAAAATTTGATTTGAAGGAAATTAGAGATTTAATGAAGCCCAATTTAAACAGTTAAATATATTATAATATAATATTCTTACAGATTAACAAAAATGCCCACAATTTACAAAAGAAAAAATGAAGAAAGAGCTAAATGGTGTGCCGATTCTTTGAGAAATGCAATTGAATATGTACAAAATCGTACAATGGGTGTAAATGAAGCCGCCCAAGAGTTTGGGATTCCTAAAACAACTCTAAAAGATTATATTAAAAAGTCGGACGGAATAAGACGAAAGAGACTGGGTCCGTCATCAGAGATGATGCAGAACTGAAATTGGTGCGACATATTAAAAAAATGCAAACATTTGGATTTGTACCAGATCGGGAGTCCGTCAGAATATGGGCCTTTCAACTTGCCGAACAACTGAAATTGAAGCACACGTTCAATAAAGAAAACGGCAAAGCCGGCTATGATTGGCTTAACTCTTTTTTGCGACGACATCCAGATATATCAATCAGAAAAGCCGAAGGAATTTCGATTGCTCGAGCGACTGGAATGAACCGTGGCAATGTGACTCACTATTTTATCCTATTAGACAATATTCTCACTGATAATCAACTCCATGACAAACCTTCTAATATTTTTAACATGGACGAAAGCGGTTTGCAGTTGAACAATAAACCAACTGAAGTGTTAGCCGCAAAAGGCTAAAAAAATGTTTCTTCGTTGACATCAGGCGAGAAGGGCGAAACCATTTCCGTCATAGCTTGCTGCAATGCAGAGGGAATGTTTCTTCCACCTTACGCAATATTTAAAGGAAAAAATATAAAGGATGAATTTTTAGACGGAATGCCACCTGGCTCTCAAATTGCTATGTCACTTAAATCGGCTTATGCCAACGCTACCATTTTCAAGGATTGGTTGGAATCCCATTTTCTGCCACCAAAAGCAGCTGGAAAATTGTTGTTAATTGTCGATGGCCATACTTCTCACACAAATTCTGTAGAAGTACTGGAATTTTGCGAAGCGAACGACATCATTCTACTTTGTTTACCGAGTCACACAACTCATTACCTACAACCTCTAGACAGGTCCTTTTTTAAATCACTGAAAAACAATTACTACGCGGCTTGTACCACTTTCTTAAAAACCATCCAAATAGAAAAATAACAAGGATGGTATTTGGAAACCTTTTGGGAAAAGCCTGAGGTAAAGCCGCAACTGTGGAATATGGTATGTCTGGTTTTAGAGCCACAGGCATTGCACCTTTTAATCCAGAAGCCATTCCAGATTACGCGTATATTGCCATTCAAATGGAACAAGATGCAGAAGCTACATCACATGACTCAAGTAGTATGGCTAAAAATCCATCCCCTCCTTCGACTCCGCCACGGTTTATGACCATTCAGGAAACTAACAAACGTATTTCGTCACCTTTACCTGGATGTTCGCAAGATCTTTACACTGCAACAGTTGATATTGACCCCACACCAGGCAAATTGTTGGAGAACGTGTTTTCGCCAATTCCTAATACTAGTTCAAAAGCAGTGGTTAAAACACGAGGTAGACAGCTTGCAGTCATTCTAAATAATTCAGATCGCATTGAGATTCAGAAGAACAAAAAAAATACAAAGAAACAAGAAAACTGTCAAATTCAAAAAAAAATTTGGCTAAACCGAAAAATCAATTAGCATCTTCAGATTAGGACCGCGAAAGTCCGGTATTGCAGAGTGGGATGAAAATGAATGCATAGGGTGTGGGGAAAATTATTTTGAAACCACTAAGAACGATGACTGGATTAAATGTGTGAATTCATGCTCGAAATTTGAGCATTTCTGCGATTTATGCGGAAAAATGAAAAAGAAAAGTCGTAAAAACTAATTTTGTTTATACTTTTCTATTATACTATTATTATTATGCTGGTCGAAGATATACGTTTGTTATTTTTTGTAGTCGATCTCACCCGTAGTTGGTGGTCGGTCTAACCCAGATATACGGGTGAGATCGCCCAGTTGCAATGTTTGTGCTTTTTATTCAAAATAAAAATTTATTTTCCTATGATATCATAAATTATATTTCATATAGTCTCTAAACCCTTTAGGCAATGCTTTGACGGTTTAAAAGTTTTTTATCTCGGAACACAAGCAAGTTATAATTTTTTCCCCAAAAAGTGGTCGAACTCTCCCGGACTTACCCTACCAGAAAACATTTTCGATGACTCAGACAATTTTATTATGATTCCTAATATCACGGATAATAGTGATGACGCGACTGCGACTGAGACTGAGAATTCTCATTCTCAAAGTTTACAAGTTGAAATTATTGATGAGCAACAAAATTCTACAGAGACGGAATCTCAAAGTGTTCAATCTGATGCTATCGTAGAAACTCCGTCAAAATATTTAGAAGATATTGCGCCGATTCCATCAATTCCTCAAAGTAAATTTAATAAAAGGAAACAGTCAGCCGAAATTTTAACTTCACAAGACTTTATGGATAAGAAAAAGAAAAATACTGATACCAAAGGAAAAAAAGTTGTTCAAAAGGAAAAGTCAAAAGGTAAAGTAAAAGAAACTAAAAAAAGAAAAAAACAAACTAATGGGTAAAAATGGGAAAACACAAAAAAGAGACGATGCAAAAGATTCCCAAGATGATGTAGACTGCATTGAGTGTCTGGAAAATTATCTATCTACGAAAGAGACAGTTGACTGGATTCAATGCATTGACTGTGAATTGTGGTTGCATGAAACTTGCACAATGTACAACCCCCGATGCAATAATTGTGGAAAAGTTAAGAAAAGGTTAGACACTGTAAAGAAGAAGTTGTAGGATGTAAAGTCTTATAATAGTGTTATATTTTAAACATTACTTAAATAAAGTTTTTTATATTTTTTGATCAATTTTTTTATGCAAAATACATGCTATGAGCGATCTCTTCATAGTAGGTACTTAATTTTAGAAAATGTACAACCGGGTATCTCTACAGGTCTACAGCCATATATCCCTTATGAAAACAACGGTGCGGCATATATACCACGTGGTGGGGCATAAACACAACGTATGTGGGATATATGGCCAAATGTAGATGTTATTTAAATCGAACTTATTGGTCCCTAAATACAACTATATTTTAATATATATTGTATTTTCAGGTTCATACATTATTGAAATTTCTTTTAGCAAAAAACAGTAGATTGATAGGATAAGGTAAAATAGAAATAAATTATTTTCCTTAGGTGGGGCATATATCCAACTTTTACCCTATAGAGTACGTAATGTAAGTAGACGCTGTACGATTATTATTAAATATTTTAAATAATAGACTATAATAATCTATAAATATAAATATATGTAAGAGTAATAAATAAATAAACGGCAAATATAAATAACATATATTTAACGCCTATACTGTTATCTATCACAAGAACTTGCTCCGACTTTGATAAATAGTTTCTCATGGTTGGTACCAAGTTTTCAGAGATATTCTTAATTATTTATTATTTATATATTAAAATGACGTAATACATTGTAATTGTTTATTAGTAGCATAATATGTTCTACATTGTTCTTTTTAATAGAATAGTATCATGTTTAAGTTACCCCGAGACCATTGTTTCTCTATACACACTGCGCAATATGCTCTGCTTTCTTTAAAGTCAACAGGTTGGGCCATTCTCATATAAATATGGGACTGACACTACTATGAAGTAGACAAAGATGTAACGTAAATATGAAAATGGAAGCCACTGGATGAGCTCATTTTAAAATGAGCAATTGATCTATGCAATAACAGTAAATATAAAAAAGCACACAAAAATTCATCAACGAAAAGTCTGAGACAGGTAATAAAGCAATATTTTCAGCACTGTTTGCGAGTCTATCATACCAACATAAACTTTATTTTCAAAAAGTATAAAAGTACATAAAAAGCTCCAATTAATCAGTCGTATTCATTTTATAATGAAATATTTCGAAATTTAATAATTTTCATTAGTTACGAATTTAAATGAATGAAAAGAATCACATCCTATCCTAAAGAAGAACAAGTTTTATGATTAAACATAAAATCGCAGGCATTGTAATTTAGGCTCGACAAACTTCTAGAGTCTAAAATTTAAATTTTCAATAAATAATTTGTCATAAATTTTAATATTTAAATTAATTTAAATGAATCCAACTAAAAATTAATTATGTAACACGTTTACATTTTTTTACCATGACGACGATCCCAAACTTCTTCTATAATCAGTCATAGGGAGTGGTTATTATAAAATATCTCCAAAATGTTTTACAGTAATCGACGTTTCTCTTCAATAGCTGGTCTTAAATTCTAATCGAACAGACATTACAGACAAAATTTAAATTAAGCACAAATGGCTTTATGTATATAAAACCTAGGTAAACAAGAAGTCTAGGAAATTCTTGGAGATTCTTGGAATAATATGACTACTAAATTAGTTGTTATTATGTGAGTGATAATTATCTTAATATTAATACTTAAGGTTATTTTTTGCAGATGGTGTGTTCCCGAATTTACTAAAAGTAGATTAAGTTGCTTATAAAAAAAGGCCAAAGAAAACTTGAATCACATTACTTATTAATATCAATTTTGTCATAGTTTTCATAAATATTCGAGAGTAGTAATGCCTCAGTGAATAACGTTTTTTTAGACCAAGAAATTTTTGAGGTGGGTTTATTGTGTCTTGTCAACATAATATGCTATATTGGGTGAGTTGTATTAAATTTATCGATAGTGGGACGCGGTATTATGTGGATCACAAACTACTTTGAAAAATATCTACATACGTACGGATATATAAAAAAGGTAAAAAGGATAAAAAAAAGGTCTTTGATTTTTTTTCTAAAAGACAAATATTTTGTTATAGATGGGAATATGTATTTCTGTTTTTGTAACCCTACTAATTATTTGCAAGTTAGAGTAAGTATATAAATATCCTGCAAGCAAAATTATTATTTGTTTTAAAGAAGTAATATTATTTTCAATGCTCCTATTATTTATTACTATAGACCGGACGTACCAGGTTTAAATTACGACGGAGCAAAGAAATAATGTAAACATCACGCAGATACTGAATAGCACTATTCATATGGTGAACTGCAACATCTGTTATTGTCGCAAAAACGGCAGCCAAAAAAGTACATTTAACTGTTTATATTTTTTTCTTCATCGGCGTAGGTAGAAGGGCGAGGAGTTTTTAAAATTTATTCTATTTACCTTATATTTCGTAACATAAATAAAGTACGGGGAGTTAGTTTCGTTTATTCATTGTTTTGACTGTTACATATTTCGTAATTTTTGTAATAGTTCCAGTTTAATACCGTTTAATTGAATCTACTTTTCCCAATTATCTTGACGTAAGTGTGCATTGGATTTAGTTAAGCTTCAATAACATACGCATACATTTTTTAGTTATCAATTATTTAGATCTAGAACATTGTTTATGTTACTTTTGCAGATATAGAAAATATCGTTACATAATGCCAAAAAAATCGCACGTACGTCACTTAGCTTCGCTAAAACATACACAGAAATTGGACCCGTTGGAAGCTGACAATTTTAACGAAGAACTCTGTGAAACTTTAATGGCGGCTAATATCCCATTAAATAAACTTGACAATCACACTTTGAAAACATTTCTCCAAAAATATACTGGTCGAAATGTTCCTGAAGAATCCACCTTACGCAAATATAATGTCCCTAAGTGCTTCACGAAAACAGCAGAATGCATTAGAAGACATCTTACATAAACAGACATCAGTACATAAACAGAAGTGCCGACGAAACTGTCGATATATTAGGGCGCTGGTGCATTACATCCAACTATTCCATATAACGCCTATGTAATAGCATCTAAAGTTATAAATACAGTTGATGAGGAAACAGTGGTTAACACCATTGACGAGAATTTGCACAAAATGCTTCATTCGGTCGACAGATACAAGGAAAAAATACTTTTATTTGTTAGTGACAGTGCCGCATATATGTTAAAAACAGGCATATTATTAAAGGAAACATATCCTTTTATGCTGTCTCTACAGAATCTATGAATATACCAGACACTTGTATCCGATTTTAAAAAAGTTTTCAGAAAAGCACCATCGAGAGTAACTCTTTAGAGTGAAAAACTTCCATCTTGTCACTGCCGCCAGTAATAACTAGATGGGGAACATAGTTGGAAGCTACTAGTTTTTATGCAGAGAATTTTGATAGTTTACAAAATTTCGTTACATGTATAAATGATGATGCTCGAAGTATTTTTGAGTCCAAGGAACTAACACAAATCCCAAATTTAAAAAATCAGTTGTTATTCCTTCAGAAACACTTTGGAAATTTGCCTAAACTAATCACATATTTTGAAAATCGAAATCTTAAATTAAAAGATGGATTAACCACATTAGATGTGGCTATTAATGATTTCAAAAGTATTGCTAGTGACTATAGCTGTGGCCTTCGGCAAAAGTTATACGCAGTTTTTAATAGAAATCCAAATTTAATAACATTGCGGCAATTGTGTTATGGGGACAATGACACAAAATCTAACTGCTAAATACGCTGAAATAAAAGAATATTTCCAGTACGCACCTATAACCAGTTGCGATGAGTAAGAGAACAAATCCTATAGAAGAGAACCTTGAGAAAGTATTGCTATTAAATGTTAATACTCCTTTACTCGGCGTGAACTGCAAAATGAACAAATAATAACATATTTTGTATTTTATAGATCAACCAACCCAGTTGTTAAGCAATTATATAAATAAAATTGTACAAAGTACTACGTTATCTACAGAAGCAATAATTTTTTGGTACAGGAGTAATTGTCATTAAATTAGCTTGATCTACAATTAGTCGTATGTCAAAACATCGCTACTTCTGCAGATAAATTAGTTCTCTGTCATTTGTACATATCAGTAGCAGCAAAGTAGCATATTTCGAATTAACCAACACTTCGTATATATACGATAAATAGATGAAATACCATTACGAAACCCTACATCAAGCAAAAGATCAACAAGTAATACGAAACGCGTTCTTGATTCGGTCGCAGTGGCAGAACATTTTTCACGAAAATGAAATTTATTTAAGATAATCAAACAATCGAAAAACAATAATGTTGAGTTCCTTAGAAATCTGTATGACTTTGAGAGAAGAAAGATTGCTCCCAAATAACCTGTAAATACATATGCCTAAAAATACGTTATTATTTCTCTAAATAATACGTTTTAATAGAATGGGGATTTTGTAGGCGATATACTTATAGTAAAATTTCCCTATTAGACAACAATGTTTAAATAGAAAATTTGTCTTTCTCCTTCCACCTTCTATTATAAATTCACTGGCTTATCAAGTTCTTTATTGCGCTTGGTGAAACAGTCCTTAAAAGGAAAAGTAATAAAATAGAATTACAATTTAGATTTTTATTTAAAAGCTCATTTAATTACGGAATGGAAAAGTATGAAGCCTTAGAAAATTTAGTAGTAAAATTTCACCCATAAATTTAATTAGGTACCTATCAGGTATTATTATTATATTGCTTCTATTGAATAGTAGGACAAGTAGATAGGTTTCTACATTTTACTTACTAATTACTTCAGCAGTCTCTTATAAATTAATGACTTCTATTTGTAAACGTTCTATAAACGTTCAACTCAAATAACGCAAAGTTTCTTCTTCTTCAATTATGTATTTTTTATATGCATATTTAACCCTTCCATCACATGCAAATGATTGCAATAACAACATATGCAATGTTATTCTACTGATATTATATAAGGAAGTGTTTCTGTGCGTGTGTGCTATCTTCAGACGAATCTATCGCACTTACAGCCTGAAATTTGGCACACAGGTATTCGTAATAGTGACTCAATGCACCACAAAGCCCGAATTTTAAAATTTAATCTGGAATTTGTTTTATTTAATGTTATGTGTCCGAGGACAGACATAATAATAAACAAGTCACGGGCAACGCCGCGCGGGTACATTTAGTAATTTATAAAATTTCAAAATTATTACTCAGAGTAGGTATGAGATTCCTCTATCGCATTTTCATAATAGAGAATTATATTTTATATACGATTAGTCCTCGGCATCTCTCGAAAATGTCTTAAATGTGTTTATTGTAAATAAAATACAGCATTAATCAAAATATGTATAAGAAATTATTAAAGAGAATTTTGAATAAAAGATTAAAATTATATGTGGAATATACAGGTACGGCCTGTTTTTACCTTGCATGCGAGATAAAAGTCCATGTATTGAAACGAACGTTGTTGCCAATATTTATACACATGTGGGCAAGTACTGTTCGAGAAAAGTAGTGGGGATACTAGACGTCAGGCCGATACGATCATTACGATCATAAGATTCCAATATAGGGGTTGTTATCTTCATTTTTAGGTATTATTCCCATTCGTAATATTCTTAAAAAAGTATCTTAAGTTAATATTATAAGAATTCCTTCAGATTTATTATTTTTATGATTGAATTTAATTTGGTTTCGCTGAAGGTCTACTTGTCGGCTGTCGTATATCTATTTGTTGGGTAGGTATGGTTTGGCAACTCCTTTCGTGTTATGTACGGAAAGCCGCGTGCAAGAAAATCGTTGGCCAACCGTGTATATAGGTATAGAAGGAAATTTAGTGATTTTTTTTTTATTTTGGATTTGTTGTAGATGTCCACGTTTTGAAGTCCAAGAACGATAACATAGTTTTTGCACTCACCTCTCTCTCTCTCACTCTCACGCTCTCTCTTACCACGATAGCGGTCAAATGGCTATAGCTATCAATACCAAACTTTATATTTACAAACATAATTTTTCTGATTAGATTTTCTGTAAAATTGGTAGATGACAAGTAGTAGTTTGCTTCGGTTAAAAAATAAAATCTTATCAATATCTCGTCACTCGGAAGTATGTTCATTTTCATACTACTAATTTTTGTGTGAATATTTCAAAAGTCCGCCATCTAGATATATTATTTACTCATTAACCCTATATATCGTGACGTCAATGTGTGATCATCAGAGGCTCAAATAGACGCGTAAAACACCACAATAGAAGTGACAGAAGGCAGACAATATTTTGAGACGCCGTGAACTTAAATAATGTCTATATGTTATGTATACATATAGACACGTTACTTTTTAATTGTATCTCGTGATATTAGGTTTATATTTTTTCAGATAAATAATACATGGCTATTACTAATTTATCTGAGGGTTGTTAGTAGCGCGGAACAAGACAAAGCCTGCAATGATCATAATAATAATGCCTTTATTTCGTAATAAGCATGAAATACGTTAGAAACAATATATAGAATAAAGAAATTTTAATATTCTATTTAAAATCAATATTGAATAAATCATTGTTATAAGTACAAGTGTTTGTGAGAAGTTAGTGCCCCCTGATTCATTCATTTTATAAACCTTCTCAACATATACATATTAGAATTTCACTCTTTAATAATATTTAAAGTTGAAATTATAAAAATTGTTGCATAAATTTCGAAAATTCCGACCAGAAGTAGCACTTTTTCTGTTACTGAGCAGAAGATTTCTTGTGAACATCTCGCAAATTATATATATATACATATATATATATATATAGGTATATATACAGATTTATGAAGAGTACAAAGATATTTTTATATAAAAATATTCAAAATTCGAATAGCAAGTAATAGATATCTTTTTTGTATATAAAATTCAGAACGCTCGTAAGTTCTACGTCTCATTGTTTAATAATAAACTTTTTATTGTCTGTTTCTTTAAGAAAGTTTCATTCGCTTTAATCAGGAAGAAACGTTTCGAAGTAGACATGTCGGATAGTATATATGCCTATAGAAATACAAATTAGGACTTTTTAATTAAATCTTGGGTCATTTTCATTACTGTCTAATATTACTTAAAATGTAAATATGCAATGCATCTGGCAAAAGGAGAAACTATCAAATTATTTCCAAATTTCGTTCTCAGAAGTGTATTTTTCGTTAAAAAAAAGTTATATAAGAGTATATAATTTAGTAGTCAATTAGTAGATACGTAGTTATTGCCTTATTTACTTCAAATTCATATAGAAATCTAAACTTATACTGAAAAAATATATTCTTTCTTAACATAAATTTCGGATTTTCTAAATCTATAACAAACTTATAATCCTAAGACATAGGTACATATATCTTTATATTATATTGAGCAATATTGTCACTAATATTCGCGATTATCTGAATTGTTAAAAGTGTGTGTTCAAACTACATTTTTAAATTAGCTCAAAACTATGAGCAGGTAAAAGCAACTGACTGCTAGGGAAATGATAATTATAATAAATTAAAAGATAGGGCTCTTCATTGAAAAAATTATAACAGCTACAAAGAAAAAGAAAACACATTCAAAATTTTCTACGAAACCCAGGTAGTTATGGAAACGCGAAAAGGTAGATGAAATGTATAACAGCAACGGATACACCAAAAAAAATAAAGCAAAATCTTAAGAGAATATTCGATACAGAAACAAACTGTAAATGTGCGATTAATTTAGAGGCAAAAGAAGAAAAACCTTGTATTATTCAAAATTTATTAATTCAAGACAGAATAACGAATTGTCGAAAAATCTAATTTTGCTATATACCTTTTTTTTATTTTGATTGTAACTGTACGTAATAATACCGATGATTGAGATTAATATTTATGCGACTTATGGAAAGATGGTGTTGCTCTAAAGTGTAGGCAAATAAATGGGTGGTGAAACGTATACATGGTATTGCAGGCGTTGTTTACCAGGAAAGGACCGCCAATCAATTTCGTTCCTTGACTCATGTACTTAAGTGTAGAGTGCAGGCTTACATTTTTCATGTGATAATATGGCCGAAATTATTAGCGAACATTTCGCAACCAGTAATATTCAAATATTGCCATAGTCCGTCAAGATCTTCAAATGTTGATATCAGAAAACTATGTGGAAACGCGGATTTTAATAATAATAACGTTATTAGCGTTTATGTAACGTGTATAAATAGTAAAAGCACCGCAAGGGTGTAATAATAATAATCCTATTACTGGCGTAAAATGGAGATGTTAAGGCATTATGATTATATATTTTTATTAAATTTTAAATATATTCAATGCTAATATATTTTAAATAACATGCAGTATCTAGGTAGTTACGTAGAAATGTAACAAAATTCCTAAATTAATACAAACACTGGAATTTCTTAAATTTTATTTATTATAAAGGTTAATTATTTTTTTATAAGATATACAAGAATATTTAATATCATTTTTATGTTTGTATATTTATACAAACTGAACACTATTTCAACTGGTGTTTGATAAACATAACTGCATAATTTAATATCTTCTAATGTCCGCTAATAAATATTTATCTGAGTATGCACACTTTACATTTAGAGATCTTATTTAAATTAAAAGGGTATCCTTCATAAATTCTGTTCGCCTAAAATTTCAAAATCAGAAATATTTGGCAAGAATCGTTTTTTTTTTTTTTGGTTTTCAACCTGTGAGATATTTTATTGAATACTATTAATGAAAATATAAAATAAATATAAACTGAGTTCAATTTTGCACTTTTTTTATAATCAGCTCCAAGTAATTAGGTACTTTAAATATTATTTAAGTATAAACGCTCATTTTTATATTTATTGTGATGAAAATATGTAAAATACGTTACCGTAACTCTCGTGTTTGTAAAAATGTGGATTATATTTATCTTTGTCAAAATAATTATTTTATGTATGTGGTATAAGTAGCCAATGTATCATGCGTAACCCTTATCAGAGTAGGAATTTCAACAAGTAAAATGTAAATAGGAGCACGTGTTTACCTTATAATTTATCAAAAAAAAAAAAGTTGGATAACTCTTTTTATACAAAAACATGTAATACACAATTTATTCTGTGTTTCGTACCTAAATTATATACCTTACCTGATTTTGTACTGAATCTATGATGACGTAAATAAGGAGAACGATTTCCTGTTCATCTGAGCCCATTAACGGCCCTTGTAGACCAGCTGTAGCCACATAGAGGACACAGATATGATGCGGACCAATCATATTGAGACCTTTTATACTCATTTGCGTAAAGAAAAAGTACAATGAATCCCTTAAAAACGTATAAATTCCATGGAATATTATAGGTTAGGTTACGAGGACGCCATGTTGCCACGCTAAAGTAGTTGGAAAGTTGTTAATAAAGTTTGTCGATCCGGGTATGGGCCTCTCGTATTTGCATTTGAACAAAATGTAGGTAAATGTTAATATTCGCGTCGGTTTTATGTTAAAATTCACGAGTAGGTAATATCATAAAATGTTTCAAGTAAATCGCTATCCGTTATTAATGTCAGTTCATATTTTTAGTCCACTTATCGCTAAGACGAGTATCATATCTCCTAGAGATAACAATCACAGATGTTTTCTACTCTAAATATCTGGTACGGTTAGATGTGTAAAAAACGCGAAATTCTGTCAATGTTCGTTTTAATGTGGTAGATTTAATTGAAAAATGAATATCACAAGAAATGAATGACTAAAAAATATAATATTCCGATTTCTTTTTTTATATAAAAATAGTTTATTTTTAAGAGATGTATTTTTGAAAGAAACACAAAACAGATATGCACTTCACTTCAGTGTTATTTTTTGTGCTGTTTGAATATTCTCTTTTTAGTTGTTAGTACCGTTAGTAAATTGAACGTGGCAACACTTTAAATTTTCTTCTTTCACTTTACAAATAAAAATGTTAATAATCTGCACTGTCACAAAAGAACATCTTTCATTCGTTTTGAATCGAATATGTCAACAACACATGCCCCGTTTTATTTGCTTAAAATCCGAAGTTTTTACGTGCAACATGTAGGTATAGCGTTTTATAATAGATCAACAGGTTACCATCCTGTTCCACGCACTTTCACGTAAATATTCTTGTCACCGTAATTTCGAATTGAGAATTATTGTATTTATTTCACAGCCTTAAACACTTTTTTTCACGAAATATGTGTCTGTAACGTTAGTTTACACTCTGTTTAATAAAAAGTTTTTGAGTTTCATGCAGGACAGGTAACTGGTAGCCTCAATTTGCCGTGTACACTCACGAGGCACCACGGATACTGGTTTTACCTGGCCAACCGGGGGAAGGGTATACCTACCTGTACAGTCCAAGTAACAGTAATCACAGCGTACTAGTATATTATATAATTACGGACCGACTAGTTTCATGAGTATTCCTTACTTAGGTTTTGATTTTAAAAGTCATTAGTATAGAAATTATATGAAAAACAGTTACATTTTTCGTGGTTTTAAAAATATGTATACTTACCTTAGCAGACTTGAATAACAGTAAAGGTATTTTAAAAGTTTCTCTCTTCGGAAAAATTACAAACGTTACATTTCATTACTTGTGCGCGTGCTAATGTGAAAATTCGCTCAACTTTCTTATCAGTAGCTATATACAAAAATATTGCCTCACTCCATGTAATATTAATTTACTTATCATTTACGATGTTTGATTTTAATTTATATGCAAAAAAAATATTTATATTTGCCAGCATCTGTTTTTATGAAATAAGAAAATAAATATTTGTGAAAAAAATTGCATGGAAATGAATACAAGTAAACACAAACAAAAAATACTTGCAGGTAGTTTTTTCAATAGTAATATAAAACCAAAAATAAATAGATGTTAAAATTTTAACATTGCAGGTATAAAATTCTGCATTTCGTATTGGATTAAAAATAAAACAGGTCTGCATAAAACCAGGAATAATTACCACCCTCCTTACGCTATATGTCAAAATTCAAAATAATTTTATTCATAAATTTAATAAATTCATACAGTTCCAAAATACAGAATTATACAGGGTACATCACGACGAGATTTCGTTAGAACAATATAGAAAACTAATAAGAGATGAGTTTTGAAATTTCGCAAATATTAGATTCGCCTTAAGCTCTTTCGATTTAAAATAGTTTTTAATGTTTGCCTCTTCCGGTTACACCGAAAATGGATATCAACTTCCTTATTTTAAATAAAATACCCCATTTTTTATTATTGATTCGCATTTCCAACTTAATTTTAAGGATAGTTTGTCTGATAAACTTTGCCTCTAAAGTTAGGCATTTTTGTGGTATTTCAATTTTTGTAAAAAAATTTACAGCTGCAGACTATTACTCATAACTACATTCCCAATAATTGAATGCATGCACATATTTAAAATTTTAGGTAATCATTTTGGAAAGTATATTGCTTCAAATGCGGTATTATAAACTTTTCAAAATAATACAGGCTGACCAGAAAACTATGTTAAACATTTCATCCAGAAAATATCAATTTTTTGTTATTTCTTCATTTTTCTCAACTTCATTCGATTGCACGTTTAAAATTAGGGGCAGTATGTATTTACTGCCCTATAACTAAACGTCTTAGTTTCAGAGTTATTTTGAAAAATTTATCATTCCTTTAAAGTTTTATTTTGTATAATCAGTTAGGCTATGGAAACTCATGTAAATAAATAAAAACAAAACAGGTCATCACTTAATAATGTCCTAATTTAAATGAAGGCTACACAATATCGAGAAGAAGTAGTCATAATAATAGTTTCTAATGATCTTAAATAATGCTTTCAAACACATCACCACCTCTTTCTAAACACTTTCTTACTCTTTTTAAAATGTTCGTACGCGTGGCACGCTGAATCATGGTACCGTCTAGATTATTGAACGCGCCTCGCACTTTGGCCATCATATCTTCTTTGGTGGTAGCAGGTATACTCTATACTTTATCTTTAACATAGCCCCAAATAAAATAATCTAGGGGCGTTAAATCGGGTGATCGCGGTGGGAACTTATAAGGTCCTTTATTTCCGATCCACCTATCATAAAATATGTTGTCTAAATACTCCTCCAACAGCTCTGGTACCAAATGCTGGTGCGCCATCCATCTGAAACCATACACTACGAGCTTCTTCTGCGGACAGTGTATTTAAATTTAAATTTATGACTTAAGATGTCCATAAATAGCTCACTATTTAAATTTTCTTCATAAAAATGCAAAGCAAATATTTTGTCCTGTTTAATAGCACAAAATACATTAAATCTCCAAGACTCTTGGAAACGTCGTTGCCTAACAACTCGAGGATTATCTTCGGACCAAAAATGGCTGTTGTGTTGATTAGATATTCCATTTCTACCAAACTTCGCTTCATCTGTCCATATAAGATTTTTGAAGTGTAAACTTCTTTAGGCGCGTTGCGCTGATTGTAGGCACTGAACAAGACTGACTGCAACGCTCGGATATGTAACGCTCTGATATGCGTAACGCTTGGATATGTGTAACGCTCGTTTGGGTAAAGTCGGCTAAGGGAACAAGATAAATATATGTAGAGGTATTTAATTTCAATTAAATTTGAATTTAAATGAATAAATAAATCATGTTCCAGAACAGATTCGATCCCGAGCCGCACGAGTATGAAGACGACACGTTACCATCAGACCAAGCGCGGGACCGTAAGCGAGTATTTATATCGTCTATTTATACATACACATACGTCCGAACCGACCAAACGAAATGGCCGCTCGCGTAAATGTAATAAATGTGCGAATATGTTTTATTTAATACGTTACTGAATATTATACGCGTGTATTTCGTATTATTGAAAATTGACGTATGAAAAATGAAATTTTAGATACGGGGATGTCTTAGGTCGCCGATCAGCAATCCATAGTCAAAATGTCAAAAAAAACGAAATGGCGGAAGAGTTTTTTGAAAATTGACGTATGAATGTGAAATTTTAGATACGGGGGTGTCTTAGGTCGCCGATCACAAATCCAAAGTCAAAATCTGAAAAAAACAAAATGGCGGACGAGTTTTTTTTGAAAATTGACGTATGGATGTGAAATTTTAGATACGGGGGGTTTGGGGATCGCCGATCACGATTCCAAAGTCAAAATGTCAAAAAAAAACAAAATGGCGTAAGATTTTTTTGAAAATTGACGTATGAATGTGAAATTTTAGATACGGGGGTGTCTTAGGTCGCCGATTACAATTCCAAAGTCAAAATGTCAAAAAAAAACAAAATGGCGGACGAGTTTTTTGAAAATTGACGTATGGATGTGAAATTTTAGATACGGGGGTTTTGGGGGTCGCCGATCACAATTTCAAAGTCAAAATGTCAAAAAAACCAAATGGCGAAAGAATTTTTTGAAAATTGACGTATGAATGTGAAATTTTAGATACGGGGGTGTCTTAGTTCGCCGATCACGAATCAAAAGTCAAAATGTCAAAAAAACAAAATGGCGGAAGAATTTTTTGAAAATTGACGTATGAATGTGAAATTTTAGATACGGGGGTGTCTTAGATCGCCGATCACGAATTCAAAGTCAAAATGTCAAAAAAAAACAAAATGGCTGACGATTTTTTTGAAAATTGACGTATGAATGTGAAATTTTAGATACGGGGATGGTTGAGGTTTACGTTTTATTTAATACGTTACTGAATATTATACGCGTGTATTTCGTATTATTAACCTCGCCTTGATGAAGTTTTCACTTCTACCGTGTGGCTTTAAGCACACTCATTCCTCTTGTTTGTGTAATCGTTGTCTTCTTGTGATTTCATTGAAAACCACTCACAATACTGCGCTCTTGTTACAAAATCAGCTTCATTAATATGTTGAACAGGTTGAAATTTGAAAGCATGCCACTTGTTCTTTTTCAAAATTCGATGTATGCTCATTCTGGATCCACCTACTTCAGCTTCTGCATCCTTTAGAGAATTACTAGGATGGGCTGTAAAGTAAGCAAATGCTGTTACCTCCACATTTTCACTATCAACAACAGGTTTTCTTTTGGTTGTTTTCGACAAGGATGATCCGAAGGAAATGCAATTTTTTAAAAGATTGCTTAAGATACTCTTGGTAGGCCTTGACCAATTAGGATATTTCTCTGCATAAACACGACATGTCCTGTCGATACTGTATTACATTCACCATATGTCACTATTAGATTTAAAAAATCTTCGTTATTAAATGCAGATCTCGACTATATTATTATTATTCAAGTATTCAGAAACGGAAGACAAAGAAAAAGCTGAATACCTACCTCTAGTAAATACCTTATTGTTGACAGGTAATATGATTGCAACTTGTTTTTATTTATTCACATGAATTTCCACAGCCTAGCTGATTATACAAAATAAAACTTTAAACACATACATTTCCCAAAATAGTTCTGAAACTAAGACTTTTAGTTATAGGGAAGTAAATACATACTGCCCCTAATTTAGAACGTGCAATCCAATAAAGTTGAAAAAAATGTACGTTGCTATTTAAAAATAACAAGATATTGATATTCTCTAGATGAAACGTTTTACATGGTTTTCTGATCACCCTGTATTATTTTGAAAAATTTATAATACCGCATTTGAAGCAGTATACTTTCCAAAATGATTACCTAAAATTTTAAATATGTGCATGCAATCAATTATTGGGAATGTTGTTATGAGTAAAGTTTCAATTTTTTTTACAAAAATTGAAATACTACCAAAATGGCTTACTTTAGGGCAAAGTTTATCAGACAAACTATCCTTAAAATTAAGTTGGAAATACGAATCAATCATAAAAAAATGAGGTATTCCATTTAAAATAAAAAAGTTGATATCCATTTCCGGTGTAACCGGAAAAAGCAAAAATTCAAAACTATTTTAAATCGAAAGAGCTTAAGGCGAAACTAATATTTGCGAAATTTCAAAACTCAACTCTCATTATTTTTCTATATTGTTCAAACGAAATCTCGTCGTGATCATCATATTGATCATTGGAATTTTTTCAAGATGTAGAGGAACTAGAAACTTAACCGACGCGACGGTCTTCATTAAGAATTTTCTGTCCTCTAACTGTAGAGGTTGTGGCAAAAGTAGATGCTAACTTTCTTATTTGAAATAAATTTTGAAAAAACTTTAAAATTAGTGTTTCTGAGTGTTGGAAAATTTAAATTATAATTGTCCGCTAAGTACTATTTACTTAACCTGGTATATTTAATAATTTGAGTCTCACATGTTTATAATTAAATTTACCTATTTAAGTAACCAGTGTTTAGCATAAAATTAATTTAAAAATTATTTAAAATTTATTAAATACGTCACGCTTACGGCATCTTAATATCTGTTATAATGATTCAGAGCGATTTAAAAGAATCGAACTCTCATCACCCTCGGTGACCCGGAGGCATGGTATTTATAATTAAATTTAAGTAATTAAATAATCATGCTAAGCATGACATTATAATAAGGACGATTATACAACTTTTTTACATTGTTAGACTGTCTTTTCTATTATGGGTTTGGACAATTCAAATTATATTGATTTTATTTTAACAATTGTTGTTAATTGCTATCTTTTTAAACGGCCGTAGCAGTCGCGGCTGGTGAGTATGTTTAGGTGGAGTAACTACATAGACAAGACTGATTCGTTTATTATCGGTGATATACTTCCAGATACCGAGCATATCATCGATAATAAACAACTCAGATTGTAATTACTCCACCAACACAGCAGCAGATTTATGGTAACTTTTGATGTTCTGTTTGTGGTTTGTGTTTGTACCATATTCGCTAATGCTTATAGTACTAATCGCCTATTGAGTTATTCAGAAATAAATTGAGAAATTCTTTGATTTTTAAAGTATTTATGGAAACAAAAGACAGTCGTAACAATATAATGAAAAATTTATAAACAAATATGATACAATTTCTCGCTAATATCAGATATTAGTCTAACATGGCCTGAAGACTACTAAAATAAACGGGACCAAGAGCTTTACGAGGCCATCGAATCACGGTAGCAACTCGTACAATTTTGGAAGTACAAATTACTATATGGTGTGGTCTGGAACCCAAATAGGTTATTTGAGAAAGAATGTATAAATATGTTGAATATTTGAATGCAGGCAAATATTCACAACTTTATCGTATACAAAATGCTGCAGATCCTAATTCATAACCAATTGAAACGCATTTTATTCTGAATTATACTTGATTTTTAACTTTAAGCTTCATCTGGTCCAAAAAAGTCGATTTCATAATTTACAAACCTTTAGTTGACCAAACTTTGCCTCAGCATTTCAAATTATGTTTATTATTATCTGTAGTGCTCTTGTGTTTTAAACAATATTCAACAATAACAACAAAAGTTATACCAATAGGAAAACAGCACATATGTATAATTTTTGCATGGTATTTTCAGTTATTGGTTGTTTTATTACAACGGTCTATTGATTTCCTTCTTCTTTTATTCTCCAAATTTATTAAATTGTTTAAATAACAAGTAGCAATATTAAATCAAAATAAAAAAATGTGATGTGAACACCATATGACTTTCTTATAATTTTTTATAAAAAATTATTCCAAAATAAGTTTCAAATACTTCAACTTCTTAATAAACCTGTCAGTAAAAGTTTTATTGCTGACAAGAATTTTGAATTTACTTTTACACAAAAAATACTCGAAAATTCAACTCTAAATACCACGCGATCATTTAAATTCTAAATTATAGCATGCGGGATGTTTTTTATTAGGTTGTCCAGACTGTCAATTATTGATTAATTAACATTTTGAAACGTCACTTTGACAATTCAAATTGTAAATTAGTACTTATATACCAACTTAATTTAAATTTCACAGCCTGCTCTAATTTAGAATTTAAATGATCGCGCGGTACTAATAGCCTTAAATCTGTATGGAATGCATAATTAGCGAGATATACGATTAATTCAAATGTTCGAATATTCTGGCTTAAGTTATATCATTAAGTGTCATACTGTCATTAATATTTGTCATTATATTTTCTCTCTGACAAATATTAATGATAGAATGACACTTAATGATATAACTTAAGGCAGACGTTTTACATTCTATATCAATATAATTTTTGATCTCGCGGTACATATATTTACAAATTTTATGTCAGTCAAATGTCAGTATGACAGTTAACCTGATAATTTAATAAGAATTATCTCAAAAGAAAGATACCTAAAGCGGCCCTCATACGATCAGTAGGTATATATTGTCAATATCTGAGAATTGACAATATTATTGCACGTGTGAGTAGAAACATTGACAGAATGTCAATATATAAAATATTGATGGGCTGGTTTGATAAGATAGAAAATATAAATAAAATATTTTCAAGATTGACAATAAATATTGACCGTCTGAGGTAGAGATTGACAATCTTACTTCAGTTGGTATTGAAATGTGCTACCATTAACAAGTGTGTACCGAAGCCTGTATAAGCAATAGCAAAAAACTTTAAACAGTCAAATGTTCTACCTGTTGCTAAAAATCGGAGAGTTAATGACAATCTCTCTTCAACTAAAACTGTCTTTCTCATCATTGTATGTTTTTTCCGATTCAACAACTCTTCGTAACAAGCGTTAGTCATGGGAAAGTAATTTTGGAAATCTTTTGGGGTAAATACGAGCACCTAATTCAACAAACCCATGTGAGAAAACGTGTATCTAATTAGAAGTCACTCTCTAGCCCATATTCTTTCTTTCCGGGTTCTTATGATACAGCTAAAATAATAGCTACACAAGCTTTTTGTCAGTATGACATCATGATTGCCAACGCAAAACTAAATAGATTGTCAGTAAGTATTGATAGTGTGAGGGTCGCTTAAGACGGACGTTTTACATTTCATGGCAAACCTTTATCAATATAATTTTCGATCTCGCGGTATATAGACCTATTATGACTAATTAAGAGTATGAAAGTGTTTAAAGATAGATTTTGAATAATTTTTGTATAAAAAGATATACGAATTTTGGACCGGAAGTAGCACTAGTATTATCTAATAACAGATGTTTTGCACATATAACGCAAACTATGTATGCATTCTATACAGATTTTTCAAAAGCACAAAAGTATTTACTATATTTGAAGTTCGATTTTTTTTTGGAGTTCATGAATATTATCAGTCACACCATCTGTGGCTCTAATGTTTTGGTTAACAGTGCTTCACCAATTGGAATATCTGACATTAGTACATTTCTAGATCCTAGATTTAAGAAGAAGGGAAGTTGTTTTGCATCTCTGCTTAAAACAAAAGGGCACCTAAATGATATGTTGGAAAACGAAGGGCACTCATCAGTTGAATTTGATGAAAGTAGCATGAATCCGGCAAAAAAAAACACTTTGTTCCCCAAGTAAATTGTGCCAAGCAAGTCGATATATATTCTTCGGAATGTTGTATACCCAAAAACATATGCGCCTTACAATGGTGAAAAAACAATGAAAAAAAATACTAAGGTATGAAAATATGATAAACGATATTTTTGCGTCCCCGCCACTTCGTCACTCTCAGAAAGGGCTTTCTCTAAAGGCGGCAACATTGTAATGGCGCAGCGTTCTTGCTTGAAGTGGGAAAATGTGCAGAAAAGGTGTCTTCTTAGCGCATATGTGGTGTAACTACCAACGTAAAACATGTTTTGTATCTACAATTCTTGTTAGTTGTCTCGTAAGATTATTTATTATTTCCTTTGAGCAATTAATTCAAATGAAGGTACGAAACTTTTTTGCTTTGGCTTTGTTGCAATTTTTTGCATAGCGACAATAACAAACAGTGACAACCAGTGATTACCAAAACATCGTATAATAAGAACAATAATGACTGATAAATATCCGAATGTTGGAGTGGGTAATTAAAATTAAAATATTTGTATTGGAATATTATAATACAGAAGAGCTTGAAATATTCAAATATGTATTCGAATATTAAAATACTTGAATATTAATATTCAAGTATTTTAATATTCGAATAATTCGAATATTTAAATATTTGTCAAAATGAATATTTGGATACTGAAATTTGGAAAATTCTCGGCCTTAATTTTAAAATTGTTGAGCTCTAAATACTCCTGTGACCCTGCTAAATCTATGTAAAATGCATAATTTGCGAGATATTTGCAAAAACCTGCTATTAGATAAAAGTGAATGTGAATACTTTTTGATAAAATTTATTCCAACTTTATTTTTGACACCATTTGAATTCTTTAATTTGTTTAAACTTGGTAGTTGACGAAATATTGGAAAATTTTGATTTTTTAACTCAAGTAAATTACTACTTTCGGTCTACCGATTTTACTGCAAATATAGGTATAATCAGATCTCAAGAAGCAAAATATATTTTTAAATATAAAGTTTGGTATTGATAGCATTAGCCGTTTGGCCTTTATTGCTGTTGGAGGGTGAGAAATATTAGAAAGAACACTTTTTTCTACTCCCATACTTTAATTGTATTATTAGATATGCCGAACCTGTACTTTAATGATATCCATTACGATACAGATTTTCATGATGATACAAGTTTATATCCAGTAGGAATGCGACATTCCAATATTCAAACAATATTCAATATGGCGACTGCATATCTGACAGATATACAAATTAAATAAATGTGACAGTTCTCTGCAATCTACAAGTAAGTACTTAAAATTTGTGCTTTTTTGAAAATATAAACGGTAAAAATGAGGGATAATGACAGTGTAATGTAAAATTTGAGTCCACCAGAAATTATGGAACAAGCCTTAGTAACCAC
This sequence comes from Amphimallon solstitiale, assembly GCA_963170755.1. Lineage (NCBI taxonomy): Eukaryota > Metazoa > Arthropoda > Insecta > Coleoptera > Scarabaeidae > Amphimallon > Amphimallon solstitiale. The sequence continues at coordinate 62,571,179 of OY720676.1, read as the reverse complement.
GAACAATATATTACCAGCTAAATTCGCAAAGTTGCATGGAAAATTTTAACCTCAATTTATGAAATGGAATGGAAATAATGTTTTATTATGGGGTCGTAGAAAAAATAGTACATGCAACTCGCATTTAATGGCTATTAAGACACTCGCATTCATTACAATACTCGGCTTCGCCTCGTATTATAATTTTCTTACTCGTGTCTTAATAGCTATCATTAAATGATCATTGCATAATATACTATTTCGGTATCAGAGACTTCAAAACGTGTACATCTGCCACAGTCTCTAGACCCAAAATGCGTACTATCACTATATTTCCTTATACTACGTATAAGAATTTGGTACTAGTCTAAATTACTTAAATAAGAAAGCAAGAAATGAGGTGTGGGCGTCACACGCCTCTCTTATACATACATATGTGTGTTCCGATTTTTTTTAAAAAAGTTGTTCCATATCAACTTTTAAACGTTTTTGTTCTCGTGATAAATCTATATAGAATGCATAATTTGCGAGGTATTTGCAAAAACCTGTTATTAGGTAGGAAGGTCGGAATTTTGATTATTTCTTTTATATAAAAATTATTCAAAATCAAGCTTGAAATAGATTCATACTCATAGTATATCTGTTTAGAAAGCATAACTTGCGAGATACTATCAAAAAACTATTTTTCGATAAGAATAAAAGACCCACTTACAGTTTACAATAAGAATTTGGAAAGCATTTCTTTTATTTTTTTTTTTTTCTGAAATTTGCCTTTGAGTACATTTTACCTTTTTTTTACTTTCTATTCCTTAGAAAGGGAGAAAGAGAAAGAGAGAAAGAGGGAGACTTTCTTCAAAAACCATTTTTTCCGTATGCAAACTTTAGGACTTTAAAACGTGTATATCTGCAAACGTCTCCATGTCGAAAATGTTCGTCATCGCAATACTACTGTACCGTTTTCGGGTTCGCAATAAACAACTCGTGCAATTTATTTATTTTTTTATCTCCATAATTAGGCTTGAATCAGCCTGTACTTGAAACAAATATTTCTCGGGATCCTTACCTTCATTTATTAAAAGGTCACGAAGCCGATCCTGGAGAATTTTTTTTCCAGGCGTATCTGCGTCTCCTTCTTCCAATTCTGCCCTTAACTCGGTGACCTTTAATTCTTCCAAACGTTTGGTAGCCATTTATATTTATTTGTTTATTTTTTTGCACTTATTTTGTTTACCCCACACCTGACACCAATTGTAACGTTTTAGGGTTCGCAATAAACAACTCGTGCAATTTATTTATTTAAAACAGTCTGTATATTCACAAACGTAAAATTAATTACAATATAAAAATGTAAAACTAATGTATCGCACTTAAACTACTACGATCTAAATTAAAATTAGGTATTTATTTCTATTACTAATATTTATGTAACACTACCGTATTTATATCACTTCTATTTATATAACACCGTACCACGCAAGGAACTATTTATTTATTTCTTATATTCATTTTTACTTTAGTCTGTTCCGCGCGACGAGTACTTGAGGACTTTCTTATTTCGGAATTTTTATATTTACTTTGGTCTGTTCCGCGCGTCGACTACTTAAGGATTTTTTTTATCCCGACGCGCCGGCTGTATTATATACGCACACAAAATTCCAGAAACATTCGAGCAATCGTCCAGCGGTCTTCTCGATAGGCCTAGAAATACACTGGGAGAAACTCCAGACATTACGTCGCGTCGAGATGATTTACAACCTCTTTTTATTGTCGCTCGGAAGTCTGCCTTTCTTTGTGCACTTGTTTCGTTACACTACGTATAAGAAAATAAAAGGAATATTGAAATACTTGCAATTGTAAAAAATTGCTTTTCAATTTATAATGAAATAAACGCAAACAAGAAGGAAATAAAATAATGAGGTGTGGCCACCACACGACTTCCTTCTACGTATGAATGATCCAAATTATACAATTTTAAGAAGCTTTTTATACAAAAATTATTCAAAATCCTATTGTATGTGCTTCTATTCTCTTAATAAATCTCTATAGAAATCATACTTTGTAAGATATTCGAAGAAAAGTGCTACTCGCTAAGAGTAAATGTGTTTCTTCTGGTCCGAATTTTGACAATTCATCGCACGATAGCGCACTTGCATTATCGAAAACCTACCTTCACTGTGTAAAATGAGTTTGTATTGTAGACTATAAGAAACACAATTCTAGTGGTTATGTTTATATTACGGCTGGATGATATACTACAAATTATCTCAGCATGTTAATTTGAATATCTTCATTACCAATAATGGGTTTCGCTTTCGTAATGGTCTAGTCACTTTCCCCGCATTTGTAAATTAGTTTTCAATAACGAACACTTTCCCCATATCATCTTTGGTAGGTTTGCATATTCCTATTCAAGGACAGTTATGATAGTTTGAATAATGTTTTTCATTATGGTAGTTATTAGCTTAAATTTTAAAAGTTCAAGTATCAGTTATCACCATCAGGTTTGGCAAAATGTCACCTGCCCATATAATTACAACTGTTGTTTCCATTAAGTTTTTGAAAACCAAGAAATTTCTTTGCAAGATAAGGAAGTTCATGATTCTTGTTAAATAACTTAATGAGAGATAAAGTTAAGTATTAGACTGTAGCAATCTGCCCTAAGATTAAATACGTTTTCGGATGCTATTAAAAAGAAAACAAGGAGTAGAATTTGAAAAATCAACTTCTTAACAATGTTTGTTTCCAGTACTTCAAAATCGTCTTTGATACACCATGTGTGATACACAACGAAAGAAGCAATGGAACATCAGAAATTAGCATAAACACATATTTGGTTTTCTAATTTGGAATGGTTTCTTAATTACTTCAAAGTCAATTTTTTACTTTATATTTACAATTGTCAAAACCTGCCAAAGAAAAATTCCAACAAGATGCAATGTCTCAACTCTGAAATGGAAGATCAATACAGGACTATAAAAATATATGTATATGTTTTTATTAATTTATTATTAAGTTAAGGATTTTGGACACACATTGTATAGCTAGAAAATTACAAATATTTCAGGTAATATTGATTATGGGTGCATGCCAAAGTTTTAAGTTCCTAATTCATCTTCACGTTCAAGACCACAAAACCGCGGAAGCAGCAACAGACCTAAAAGTATTCCGGACGATAATGGACGTAACGTCGGAAGCCGACACGATTTCAATCTTAAAACCAAAAAGTATTCAACAACAACCACAGAAACCTACCACCTTGATTTACTAGAAAATCCAAAAATATATAGAGTGAGTCAATTAAAAAAATTAAATTTCATGCATTTCCGTTGAAACCGGAAGTGTGTCAGAGCTTAAAGTATTTTTAGAATATGCGCCCCAAGCAACCATGAATCTTCCACTAATTGTTTTTTCTTTTATTTAAATCACAAAAGAGCAATCAAAAAAGCGGCTACTAATGACTCACCCTGTATATATATATATATATATATATATATATATAGCGACCTAAAAATCGTCCAATAAAATTAATATATATTTACATATATGAATTAAAGGTCAATAAAAATTTAATATCACATATATACAGCACATGGATGTTCAGTGCTTAATATATACATTCTCATGTCCATCTGTTACTTGATATACATATATCAGTACGATTTAGAAATTCGAAGTCAGACACCGACCGTAGCTCAGTTGGTAGAGCAACCGGCTAGTAATCGGTATGTCCTGAGTTCGAATCTCAGCCGTGTCGGTAATTTTTAAAAAAAATTACCTAATTAATAGTCAGTGGTAAAATTAGAAAATTATAATTTTCAAACACTGCAAATTAGCGAGTTTTAAAATTATTTAAAACTAGTATAGCGACCTAAAAATCGTCCAATCAAATTAATATATATTTACATATATATATATATATTACTATCACTACTTCTTTTTCTTATTATGCCTCTTAGCGTTCAATGTTTGTAATATTCTGAAAAAACTCTCATTAATAAATTTATCCATTAGAAAATTTAAAGTGAAATTACGTATTAAATGGGCGGTGAAATTACAACCACCTTCTCTAAAAGACACGTTTATAATATACCGGGTGAGTCACCGATCTGACAAAGTTAATAGTCCCGTGATACCGAAAAAGTGGGTTTTAAAAAACCTCCCCCCCCCTCTCTCTCTCTCTCTCCCTATGTGTGCGTGTCTCTCTCTCTCTGTGTGTCTGTCTCTCTGTGTGTGACCACGATACCGGTCATAACACTGTAGCTATTAATTCCAGATTTTGTATTTACGTTTATAATCTGCTGTTGAGATCTGATTAGATTTTCATTAAAATCAGCAGACCGAAAGTAGTAGTTTACTTCAGAGAAAAAGTCGAATTTTACCAATATTTCGTCAACTACTAAGTTTAAACAAATTTATAAGGAATTCATAAATACTCAAAATTAAATTTAAGAAGAATTTTATTAAAAAGGTTTTGCGACATTCCTACTTGAAGTATGTCAGTTATTTGCGAATATCTCGCAAGTCATGCTTTTTAGACAAGTTCATTACCAGTATAAAAGAATTTAGAACTTAATTTTCAATACCACTTGTATGAACAAAATTTCAAAATTCGGACCGGAAGTAACACTTTTACTCTTATCGAATAGCAATTTTTTATATGTTCTTAATTATGCATTCCATATACCGCATGTGCCAAATATCATTAGGTATAGGGATTCAATGTTTACGTGCGATCTATACGTATGAATGCAATACGTGACAACGTGGTACCCATACTGTCCGTCACCAATGCCGACAACAACCGACATCACAACGATATTTACATTCAATGTTTAGCTGGGAACACGTTGCGGTCCTTGGCCGTCTTATTACTGGAACGGGAAACATCAAATGGCCTCCGCGATCTACTGATCTCTCTCCAAATGATTTTTGTTTGTGGGAATATTTAAAAAATATTGTTTATACCCATGAAGCTAGCAGAGCAGAAAACATAGTTGCCTTGAGAGAAAAAATAATTGAGGCTGCTAATTTAGTAACTGCTCACATGTTAGAAAACGTAAGAGTAAATTTCAACGACCGCCTAGGGCAATGTCTTGCTGTGCAGGGAGGAATCCTTTTTTATTTATTTTATTAGGGTTATTTTGTAATTTTATTAGAATTACGCTTTTGTTTATGTCATGCAGCGTGAACGCAGCTTAATAATTCTCTGCATTTACTGAAAAGAAAAAGAAAAACAAATACTTGCAACTCGTAAATATTATTTCTGAACGCATTAGAAACACCCGAGTCGGTCCTATGGTTACTGCCATGACTTGTATTTGCGAGCATGTATCGGTTGTCGCGTCGCTGGCATTGGAAAGGAAAGTATAGGGGTACGACATTGCCACGTATTGTATGGATTGATCGCCTATGGCTAATGAAAATTGACACATACGGTATGTATATTTATCAATAGTACATAAGTATTTAGAGCTGGATTTGAAATATTTTTTGTATAAATGAAATTTCAAAATTCGGACCGGAAATAACACTTTTACTCTTGGCGAGTAGCACTTTTTTTCAAATATCTCGCCAAATATGCATTCTACATAGATTTATTAAGAAAATAAAAGTACTTAGAATAGAATTTTGAATATTTTTTGTGTAAAAACATTTGGATTTGAAGTAGCACACACAGGTTTATTTATCTAAGATAGAAGTATTTAAAACAATTTAGAACAACTTGAGTATAATTTGGAACGCTCATACGTATAAAAAAAGTCGTGTGGTGGCTACACCTCATTATTTTTATCCTGTAGATAAGCCTGCAACGAAAGATTGTTTTGCACTCATTACATTTGCGTCAATCCAAAGTTTTTCCTTTATCAGTTCATCACTCAACCATGTTTTATCCAAGAAACATATTGGACGACTATCATCATCTGTACTGTTTTATTGTTTTCAGATAAATTATCTGCCTGATAATTTCATCTTTTTCTATTAGTAAGTTTTACTTGATAATTTAGTATATTAGTAACATTTATTTGACATTTCTAAAATATAACATATATATGAACATGTGGTAATATGATTAATTTTTGAATAGCACTTATTTGAAGTTAATGATTTTTCAGAATCTATATGGAGTTGTTCGCTTCATTTTAGACATGCACTCATTCTTAGGTATGATTTTATCAAGTTTGAGTTAAGAAAAAAATTATGCACCTTCTGTTGTACAGTATTTTTGATAGATTCATCAAATTGTGGAAGTTTCGAATGCCTACCCACTCTTTCTTTAGGAGGCCTTAATTCACTCTTTATATTCTTCAATTGGTTTTGTCAGCTGTATAATACTTCATAATATAGTATCATTGAAGTAATCTTACTTAGTTTTTGGAGATGTTTAACAATTTCTGTGATTGCATTTTTAGGGCCTGTATAACATTTTATACATACTTAAAACGGTATATTTTTATGATGTATTAAATGTTCCAATCGTTGACATTGTTTGCCTGATGAGACTAACAATTTGGTCTGGCTGAAAACTCATGTTCATGTTATCCTTAAAAGTACACATTTTACTTAATCACTAATGTCGATACTTTTAAGTACAACATGGTGATGACTTGGATATATGGTTATAAACATAAAATGACGGATTGGACTCACTTTTCCTTATTAAAGTTTTCTAAACAAAAACAAAGTATTTCTCCTAAAATATACACTATTTTGGTGTGATATTTCAATCACCCCGTATTATTCAAGGTATCTACATCGTACCCGTCACTTGTTAACTATTTCATATTATGGCTAGTGTAACTCAGGCCAATTCTATGCCATTTTTGGTTAATTCTAAATTCAGTAGATCGATTTTATTCGTTATTAACTGTACGTTTATACTTAATAAACTAATTTTCTGTTTGAAAGATGGATGGCTGTCAAAAAAAGTTGAACCTCTTTTTTATATCACGGGGTCATATTTCTGGTTTTTGAATTTCATTTAATGTATTATATTTAAAACTCACTTTATACGATTTACCTTTACGTGATCTTCAGGGTACATTGCTATATCCTCAGCGGTGGAAGTTACATTCAGAATCTTTTTATATCATTTCTCGTTGTAGTTTCACTAACAATACATATAATAAAAGATAACAAAAACATTTTTCGTTTTTAAATTATAATTTTGTAATTATTTTTAGCTTTCTAAACTAATATTATTTATTATACATTTCATTATACGCACACCTGCAAATTCTTATTGTTATTGTTATGAGTATTACTACCACAATGTATTCATCTTACTGTGTTTAAGCAGTTGTAATTATATATAATGAACATGTTAAAATATGTTCAACAAACGCATATTTGCAACAGATCAGCATAACAGAAGCTAATAATTTAGAAAATATTTTAATATATGTATTTTTATACACAAAATCACTAATAAGAAATGCTGTCAATAACCTTCAATGGCTTAGAATCCGAATTATTAGAAAGTGTGTTAAATGTTTTAAACCAATGTGTATATCTATATATATGTACGTTACCAATACAAATAAATGTACACACAACTTAATTAGTAGGTATATGATTACATACGTATGCAAAAATTATTTATTATACATTGATTTTTGGTTTGCAAAATGTTCTTAAAAAATTGAAAGGATGCCGCCGACAGGCCAATATATGCAGAAATCTTTGTCTCCATCTCTATCGCACACAATTATTCTGGGTCGTTATGAATGGAATAGTAGTTGGACGTGTGTGCTATAAACAGACAACCTCGACTACATATTTTCTCATAGCTTGTCTACGTCACACTTTAGTTTATGGTGTGCCGCATAAAAGTTGACCAATCGGCAACGTTCACTCCGTCTGTGCTTAGCCAATTGTGTAAAGTTACGCTACAGGAGTTTTGGCAGTCGAATTTAAATTACTGCAGCTTTAATTGTCGTATTAACATTATGCTGTTTTGCCGTTGATTCCCATTATTTAACATAAATGGCTATGAGAAAATTTAACTACAAGTGTATATGAGTGCAAAAATACAAAATGTGTGATTAACGACCTTCAATTATTATTGTAAAAGATATTTCACCCATGTTCAGACAGATTAATTAGTAGCAGTCGGGCATTCAACATTCAACGCGCGGTCACATGATAAATTTCATTTATTTATTACTGACATATAATTTCAACATCAAAACTAATTACTAATTACATTCAGTAGGCACAAATACAGTAGGATCAAATTAGTAATTGCCATGGCAGACATGATCGATATATATATACGTATTTGAAGATTATTTGTTTAATTTAATACCATACACAATTTTGCCGTTTCTTTGGTTTCCTATTGATTTCTGTTTCAGATTTATCATCTTCTGTTATAATTGATCCCAAATTCAAATATTAAGACAAAACATTTTTTTTGCTTCAGATAATATTAATGTTCATAATTATTTTGGTTTCTTCTTTAATCGTTTTTAAATTCCTTTTCATTTATGTCGTGTACCAAATTTTATTTTAATGTAATCTCCTAGTTTCCTTCTTCGAAGGAATAAGTTGGTTGTGAATTCTAAATGCTTTCTTGTATATGATCTATAAATTACAGTGTCTCCATCTTTATTTTCCTCTCTCCCCCTAATTGACAATTCATCTTCGTGAACGTTGGTAGCCTTCAGAACATTCCTCCATTTCACTCCTCATCGAAATATATTTATTTTACTCTTTGTCGTACACCTATTGAATTCTGGAGTCAAGATATTTCAGTGGGATATTTGCTGCCTGTGCCTCAATATTCTTAATCTATCTAATTTGATATAATATTAGATAAATTACTTTGCAACGTTATGTGGAGACAATGCGTGAAAATAAAGTACCGAAAAAGGGTTACAATCCCCACAAGTAGGTGTTTGGTGAAAAAAGGGAAGGGCAACTCGTCAAGTACTATAAATATTCAGTTGATATATATTTTGGTGGAAATATAAAAAATCTGAAAAATTGGCTTTTCAGTTTGCGAGCAAAAATAAATTGAAATATCCCCAAAAATGGACCCAAACAAGGTTTGCTAGTGAAGATTGACTGCAAGCATTCTTTTTTTTCAAAAATCCAGGTATTTCTTTACGTATAACGTCCCAGACTACAGGCACAAACAGAGTCATGAATCTTAAACAAGTAAACATAAAAAAATTCTTCGAAAATCTAGCTAGAGTAATGAAACGATATCACTTTGAACCTGAAAATATATGTAACGCTAATAGAAATGAAATCTGTGTAGAAACCTTTCAAAGTAATTGCGAAAAAGGCACTAAGTAAGTAGGACACATCACATCCCAAAAAAGAGGTAGCTCCTATGCATTTACCTGTGAATGCCGTTGGCAACGCGGTCGTTCCGTTATTCATTTACCGTTGACTGATATTCCAGGATTATTTCATAAGAGAGGTCACTTGATAGCATAAGAAGTGAAAACAAGTCTGGGTGGATGCAGGAAACGGAATTCCTAATTTTCATTATGCACTCTTGAACTTACCACTCCAAGCGCAACTAATAAAATATTGCTCATTTTAGATAACTATTCCTCCTGTTGTTGTCTTTCACAAAAACAACTATATAACCTATTTAGTTTTCCATCCATACACTTTGCATAAGCAGCAACTTCTAGACAGAGGAGTTGTTGGGCCATTTACAATTTTTTTTTATGAAGAACCAGATCATTTGAAAAAAAAAACCGAAAAGAAAGAAAGCGTCTTACTATTTACAATTTGCGTCCGTAGCTAGGATGTTACTTCCTCTAGCATCTACACCTCGAGATTCACCTCTACTGGAATTTGACCATTCAACAGAGAAATATTTACTGAAACTGATTTTGCTCCATTAACCGTCACTAACATGAGGAAGACGCTTGAAAAAGATTTGAAGGAAGACAGCGGCATGGCAGAAAGAGAAGTAATTCTAATTAAAGACAATACTATCTACTTCAAGAGCAACTGAAGATTTAATTTCTGTTAAGACATTAGAAGTTATCAGATCTTTTCTCAAATGTGATCTGTAAAAATCCGGCTGAGGGAGAAGAGCAAAAGTATATACACCAATACTCTTGAAAAAAGAATCAAGAAAACAAAGTGTTTATCTAAAAGAGGATTGCACAACAAAAGCAAAAAATAAGGACAAGAAGGGGGAAACTGCTCCTAAAAATAGCTCTTCTGATTCTTCTGAAGAGGAAAATGAAACATTTCTAGCAGCAAAGAAGATTGGATTTAGCGTAGAGGTTGTTAAACGCTGGCGCATATCAGTTGTATTGATATGAGTCTTATTTTCTTTTATAAATTGAAGCCCTTGGTGCAAAAAGGTGTTAACTCACGGTTTTTCTGAATTAACAATTTTTGCGTGGAAGAAGGTGTTAACTCATTCCTCATCTACTGGTAAAATCTCCAGCAGCCAGATGGCGCTCATTGCGCCGTTGTAGAAAACTATAAAAGTGTCATCTCTCGACAGGAGAAAAGATTTGCGTGCAAAAACGTGTTAACTCATACTTTGTTCGCATGAAGATGTTAACTCCGGAGATAACACCTTTTTGTATTGCAGTTTGTACTTTGTTTAATAGTCTATCTAAATCTAATAGTCTATTTAAAAGTGTATCCGTACCTTTTTGGGTGTTTTTCTACGAAAACACAAGGTAAGTGTTTTATGTTATATTGTGAAAAATGATGGAAAGGTTAAATCATGTTCCAAAAACTAATATTTTATGGTTCTATGTATACATAACCTAAAATAATAATAAATTATTAATTCCTGTTGAATCACAAACAGTATTACCTAAGTGTACTTGTCACTAATTCCATTATAATCGTTGCGTCTTTTCGAATACCTAGTTTGTTAACAAGTTTCTCTTGTGATTGTACAGATGAGTGATCGGACAAAGAAAATCGTTGAGATGGCTTTGGCGACTCCAATGGTAGAGTCGTCTGATGAAAAAGACAGCAGTTCCTCAGATGATGAACCATTGAGTACAGTGAGGGCTCGAGTTGTGATAGCAGTGGAACCACCAGCCTTAGGTCGCCCACAATCCGAATATCATACTGAAAACTTACCTCGTAGCAACGAAAAGGAACTTGACAATAATAATTATTATTATTTTGAAACTGAAAGCGAAGTTGCTCAAGATCCAGAAATTGTTGTTAATAATAATTTCTCCCAGGAGATAGAACAAAATTCACCTGAACCTACAACAGTTCACGAAGGCAAAAAATCTAGGAAAAGAAAGTGTGATCCTAAAATGTGGAAACGTAACCAAAACAAATCGAATAAAGAGAAAGGTAAATCATATAAAACATACAAAGGAATAGACAAGCCCGCGAAAGTCTTTTGTACAGATAAACCCCTATGTAGAGAAAAGTGTCGATTAAAATGTGATAGCAGATTCTCTAATGAAGCTAAAATCCGTTTGTTTGAAGAATTTTATTCATTGAATGAAAATCAAAAGAACGCTTATTTATTTGGCATTTTGGAACCGTTTGAAGTTAAGCAACCTTCTGGTACTCATAAGTGTCGTCAGAAGTCTTATAGGTATTTCTTTAAAGTTGAAGGTGAACGTCGTCAAGTGTGTAAAGAAGCAGTGATGTCGATGTTAAATTTTGGTCAAAAAAAGATTGATTTAATACGGAATCAAATATCAAGTGGAAGATCTGCTCCTAAAGAAGATGGAAGAGGCCGTCATGACAACCGACCTAATGCTACTTCGGAAGAACAACGCAACCTGGTTCAAGACCATATCACGTCTTATCCCAGTGAAATGTCCCACTATTCGAGACATAAAAATCCTAACCGTCGTTACCTTTCACCGTGGTTATCGATCAATAAAATGTACGATATGTTTAAGGAACAATGTATGAACAGTAATGTAAGTCCCGTGTCCAGTACTACCTATAGACGCATTTTCGTTACTGACTTTAATTTGGGTTTTGGATCCCCGAAAACAGATACTTGTAAAATATGCGATGTAAGTAGTAATGATAATGAGCACATTTACAAATTCAAGAAAGCCTTTGAACAACAAAAAACTGACCGAAATTTTGCAAAAGAAAATGATAATGTATTGTACATCACTTTTGATTTACAAAAGACACTTCCTTTGCCTAAGATTTCAACAAGCAAAGCTTTCTATTTACGGCAAGTTTGGCTATATAACTTGGGGATTCATTTGATTTCTACACAGCAGCAAAATGGACGAGGATATTTTCATATCTGGACGGAAGATCAAGCATCTCGTGGTCCCGAGGAAGTTGGTTAGTTCAATTTTGGCATTTTTGGAAAATATTAGAGAACAGGCAAGGGGTTGCATGGAGCGATTCAGCTGGAGGACAGAATAAAAATTTTTTTATTGTGTGTTTATGGCATTATTTGGTAAAGGAGGGCATTTTTCAGAAAATTGATCACAAATTTCCTGAAGTGGGCCACACTTTTATGGACTCAGACAGAGACTGCGGCTGTTGAGAAATTAATAAGAAAACATCAAAACATTTATACAGTGGATCAGTATACACCCTGTCCAGTTTAAAATGCAGTACATGGGGATATTGGAAACCGTTGGAGATACAACGTGGGTTAAATGGGAGAAAAGTTGCGTATTCATTTGTCCATGAATAATCCGACATCAGATTTTGAAATTTTTGTTTCATTGGGCAGATACAGGGTGAAAAAGAAAAAAATGCATTTTTGAAAATCTTCCATATTTTGTTTCCTAGAAGAGATAAATTTACAAAAGTTGTAAGCTAGGGATAGCAAGCCATGAGGATTTGAAAAATGATTAAAAAAAAATCTAGGTCTACTAGATTTTGCGTGACAATAATCAACTTTTGTTTTTCTTATGGCAGCCATATTGGATTTTGACATTTTTAATATCTTCAAAAAAAATGCTATTCAATGATGTATAACATGTTTATGTTCAAGATCGTAAAAACATGAAAAATAGAGAAAGTAAGATTTTAACATAGTAGGCCGTGATAATCAATGTGACATTTGTATTAAACAACTCTAAAAGCTGTGAAGTTTATTCGGAACTGTCAGTAATCTTATTGTTAATCTCATTGTATTGTTATAAGTATCTGTACTGTGCAAACCTAAGATGGATCGTTTTACAAATAGTGTCAAATATCAAATGCTGGAGTGTTTTATTTTGTGTGGAAGAAATGATGAATTAGCTGCAAAAATGTATTTCGATAGATACCCTGAAAGGCGGCAGCCAGAAAAAAGCATTTTTCGCGGATTGCGTGATAATTTGATAATGCATGGAAGTTTTGTCAAACCCAAAAAAAGCCAAAACAATGAAAATAATGAAAATATTGTTCTTCAAGCAGTAGTTGAAAATCCCCGTACGTCTTTACGGGTAATTAAATATTTTCAATTACCCGTAACTTGGCGTGGCTAGGTCAACAGCTGGTACCATTTTAAAGCGTGCCAAATTCAAACCTTATCGTGAAAGTGCCAGTCAAGGGCTTCAAAATGGTGACGAAATACGGAGAGCACAATTCTGTCATTGGTTCATCGAAAAACATAATGAAAATCCAAACTTTTTTGCGAAAATTTTATGGTCTGATGAGAGTCGATTTACTAACTCTGGAATGTTTAATCGTAAAAATACTATCTTTTGGTCCGATGAAAATCCACATCTAATTCGTGGCATTAGACAGCAAGTCAAATGGGGATTTAATGTCTGGATCGGCGTTATTGATACCCATGTTATCGGTCCATTCTTTATCATTGAGAATTTAAATTCTGAAAGGTATTTAGAATTTTTGCGCACACATGTTGCTGAACGAATTGAAGAACTTCCACTTGCCACGTTGCAAAATATGTATATTCAGCAAAACGGAGCGCCTCCACACAATTCCTTGTTGGTTACAAATTATTTAAATAATCAATATTACAAAAACTGGATTGGTAACCGAGGACCAATAGGGTGGCCTGCTAGGTCGCCGGACCTCACACCTCTTGATTTTTTTGTATGGGGCTATCTGAAAAACAAGGTGTATTCGAGATCTTATGAAAATGTGGAAGAATTACGTCAAGCAGTTGAAGAAGCAGTGAATGGAATGACACCGAACATGGTTAGACAATCTTGTGAGGCAGTACACTAACACGATGTAGATTGTGCATACGAATGAACGGTGGCTTATTTGAACAGTTGTTACATTAATGATTTAGCTACCTAACCACCTTTATTTAATGAATACTAATAAATAAAATGTTAAAGATATTTTAACAGTACTTGGAGACTTGTTATTTTTTGTTTTTTTATCAGTATACACTTAAGATATCCACAGTTCCATGGCCTACTATGTTAAAATCTTACTTTCTCTATTTTTCATGTTTTTACTATCTTGAACATAAACATGTTATACATCATTGAATAGCATTTTTTTTGAAGATATTAAAAATGTCAAAATCCAATATGGCTGCCATAAGAAAAACAAAAGTTGATTATTGTCACGCAAAATCTAGTAGACCTAGATTTTTTTTTTAATCATTTTTAAAATTCTCATGACTTGCTATACTTAGCTAACAACTTTTGTAAATTTATCTCTTCTAGGAAACAAAATATGGAAGATTTTCAAAAATGCATTTTTTTCTTTTTCACCCTGTATCTGCCCAATGAAACAAAAATTTCTAAATCTGATGTCGGATTATTCATGGACAAATGAATACGCAACTTTTCTCCCATTTAACCGACGTTGTATCTCCAACGGTTTCCAATATCCCCATGTACTGCATTTTAAACTGGACACCCGGTATATCAATCATGACCGAAGCAAGAAAAAAAACACCATTCAATATTACAAGAATGGGAGACAAATTCGTGGACATCAAAGAATTGCCCAGAAAACTATGGCTAATCGACAGAAAGAAATCTGAAAAAAACGAAAAAGTTTTATTCCGAGACGTTAGGTGGATACAGGTTGATATATTCGGAAAAACAAAATACAGATATTCGTTAGATGAAAGAGAAGAATGGATCGTTGTTGATATAAGAAAAAATAGAAAAATGGATAGGTGTGATAAAACACCAAACACGATTTTAACGACCATCAATAAAAACCGTGCCATTGCCGCCAAAAAATTTGATAATATTCAGGAACAAATTCCTTACATTCCGGAAAATTTCAGAGGATTTTATTACAATTTGAAAAGAGATGACAATAATTAACAATAATTGTTAATATTATTGTCATCTCTTTTCAAATTGTAACATGTACCTAATGTTTCTATTTTTGATTTTTGTTAAACAATACAATAATTAATAAAGTTTCCTTTGATGACACTTTTTTGTTAATCTGTGATTGGCACCATTGCGCTATTATAGTTTTAGAAAAAGGTGTTAACTCAAATTTTTTAAAATTTTGGTATATTTTTCAGGAGATGAAGGTTTGTATTTGCAAAATGCAACATTCACAAGAATTTTGAGTATATCTCAACGCACAATCAACTACAAAAACAAGTAAAATGTGTTTAGAACAAAAGTTCCAGTCAATCAAACTTCAAGTACTTTTTCTCGAAATTGTAAATTAGTGAGTTAACACCTTTTTGCACCAAGGGCTTCAATTGTCTCTCGGATTAATATTTTGAAGTGTAAACTTCTTTAGGCGCGTTGCGCTGATTGTAGGCAGTGAACAAGACTGACCCGCCACGCTCGGATATGTAATGCTCGGATATGTAACGCTCGTTCGGGTAATGTCGGCTCGAGTGGACTAAGGGAACAATTATATTATTATTTAATTTCAATTAGATTGAAATTTAAATGAATAAATAAATTCATGTCCCAGAACAGGTTCGATTCCGAGACCGCACGGTTATGAAGCTGATACGTTACCATTAGACCAAGAGCGGGACAGTAAGCAAGTATTTATGTGTCTATTTATATATATATATATATATATATATATACATATATATATATAGTTAGATTAAAGATATAATTACTGATAATTAGCTAATATAATATAATATGAAATAATTACTACTTTAATAAAAGTAGAATTTTGGGCTGGATAGTTGATTCAAAACACAATTGTTGGCTAAATAACGTTTCGGAAATATATTTATTCCTTCATCAGATCTACAAAATACTTAAATTAGGGACAACTGTTAAGTTAACTATAAATTATCTTACAATTGCCACACTAGGACATAAAATATATGGGTTTGACGAACATTAAAAATTTAACATAATATGAGAGTGACTTATAAGTATAAACGTCAAGATGACATATACAAAATTGTAAACAAAAAAATCTTTTTTATTACAAAGCGCACATCAGGTTTCAAACCTCAGATATATCACACTGTTAAATTTATATGTGTCTTATTTAAAAAACAATATTTTATATACCTATAATATTTGAAAAAACTAAAAGTGGTAATCATGTATATGAAAAACATGACAATTAGTGAATTTTAATTTTATTCAAAATTTTGTCATTAACAAATTTTAGTAAACCTGAATAAATGTTGCTAAAATTTTGGGAGTCTGATCTAGAGTTAATATTTGGTGTAAAAACATTAATACAAAGAGTTTCTAGAAATAATCTCTTAGTCAAATTAGATTCTTTATACAAGATGTTAGTTCGATCAAATAGTATGGAATGACCAGTAGTATATACATGTGATGCTAATTTACATGCATTAGGTTTATTTCGGGCATCACTTTTATGTTGTGTATTACGTTCTCTAATTCTTTGTTTAGTTTGACCTATGTAGAATTTTTTACAATCATTACATACTAAACAAAAAAAAGATTTGACATATAATAGTAATGTGGTTTACGGTTTAGTATGTAATGATTGTAAAAAATTCTACATAGGTCAAACTAAACAAAGAATTAGAGAACGTAATACACAACATAAAAGTGATGCCCGAAATAAACCTAATGCATGTAAATTAGCATCACATGTATATACTACTGGTCATTCCATACTATTTGATCGAACTAACATCTTGTATAAAGAATCTAATTTGACTAAGAGATTATTTCTAGAAACTCTTTGTATTAATGTTTTTACACCAAATATTAACTCTAGATCAGACTCCCAAAATTTTAGCAACATTTATTCAGGTTTACTAAAATTTGTTAATGACAAAATTTTGAATAAAATTAAAATTCACTAATTGTCATGTTTTTCATATACATGATTACCACTTTTAGTTTTTTCAAATATTATAGGTATATAAAATATTGTTTTTTAAATAAGACACATATAAATTTAACAGTGTGATATATCTGAGGTTTGAAACCTGATGTGCGCTTTGTAATAAAAAAGATTTTTTTGTTTACAATTTTGTATATGTCATCTTGACGTTTATACTTATAAGTCACTCTCATATTATGTTAAATTTTTAATGTTCGTCAAACCCATATATTTTATGTCCTAGTGTGGCAATTGTAAGATAATTTATAGTTAACTTAACAGTTGTCCCTAATTTAAGTATTTTGTAGATCTGATGAAGGAATAAATATATTTCCGAAACGTTATTTAGCCAACAATTGTGTTTTGAATCAACTATCCAGCCCAAAATTCTACTTTTATTAAAGTAGTAATTATTTCATATTATATATATATATATATATATATATATTTATTTAACCGTCTACACAGACCCGATCTGCTACATACAGTAATCGTTGTCAAGCCCGCAAAGACGTTGTCAGTCCCGGTTTCGGGACTGACAACGTTTCTTGTGTTATTTCGGTCTATTATTCAATGCTTATGATAAAAACTGATATTTCAAAAAAAAATTTTTGGGTCCGCTAGCGCGGTATAATATCAACTTATATACAAGTTTAGTTCAGGCATTTTCTGGGAGAGGGCCAGGCGTATTTGTGTAAAAACTTTTGCTCTTACGTTCTCAAGCCCACCATATCATACCGACGTTCCCAAGCCCTAAACTTGGCAGCTACGTAAATGACGATAAGCGAAACACTTCTAGGAATAATACTTGTTGAACTAACATATTGCCTTTCTTTTAATACTTTTCATTTGGTCGAGTAATGCAAAATATTATTTTGAGACACTTGCTTCTAGATTCTTTGGAATACTATCCTTAACTATATTTCAAATAAATTAATGATGTAGAGCAATGTACTTATTTATATTATATTATGTTTACCTATCACTTAAAATCATATTTTGTATAAAACAGTGTTAGAATTTATGTCACGGCATATATCTCGTCTATTGTATTAATGGTTAGAAAATGGTAGGTAAACAAGAAAATTATTAGATTATTTATTCTTAATAATGTGTCAAAATCGGCAAAAACAATTTTACATCAAATTATTCAGGTAAAGCAAAAAAAACTTAATATTTTAAATCGAAAGTAATTATTACATATTCAACACGAACTTATCTTTACAACCGTCTACCATACGTTGTTCTTAATTAATTTACCACGTAATACAATAATAAAACTGAGGCACACATTAATAGAAAATCTGTGTTGGAACTTGCATTCCCGAATTTCATGACGATTCTCTGTATCCCAGAAATGATGTTTTCTTTTGTTAGAAATGCCGTTACTATTGCAATTATATTTATTACTCCAAAGAATGACAGTCACAAAATGTTGATTATTGTTAAACCAGTTAAAAAATATTAACCTCCTAGGTATACCCAACTCTTAAACCGGAAATCGATTTAATTTTATGTGGGATCATTTTATATTTTTTTTAGAATGGAAAGACTTATTCCTATGTCGAGTACTGCTTCACGTATTAAATTGCTAGGATGTAGTTTAAAATATGCCAATACCATTACATATTCTTCATGTGCTGCAAGTTAATTTCTTGGTCTTAGCATTTTAGCACTAAAACTCCGTTTCTTCGTAAATTACGTTCAATTTTTGCCAACGTGCGAGTCTGTGTACCCTTTCTGGATACAATGTTCGATACAATGCAGAAGCTTCAATAAGATTCCCATTGCATCTTATGTACGCTCTCAATATATCCATTTTTATCTTTATTACAATAATCATTATCTATCACCAATTGTGTCACAAGATGAAAATAAACAATGCTAATTTACTGTCACTTCGATACGCTAGCAATAACACGTAGTATAAGAAAGTATTGTGATGATGAAAATTTTCAACTTCGAGATTTTTGCAGATGTCAAAGTTTTGAAGTCCAATGATACCGAAAAATTGGTGTTTGCAAAAATCTCTCTCTCTCTCTCTCTCACCGAAAGTAACACTTTTATCGGATAGATTTTTTTGCAATATGTCGTAAATTATGAATTCTATATAGAGTGAGGACGCGCGGGTTGGAATAAATTCATTTAAAATTATTGATTTTGTTTTATGGAAAAACGCTCGGATAGGTCGATTTTTATTTTTAGCTGCGGTTTTTCTGATGGTAAATTGATGTACTAAGAATGGTCCAAAAATAAGTTACGACCATCATTTCTGTTTTTTCAAATAGAAACATATGTTTTTTATTTAATTTATTAATTCTGAATCGAATTCCAAGTATGTTTCATGTACCATATCCTATACCCAAACTCAACAGTTATCGAGAAATTATAACCGAAATACAACAAATTAAGCCGCAAACGTTAACTGCAGTGTTACGAGAAACTGATCTTCGGCTTGCCTATTGTCAGGAAGTTAGTGGTTAACAGTTTGAACATTTAATTTGACTCGTTTTTCTGTTTTTTTTTAATAAATCGGTTGTTTTCATACTAGAGAGTGAAATAAATTTTGTAAGATACGGTCTCAGTTATTGACATGTTCAATTGTAAATTTCTCGATAACTGTTGAGTTGGCGTATAGGACATGGTACATGAAACATACATAGAATTCGATGCAGAATTAACAAATTAAATAAAAAACATATGTTTCCATTCGAAAAAAAAAATTGATGGTCGTAACTTATTTTTGGACTACCGTTTGTACATCAATTTAACATCAGAAAAACCGCAGCTAAATATAAAAATTGACCTATCCGAGCGTTTTTGCATAAAACAAAACCAAAAATTTTAAATGAATTTATTCCAACCCGCGCGTCCTCACTGTATATTTATCAAGTCTACAAAGGTATTTAGAGCTGGATTTGGAATATTTGTTTGTATTAATGAAATTTCAAAATTTGAACCGGAAGTAACACTTTTACTCTTAGCGAATAGCATTTTCTTTTAAATATCTCGCAAAGTGTGCATTCTGCGGAGATTTATTAAGAGAACAGAAGTACTTATACCAGGATTTTGAATAATTTTTACATCAAAAAATTCTTAAAATTTGGAGTTGAAGTAACACACTTACTCACAGGTTTATGTTTCTGAGTAAGTATTTAAAACAATTTAGAACAATTTATATAGTTTGAAACGCTCATACGTATAAAAAAGCTGTGTGGTGGCCACACCTCATTAGTTAAAGTGTTTAGGTTGTTAACGCGCTCAGTTAGTTATTCTATTACGCGGTAAATAAATGAAACAAGTATAACGTGTGATATACTGTTGTAAAGATAAATTCCTGTAGTTTCAGAATATGCAATAATACTGGGTATGTTCCATTTAAAATATGAATTTTTTTTTTAAGTATTTGATGTTCAATAGTTTTTCCTATTTTGACACATTATTAAAAAATTATCCAATTTTCTTATACATAATTCCTCAATCATTCATACAATAGCCGCGATATTTGCTGTGGCACATAAAATCTAACACACTAATTAAGCAATAAATTTTAATATTTAAAAATGCCCTTTAAACAAAGTAAAAAAAAACATTGTGTACTTTATTTATAAGCGCAAGATTATTTAAGAATGTCAACATGGCTAATATAGTATTGCAGTTATAGTATTATTTCCAAAAATAGAGAACTTTTATGTATGGTTGAAATAAGGAATTCCACGTTCATCAAGGTCAGACCTTCTTGGAATCAAAAGAAATAGTATAATCATTAAGGTTTGAAAATTTTATCAACGAATTTATGGAAACTTTAGTTTTCATCGCTCTGCTAACATATTATATATTACAACTATATTATTATAATGGACTAATTATTTAAAATCGAAACTACTCCATCTCGTCTTTGCTGGCAGATGTAGAATAAATGGAAAGCAAAGCTTTTTAATAATGAACTACATATATATATATATTTGAATCCAAGAGTTGAAATTGCATATATGTATGACTTCTGTAGATAAGCGAATTACTCCCTTGTAGTGTAAATGCTGACCTTTTCATACCTTTTACTGTTATAATAGCTATCTATTTTGTCTACCTCATTTTCCACTTAATTTTTTAATTGTCAAACGACAACTATGATTACTTCTGAATGTGGATACTTTTGATTTTTAGAGTACCTAAATAACACGTTGTTTGACCAGTGTGGCATACTGGCCAGTGAGTTAATGGCGTATTTAATAATAAAGACTCTAATAATAACAATAATAGTATATTAAATTCACCCAATTCGAAATACTTTATTTCTTGACACTTTTTTTTCTTTTTTTATTCAGCTAGCGAATTTGACGGATTTCAATCGTCGACTTAATATTATAACGTAATTTCAGATTTGTTCAAAGTTGTTTCTTTTCAAAAGTTTGATTTTTTAAATACGGAATCATTAGCATACAAGCTATTGTTGTAATGGGAGTTAATAAATTAAATATTTGAATAAATGCTTTACTAATCCCTAAAATTGATTATATAAAATGTAAACAGAAAACAAGCAAATATCTTAGTTTTGATAAATCAGCTGTTCTACCAAGGTTATTAAAGAGAACCGGACTTGCTTCTTCTTTCTCAACTAATAAATAAGAATTTTATTATATATACAAAGCAACAACTATCGCCGACCTAAGTTGTTTTGTATTGTTTGTTATTTTATCAAATAAATCATTTTCGTCTACTGATTAATACTTTATTTACCTATAACTACATGGGTATCGGTTACATGGTGTAAGTGGAAGAGATTGTGTCCCTTTCAGATGGCACAATTAATTTGTTCTCTGGCGATTTATTTAAGTATAATTAGAGTTACAGGTATATTTTTCGAATAATATATCTCTGTTTATAATTACTATACTTGGTCTTAAAGTAGTCTGCAGTAAATCATTCCAAGATTATTTGAAGAATATTAATTTAGAATTGTGACTCTTCTAATCTCAGCCAAATAAATTAATATATAGAAATAATAAAAGTAACAGAATTATTAGCATACTCGAAAAAACACTAATGAAAGATATACACATTTCTTTCCTTTTTGTTTTATATATTTAAAAGAATATAGATATCTAAAGAAAGTGAAACAACCAAAAATAACGACAAATATCTAAATTACCTTTAACACAATTTATTTTAAAAAATTCTATTTTAAAATCTTACTTTCCCCTTAGTCTTAAAACATCTTAAATAAATTTAAGCTGAATTTCATAGCACGACCGGGACTATCAAATTACGTTGTTTATGTAGTATACTTGGCAATGGTGTCGGGAATGACAAGGTCTGATAAATGTCGCTTTTTTACACACTGGGATTGGAAAGACGGTGGAATCACTGGGTTTAAAAACGTCGATTGAATGACAACTCGTGTGTTATACACTGGGATTGACTTGGTAGCATGAATATAGCGGGCCTGGTTACGTCGGTTGAATAAATATATATATATATATATATATTGTTGAGCATTTTTCATATATATATATATGCGTCCTAAAATATCCTTAACCCTGAACTGGTATCGTGGGGTATTGCGACACCCCACGGTAAATATTTTCTATTACTACGAAAAAACTAAACATTATTTTTTCTTCTTATTTTAGGTAATCTATTGGAAGGTGATTTAGAGTAAGTGAAAGAAAGTAGATAATTTTTTGTTCAAACCAGTTAGTGCTGGAACAGTTTGGGGTGCCGAACCACCCCACAATACCACGTACGTGACTTTAAATCCGTGTGCGAGAATTAAAATGGCGCGACATAGATTGACCCAAAACGAACTGGAATACTATATAGAACATTTAAGTGAACTGAGTAGTGATGAAGAAGTAAATCAGCATATGAATGCAGAAGAAGATGTGGATTTGAGCGATGCTGCGAGTATGCACAGTGGTCACCTCTCTGAATCTGAAATTGAAGCTTCGGACAGTGAAGAAGAGGTAGAAACAGATGATGAAATGACAGACCTGCCACCAGGTAATTATTTCTACGACAAAAATAGGTTCAAATGGGCAAAAACCGAGCCGGCCTCTTCGCAAACCCGTTTACAAAATATAGTCACCGACCTATCAGGACTAAAAGGTCCAGCAGCAACGAATAAGCCGGAGATACCTTTCAAAGCCTGGTCTTTACTATTTACTGACGATATTCTTGAAATAATATTGGAGTACACCAACGCTAAGATCACTGAATTGAGTACCAATTATGGTAATACCGCCACTTTTGTAGACCATATTGATAAAACTGAACTAAAGGCATTTCTTGGTCTGCTATTATTATCTGGAGTATATAAGTCAGGCCGTAAAGATGCTGCAGGGTTATTTGCAGCAGATGGAACGGGACGCGATGTTTTTTGTGCAACTATGAGTCTAAAAAGGTTTCTTTTTTTATTATTAGCAGTTCGTTTCGATGGACAAAACAGTAGGGAACAGCGTGTACATGATGGAGACAAGTTGGCTGCAATTTCCGAAATTTTCAACTTATTTATAAATAATGCTAGAGCAAATTACACTTGCAGTGAATATGCTACAGTGGATGAGATGCTGGTGGGTTTCCGTGGCAGGTGTTCTTTTAGACAGTATATCAAAAGTAAGCCTCGTAAATATGGTATCAAGATCATGTGCCTCTGTGATTCTAAAAATCATTATTTGCTTAATGCTTTCGTATATGTAGGAAAAGAATCACAACAACAAAACCCTGAAAAATTATCTGTACCTACCCTCAGCGTCCTAAGATTGGTTCAGCCCATACTGAAAACAAACCGAAACATTACAGGGGACAACTGGTTCTCATCTATCGAGCTAGTAAATAAACTGCTCCAAAATGATTTGACTTATGTCGGCACTGTCCGAAAAAACAAAGGTGAGATACCCCACCAGTTTTTGCCAAATAGGAATAGAATGGACAGTTCATCAGAATTTGGATTTACTAGAAACCTAACTTTAGTTTCGTTCCTACCTAAAAAAAAATAGAAGTGTAATTTTAGTCTCCTCCATGCATCACAGAAGAACTATTGCTGAGAGCGGCAAGCCAGAGATAATCGAGTTATACAATTCGACTAAATCAGGAGTCGACTCCCTTGATCAGAAATGCACTACTTATTCTTGTCAGCGTAGAACACGTAGATGGCCACTGGCGGTATTCTATGCAATGCTTGACATTTCAAGAGTTAATGCATATGTTCTTTTCAAATGTGCTAATGTTGATAATAAGATGTCTCGTAGAAGTTTTACAATATTGTTAGGCAAAAGTCTTATAAACGACCACTTGAAAAGAAGAATGAATATGAAACAACTATCTAGGGAACTAAAAGCAACAATTCAAAAGATACTTGGCGAAAATACCAGTGATAATACAGACCAAAGAAATACAAATATGGGCGGTCCTGCACCAAAACAGAGAAGATGTAACTTCTGTCCAAGGACAAAAGATAGAAAAGTGAAAACATTTTGCCAAAAATGCCAAACAGCGGTTTGTAAAGACCATTCAGTTAACAAATGTGTATGTCAGGATTGCGACAAAACGTAAGTAAATGTTGTGTGTCAAAATTTTTATTTATTTACTAATCATTGTTTTTTCGTTACAGAATGCAATAATGAAGTCTTACCAACACGGTTCCAAGTGGGAATACAGCTGGGATATTCTGATGTTTCGTTTTTCTAGTTTTAAGAATTACTTGTTTTTCAGTCAAATTTTTCTTAGCAATTACCGTTTGAGTTTAATTCTAGACCTAAGATTGATATTTAGTATATATGTTTTTGTAAAATGTTATTTTGAATGTTGATTATCGAAGTTAGTTAAAAATAATAAACAATTTTTTAATTTTTCCTACAAATTTCATAATTTCGAAATGGGGTGCTTAAACACCCCACGATACCAATTGTGTGACTATAAAACCACGATACCAGTTGAGGGTTAATAATGCTTGCGGCCGAGGCAAGACAATCTCGAGTACGTTAAAGTTTTTTTGTACTCACCGCCTGTAAAGTGACATTTGGCGCATGTGTAGCTCGACTGGGAAATACGTTTTCCCGGTTGAGTAAAAATTGAAAAAAACACTGGCACTTTGGGACATTTAAAAAAAATCTTACTTGGTAGTAATAAAATTTAGTCTATAAAATACTACTTCCCTCCACTATTCTTCACTAAAAGTTGGGGAAATAGGAGTAATAATTAATAATTCTTCCAAAAAAATTGTGGCGCCATCTATTTGACGACATTTTAAGCGACACCTTAAGCAAAATTCAAGCGCCATCTATTTGAACCACATCGACATTCATATTGGCAGTTCGGAATTGTTTGTATTTAAGCCAAAAAAACGCAATAAATGTACTATAAATTTATAAATATAAGAATAAATACATCATGTTTGCCACGTGTAAGAATATAAAACTTAATTTTATGGAAAGGTGAGTAATAGTTACGTACATGAAATGCTAAAATTAATTAGGTAATCTATCTTAGGTTAGGTATGATACCAATGACATTAATCAATAATATTTTTTTATTGAAGTGTAAACTTCTTTAGGCGCGTTGCGCTGATTGTAAGCAGTGAACAAGACTGACCTGCAACGCTCGGATATGTAACGCTCTTCGGGTAAAGTCGGCTAAGGGAACAAGATAAATAAATATATCATATAGACGTATTTAATTTTAATTAAATTGAAATTTAAATGAATAAATAAATTTATGTCCCAGAACAGATTCGATCCCGAGACCGCACGGTCCACACGGTTATGAAGCCGATACGTTACCATCAGACCAAGCGAGGGACCGGAAGCAAGTATTTACATCGTCTATTTATACATACACATACGTTCGAACCGACCAAACGAAACGGACGCTCGCGTAAATGTAATAAATGTGGGAATATGTTTTATTTAATACGTTACTGAATATTATATGCGTATATTTCGTATTATCTACGGCATTATTAACCTCGCCTTGATGAAGTTTACACTTCCGCCGTGTGGTTTTAAGCACACTCATTCTTCTTGTATAATTATAATTCTTAATAATAAAGTGATACCAAAGTACCAAAACTTTGTGTTTTTTGACAACATACCTATTTTATTTGTTATAACTGACACCGAAAGTTA
Organism: Amphimallon solstitiale; assembly: GCA_963170755.1. Lineage (NCBI taxonomy): Eukaryota > Metazoa > Arthropoda > Insecta > Coleoptera > Scarabaeidae > Amphimallon > Amphimallon solstitiale. The sequence continues at coordinate 62,544,909 of OY720676.1, read as the reverse complement.
CAAAAGTAACCTGTATCAAGCTACATATTATATAAACGTCATAACAAACCGATACGAGTTAGGTGGATTGTGAAAATTGTCACAAAAAAAATATTATTTTACCTACTGTATATTAATATTTTTCCCATTGTGGGAATGACTGAAAGCACCTCCGCTGTATAAAAGCTTCCGGAGCGGGTAAAAAAAGCTATGTCATAATACTTTATGTTAGAATCAAAAGTGCAGTGTCTTAAGTGCCCAGTGGCAGTAAAACATATGTCTAACTAGATATTATATTTCTTGATTTTCTTGATTGTCATGTAATTGTGCTGTGTTACAGATTAATATATCTTTGTCTCTTGCCCTTAAGCTTGTTTACGATATTATGTTCTTATAAAGTTATTTTGTAATAGCCAATCATATATTCACTTTAATTGTTTGTTAAACATATTTAGTTATTTATTTTTGTTCTCTGTCTAATTTTAAGATCCTTATACAAACCTCTTGTTAAGCCAAGTCGTAAGATATTTATTGTTGAGTTTTGAACATCATGTATAAATATAAGTAGAATTGTATGACGTTCAATGAACTATTTTCTCTTATTATTATTTCAGAAACAGCCGTACAGGTCGATTTTGTTTCTTACGGAGACGAAATTTCAACAAAATCATGAAATATATGAAAAAATACTTATGTTTCGCCTTTAAAATGCTTTAAATAAGGTTACCCTAAAATATTCGGCAAGGTACCAATATTAACCAAAAATATACTCTTTCATTTAAATTAAGGACTGTGATGGTGACCTCCGGTATAACCGGCAGTGAAATCGACAGATGATCTGCAGATATCTGAAAAAATATAATTCTTGTGCAAGAGTAAACAGGAGATATCGCCATGTAAATTTCAATTTAATTTGAATACAAAAAGGTACCCAAGAATTTGGCAAAATTAGCATCGAAATTATTTGAACGCTCGCGGCTGACGAAAGTAGTAGTTTACTTTTTGTCGTCGTTTTATGTCAACCTGTTGTCCACGTTTTCTAACATTTTAATCTCCTTAATATGCTACTTTATCAGGGTCGTTATAACTTTCTACCGAAGTTATATCATCTGCAAAGAGGATAAATTTTGAAGGTACATTTATTCCTGTGGATCTTCGTGCAATACATATATACACATATTTAATATTTGAAATACCTAGTTTTTTTCCAAGAAAGTAGTTGACAACTGCTATCAAGTAAAGTATTTAAAAAATTAATATTATTCAAAAGAAAGTTTTATTTGTAGCTTCTTTAAGAGAATATTTTCCGAAACGCAGTCAAAAACTTTACTAAGACCTATGAAGTTTTAGTTTTGGGATATTACATGAGCTTTTTGAATATTTTACGATTTTATATGGTTCTCTTAGTTAAAACCTAAAGATTTTAATCTTGTATCCTAGTGTGGTAATTGTTAAGTAGTAGTTTGTTTCCCTGTTGCCCCTAATTAAAGAAAAATTGTAGATCTGATGAAGGAATAAATTATATTCCGAAACGCGTCATTTAGCCAAATATTGTGTTTTATCTCACCTATCCTGCCCAGAATTCTACTTTTATTAAAGTAGTTATTATTTGTTACTATTGTAATAACTGCTTATCAGTAATTACAGTTTTAATTTTGCAATAATATACATATATACATCTGAGAGCTTCAAAAGTAGCATACCATTTAACCAGCTAGCAAGTTATATATGTAATTATCTCAATACGTGTTTTTGTAAAATACAACATATTCTAAACGATTGACGATCCTCATATGAACATTACATGCATGTTTCTCAAGTTCATCCTAAAGAATACGTAATTTTTTGCAGACTTAAATGTAACGGTTAATGCACAGTTCGAACCGGATATTCTCCCCTTCTAGTTCTTAAACAAGATGTACTATTAGCAAATTGGTTTGCAGATTTTACGAATTGTTCTGAGTCTGTTGTAATGTATAACGTTTACAGATTAGGTTATTTAAGAGTTTCTAATAGACATTTAAAAAATATATTCGTAATAATGAAGCAATTATGCATCTAAAAAAAATAACACAAGCAAAATTCAATGAATTTTTAATATTATTAATTATCAATAATACCGATAATATTTGTTGAGAATATTGAAAAAATAGAAATGCATAGAAAAAAATTACATACGAATAGTTTATAAAAGAACCCACCCAATGCTACCGGAACTACGTCGCATTAAGATAACAGACTAAATTAGGGAAAGAAAACGGAGGAACGCAATAGGGGTCGATGTAACTGGATAACGCAGGGCCGAGCTAACTCAGTCGCAGACGGCGTGACGGTTCAGGAAAATAAGAACACCTAAAAGTAGAGCGTCGGTCGGCAACGACGCTAGCGACGTTGTCCGGGCACCAGGACACTATGCTATCTTACAGATAACCTACCTGCGCCTCCTACGAGCTACCACTGGCTGTGTCCCTCCAGCGGGTTACCTATTGAACTCCCTGTATAATCGTAGCACCTAATCTTAAGTACGTGCTTGTCACAGTAATATTCGAGATATGCAGAGGTAAAAGAAATAAAAGAAAAGGTATTACGTAAAGTAACAAATTTTAATAGAGACTTAATGTGTTGAATAGTTTTTTTTTTTAAATAAATGCAAAAGTTAAAGTATGACAGGTAATTTACAAAAAAAAAGTCGCGAATCTGGCTGAACAGTAGAAATATAAAAAAAGATAGCAAGCGTTGAATGAAAATTAATTTTAAAAAAAGAAATGAAACTAGACAGTTTGATAAATTTTGGACACAAAGCGTTAGGTAATATTAATAGAAATTTAAAAGAGAATAACAAGTCTTAATACTATTTCATAATATCTGCGTTTCAGCAGTAGATGGTTGGTAGCAGAAACGTTTCATCACCTCACATTATGTAACTACAAGTGATATCATGGACACGCCACAACGGCAATGTTAATACAAAAGTGTAAATATATATTTATAAACGCAAGAAAATTAATATCTCAGTATAAAAGACTTAGTCTAAAATTGTGAAAAATTCGCTAAACACCAACATCAGGTATGAATACATGAACTAAATTAATTTAAATGAAGGATATTTAATAGCAAAGTCAAATAATTAAAGGTAAAATTAGAAAAGAAATTTTATAATATACAAAAAAACACTGAGCTTCCCGAACCAAAATTCGCTCTTACAGAAATGATTGTATCTAGCTCAGAAAATTAATTGATCAACGTGAAAGACAAATTTACTAACTTACGAAAATAAACGTGCAAAATTATTATCTAAAATTTAGATTAAAAATCCAACACATCATGAGACATACAATTATTGTAACGGTAATGAAAATTACTAGGTATATTACTAAATCAAATAATATCTCTCCAAGAGATATAGGGATATGATAATGAATTTACTAAAATTAGTTTTAATTAAATATACGTCTCAATATAGGGCTACAAAATTACGGTAGTGACATAACCAAAATTTTAGTTAAACTGAATATTACATAAAAAAAACAAGAAAGAATAACGGTAATTTAATTAGGAATAAATTGTGACCTCGCAGTTAACTAAGAGGTGCGATAGTTATTAAGCCACTCAAAATTCTTGGTCAAAATCTAGGCAAAATAAAGTCTTACACTCAGGCGTCAAGACGTCGAAAATCAGACGTAAAATATGAAGTAAAATTTACAGCGTTAGTTGCACTTATCTGGCAAAATAGTCGCCGGAAGATCGCTGCGGGAATCCAAAATGGCGGTGACTCCCTTGATGGAAAAATTCTACTTCAACAGGCGGGCTGGATGTTGCGGTGCATCTACTGCTGCAACGATAAAAACCACCGCGCTCTTCGATGAAAATGCGGGGCGATAACACCAGAAATATGGCTACTGAGGGCTTTTGTGCCCGTCAAAAGAATCCTATCGGCTACTGAGGGCTTTTGTGCCCGTCAAAAGAATCCTATTAAATTAAAGAAGAAAAGAACCAAAGATAAAATCCCGAAAATTTAACACAGAGTTTCAAACACTTACCCCAATATGAAAAATGGAGATTCCGCGATAAACGACTCACAAGTCACGCCAGGGTGCAAAATTTAAATTAATAAAAAAAACAGCACATGGCCATACGTGAATTTTTTAGATAACGGTACAACGGTAGAAATTCACGTTAATAACCCAAAATTAAGGTAACGGTAATTACTGCTTACTCCAATTAAAGCCGCATACGCGAAAATATCTACATAGATAATGTACCTAAGTACTAAAGGAAGATAAGCAATTTGCACACCATGTTCTACACAGAACCGACTATAAAGTGAAGTGGAAACGGGAATCTACTTTCATATCTCATGCGCGTCAATTATACGCATCTTTTTAAAAACATAAAGACACGGAAATACCTCAAAATGGAAGGCGGGAGCATTCAAACAAAATAACAAACACAAGTCTAAGTTTGACCATAAAGGGAGTTAACACTGTGACTTATAATTAAACGCAAACATGAACATGACTTATATGAAGATAAAATAACAGTAACAACCCTTCGAAGAACGTGGAATTAATAAAGTCGGCAGATAGAAAGGGACATACACGCTCAACGGTTGGCAATGTGTGAAACACCCATTACACGGCAACGCAGTAACCACGTTTGACAGTAGAAAACAAAACAAACCTCCAATCGTAGATACCATTTTATAATACGAAAGAACAGAATTTCTGCAGGTAACTAATGAAATATCCAAGCTCTAATCAAAACGCTGCAAGAAGACGGTTAGTAGAACCGATCAAAACTTATGTTTCAGAGTATTAACGACCTTAACCTCTACTGGGAGTTCCAGGGAAGAATCACAGAAGTTTCCTAATACTTAGAATAACGATGAAAGGCAACAAGCGATCTGCAAACAAATATTAGTATGCCCACCGTTCCAAGCATTTCTCCATTGTAATACTTCTTACATTTTTAGTGACATAAACACGAAGGAAAATATTATTCAGACGTGCTAGAGAGACCATGTCTAGGAATACACAAAACACAGGCATCAGTTAATACAACGTGGCTGTCTGATGTGTGCATCATGGATTTAAAGACACACATAAATGCACTACGTAGAGTTCGGAAGTAATAAACAGTAGTTGTTGAAGAACGGAAACAAGGCGTAAAAAAAGTAACTGCAAATGCAGATTATTCGCATCTACAGGTAGGGTAAAATAAGCTAAAGATAAGATAATTAGAATTAGTCACTTAGATACAGAGGTTTTCACAAAAATAGAGTGTATTTGCTCGATAATACACAAAACCTAACTGTCAATTTCTCGGTACGTGATTTAGGGCTTTGAAGGCTCAAAAGTAGGTTTAGTACACACGCAGGTATACGGCAGACAGTCTTAGCAACCGGTGAAACAAACAATGTACAGGGTACGCCCAAAAAGTCACGAGCTTATACAAAATCCACGTATTTAGACAAAGACACAAAATCCTTCGGGAACTAAAACAAAAGTAAATTTTACAGCGTAACAAATTCCCCCCTTTCCAGCGAAAAGAAATTGATCGCATAGCAATTTCTTGCACCGAGAACATAGGCTGACGGGATAAAAGTAGTGAAAAGGGTAAGCGAGAGCTCTAAAACGGACGTTGTCTACTACACGAACGCACATATCCACACTCAGTCACAGTAACACCAAACAGCTTGGCCAAAACCACCACGTGGCCCTTCGGCATTCGGCCGGTACGGGAAAGTAACGAAAAATAAAAAAACAAGGGGTGTCGAGATTCTGCACAGACGCGCCCCGAGACCTGTCCAACCGACAGCCCAGCACTATTGGTAGCATCACGGGGGAAAAGGGTATAGACGGGTTAGATATCGGTGTGCCCGGCCGGCGGTGATCCTTACGACGGTCGAAGGCACAGGAATGAGGAGTGGGCACTACCAATAGGCCAAGATGCGGGAAAGGCAACCCCCGAGACGACACTCTGCAGACACGCGACGGTAAAAGAGACCCTTGGGTATCTCAAAACAAACAAAAATAAAAGGTCAACTAAAACGGGTTTATTACTACAGATACAGGATACAAAGCGGAATAAGGAAGAGGTAAATAAAGGTAGGGTAGAGCTCAGAATGGTGCAACTGCTCAGAGGTACGGATATGCCGTTTCGACAACCATAACATCCGGTAACAACAAAACGAGAAAAGATAGCCAAACAAAAATAGATAATAGGGAGCAAAAGTTTAAAGTCTGGACCGGCGTTGTCCCGACTAAAATGCTGAAGGCAACGATAAACCAGAAAGGCTGAAGTCATATCCGATTCCTGTAAGTAACATTTTGAACGTAAGAAAAGCAAGAAGGTCGCCAGGACACGACCCTTGGAAGGCCGAGGATTATCACGCATAAAGGGACCATCACTCTTTATACCTTCTCAAATACGAAAGTCAAATCCGGTAGTTAAGCAACATTAGTTAGCTTAAAAGGTAGTCATGTCCGATAAGATAAAGGAAATGTAGTGTGGACTCCCCTAGCAAGGTTGCCACTCCACATATGCAAAAACGCGGGCAGTTATAATGAGCCCGTCCGGGAGGGAGCGTAACGGGGCCAGGCTCAGGGGAACTGGGGGAAGATACCGCCAAGGGCAAAACCCTCAGGCAGGGGGGAGGTCAAGCGGCATTACAAGCCGGCGGGGCGATAAACGCCCGGATCCGAAAGTGAGGTAGCAGGTCAGTAAGGAATAGCAAAAGTAAAAAAAACTTTTGCCCATAGTAGGCGTGGAGCCACCGGGAACCGGGGTTCGAAGAGATCGAAGGTAACAGGCTGCTCGGAGGTATGTCTACGAAGGTGAGCAATGACACGGTAGATCCGAAGCACACGGAAGCGACAGAGATACGGGAGATAAATGCATAGACGGAGTTACAGTCCCAGCTGTGCAATGGGGCCGGTAATCACACTATCGAGAGGGAGCGAAAAAAAAAGGAAAATGTTTGTTCCGGGGTGGTAGAGGAACAATAGAAGTCAGAGTCCCTTTAGAAGCCTTCTACTTCACGCAGGATCACGGTAGGAGAATTCTTCCAGCCCTCGCTACAGGCCATAAAGTAACGGTAGGTATAATTATCGAAAAGACAAAATCGAGATAAGCGATAATTTAGGCAGTTGAACACGTGAGAAGTTAGATTTTAATCATCACTCGGCTGAGGTTTCAGTAGATTTGCATGCCACGCCCCAGGCAGCAATTTACCTTCGCAAGTTTTGAGTTCATAAATGTCAGTTGAGATACGTTTACTAATTTGAAAGGGCCCGACATATTTGTCAGCCAACTTGGCGGTATAGAACTTGGCGGCATCTGAAAGAACGAAATTTTTACGCCAGACCAACTGGTTTACTAAAAATTCTTCCCGTCTATGACGAGTATCGTAGCGCAACTTAGCGCGCTCATATGCTTTCTGCAAGCGAGATTTGATGTCACGATAGAGCTTAGAAAATCCTTCGGAACGTTCTAGTAGTTTTTCCGGATCGCGGACCTCGACAAGTGGAGTTCCTTCAGAGATAGGAGCATCGGAAATTCTTTCTCCAGTGAGATTCATCTCACGACCGAAGTTAATGAAATAGGAAGTATGTCCGGTGACTTCGTGTCTAGCGGTGCGCAAAGCGCAAGTGACTTTGGGAAGATAGACGTCCCATTCGCGATGATTGTCAGAGACATACGAGATCAACATGGTTTTGATAACCCTATTCACACGTTCCACGGGATTCGCTTGGGGATGGTAATTTGCAGTATAGCAGGGACGTATTTTATATTCTTTTAACATAGAACGGTAGTCGTTAGAACGAAACTGCACGCCATTATCGGAAATTACAGAACGAGGTACGCCAAAGATCAGAAACACATCTTCTTCGAGATGTCGGATAATAGTCTTGGAAGAAGCTTTACGTAACGGGAAAGTCAGAACAAACTTACTGAAGATATCAGAGACCACTAAAATGTAATTAAAACCTCGCTTGGACCTCGGAAGAGGACCAACAATGTCGATACTGAGTACTTCCCATGGTTTAGTAACTTTAGAATGTCCACCCATACGACCAACAGGAGCTCTTTGAAGAGGTTTCGCCTTATTGCAATTAGGACAGGCTCTGATGTGACGAATCACATCTCCTAACATCTTGGGCTAATAGTAGTGTTGCAATATGCGAGCGAGAGTCTTCGCAATGCCCAGATGACCACTTATGGGCTCGTTATGACATTCTAACAAGACCTCTTGTCGTTGTTCCTTAGGAACATAGATTTTCCATGAATCGGTATCCTCAGAGGGAAAGGTACTATTAGGCGGTACGTAACGTCGAAGTATCCCACCGATAAGTTGAAATTGAGGGTACTTCTCGGGATGTCTCTTAAGTTGTTCTAAGATACGAACGTAACATTTGTCTTGGCTCCTAGGATTGACTTGGACGATATCCAACTTGGGGACTGAACGGGAGAGAGTGTCCGGAACGACATTGAACTTTCCTTTACGGTGGATGATAGTAAAGTCATACTGCTGAAGACGTACGGCCCATCGAGCCAATCTACCCGACGGAGAATTAAGGGAGTTCAGCCAGCAGAGGGAGTAATGATCCGTTATCACCGTAAAGTGTGAGCATTCGATATATGGGCGAAGCTTTTCTATAGCCCAGAGGACGGCAAGGCACTCTTTCTCAACCGTAGAGAATTTACGTTCGGCAGGTGTTAAAGAACGGCTAAGGTAACTGATTACTTTCTCTTGTCCGTCTATGTCTTGTGTCAATACGGCTCCAAGACCATAGTCACTAGCATCAGTTTGAATGATGAATTCATATTGGAAGTCAGGACATGTCAAAATCGGAGAGGAAACCAAGCGTTCACGCAAAGATGTCCAGGCTTCTTCACAAGCTAACGTCCAAACGAAGGGACGATTTTTCCGTAACAAATCGGTAAGCGGAGAGATAACAGTAGAGAAATTAGGGACGAAACGTCGATACCATGAAGCCATACCTACTAAGCGCCTGACTTCAGAAACACTTTTGGGAGTGGCAATTCCGATGATAGCCTTAACTTTGTCAGGGTCGACCATCAACCCACGACGATTGACCACATATCCCAGGTACTTCAATTCGTCACGACAAAACTGACATTTGTCTCTATTAAGCGTTAAGCCAGCGTCACGCAGGCGAGATAAAACTTGCTCTAAAATAGTCAAGTGTTTTTCAAAGGTAGGAGTGACAATTATGATATCATCCAGATATACGAAAACGTAGGGTTCTAATTCAGGACCCAAAACTCTATCAATAAAACGCTGCCAGGAGGCAGGTGCGTTGTGGAGACCATACGGAAGACGACAAATTGAAACAGACCTCGATTCGGCACAGTGAAAGCTGTATACTGACGGGAAGACTCGGCAACAGGAATTTGCCAATACGCACTTTTTATATCGAGAGACGTAAGATATTTAGCGTCTCGTAATTTATCTAAGGTATTCGACACATAGGGAAGGGGATAGGCGTCTCTCTCAGTAACCTGATTGAGCTTGCGATAATCGACGCAAAATCGAAAAGTCTTATCCTTCTTAGGCACGAGAAGAATGGGTGAAGACCAACCACTCTGAGACCTCTCAACAACACCGAGAGCCAACATCTTCTCTAATTCGGCGTCGACTACTTTTTGCACCGCCGGAGATATCGGATAGTAGCGTTGCTTAATCGGAGGGCTGCTAGTGATAATAGTGTGCTCTACACCTTTGGCACAACCTAACACCTCCTTGTCGACGTTAGGAAAATTTTGGTTGATGATAGCCTCGAGCTGACGTTGACGCTCATCAGATAACACCTGTGGTTCGACATCGACAGAAGACACGTTGGGTGCGTCTGAGAATACCCAATCGCCACAGCGCATGTTTATGACGATTCCCATATCTCGCCAGAAGTCTGCGCCCAAAATAAGTTGATGCGGTAGTCCAGGTACCACCAAAACGTCAAAGACCTTAGAACGATTCCTAACATTAATAGGCAGGGCGACTTCCCCTGATATCTGGCATCGTGATCCGTTGGCAACAGTGCAAAAGGGCATAGAAGATTTAAGCGGAACAAAACCCTTTAAAACGGACCAACCTGCTTCACCTAAAATAGTGCGTGATGAACCTGAGTCCAAAAGACCGAGAAACTCTTTACCAAAGATTTGAACTTTAAGATAGGGGCGTTCATCTCCTATGGCTTGCGCGAGAATAAAGTCCAACCGAGCTCTAATTTGTCGATAGGCCGCTGTGTATACTGTACGCACGGGACGGCCACTTAGTGCGCACGTCGGGCGTTTCCCGAACACTGCGGACAAGAAGATACTATGGTCTCTGGGCGACCACAACGATAACAAAAGCGTTTACGAGGTAAAGCACATTGGGAGTAACGATGACCTGTCTGACGACAATTCCAACATGTGACAGGAGTTGCTGAAACGGGTGCCACACGGACACGAGAGCGATTAGAGACGGGAGTAACGGGTGTCTCACGACTTCGAGAATAACTTGGGACTGGATCGGCATTGACATAAGCCAAATCCGGTTCGAGTGTTTTACCACGCAAGGGAGGCGGTACATAAGCATCAGCAGAGGCCTTGCGGGCTTCGAGAACTTTCCCATATTTAAGGAGTTCTGCGATGGAATTGACTTCAGTTAAACCCAACTGCGTTTGATAGAAAGGTAGAATATTACGTTGCAAAATTCGTAATTGAGTTTTTCGGGGACTGAATCAAAAAGACGAGAAAAGAGATTTTTCATAACCGATACGTATAATCCAATAGGTTCATTAGGACCTTGAGTCCGTTGCTTAATTTCGTCCATAAGACGGTCGTCATAATCTACGGCTTGAAACTCTTCCCGTAGACCGGCAGCTAACTCTGACCAATTAGAGTAAAGATGACGATTAGCCCGATACCACACCAAAGCACGATCCTTAAATAAGTCTATTGCGGAATTGAACAACAACTGGTCCGAGGAATTACGAGCGATTTTAAGCTCAGCTACACGCTCCAGAAAGGCACTAACTGAGAAGTTCTTCTGCCCTGAAAATGTAATATTCCAGGAGGCAACGGGGACGGGTTTAGGAGAAAAACTAGCGAAAGTAGAGTGAACTGGACCAGTAAAAGCATTAACCGGGAGTCGAATAGGGTCATCCTCTTCACTAAACTCCTCTTCACTCCCTTGAGGACCAGAGTTACCGGCAGTGGGTGACTGTAATAAACTGAATGTTGAGGCGCGTTCAAGGGTGCGAGCCTTATCGCGGATGCGATCTTCCAGTTGAGCAACGCGACCCCTAAACGCATGGTGTTCTTTCACCTCCTCTGGAGATTGAGGGACGGAGTTCTGAATGCGGCTCATTACGAAAGCAAGGGCGGTAGAAATTTTTTGAAATTCGGTAGACTCACGATTCCCCACGAACTGATCGACGAGCCCTTCGATAACCGTGAGCTTATCCTTAATGGCCGCGGAGTCTTCCGCATATGTAAATGGATACGTAAGCTTTGTCTCCGACGGATAAGACCTAGCATACCCTAGCAGACGTCGATACATTCGTCGCATTTCGTCCAAAGTAGATGGCACCTCGGCACCCAGAACAGTCAGTAAATACTCAAGGTCTTCCTTCGAAAGGCGATTGATCTCTAATTTAGGAGCCATGGCGAAAGTTAATTCAGCAGAAAGTCGAAAAGAAAGAAATATAAAAAGAAATGGCGGTACCGGGATCAGCAAGCAAAGACTCGAATCCTAAGACACACAAAGAAATTCTGGAAGACAAGGTAGTTCAGAACCTAAGGTAAACCTCACGTTTTAATTATTCCCCAAAAAAAAGGAAGAAAAGAAATATAAGCAGTCAGAATCAGATTAGGTGAGGGAGTAGACGGAAATACAAAAAAAACTGAACGGTAAGGGAAACTTAACGTCCACTTACCCACCTAAAACGAGAAACGGGCTTAAATCGAGAAAATTCAAAATTTGTTCCTGAAGATGGTCAGGACCGAAACGTTGACACAAAACGAGGAGCTTCTCCAAAGTATAGCACCACTGTGCGGTACGACGAAATGTTAATGGCAGAAATACTTAAAGATAAGATGGAGAAAACTTGTCCGAAACGTCGGTTGTCAAATTTGTTCCGGAAGGTAGCGAAAACTAGGTCGAAACGTTAGGTGTCGACTTATGATTCGATGGATGACACACAAGAGAAAAAGAAAATTTGAAGGTGGCGAAAACTTAGCCGAAACGTTAGGTGCGAAATGTTGTTCGTTAGGCCCACAACGATGGCATCAAATTGTTAAGAAGGTAGCGAAAACTTCGTTGGAGCGTTGGGTAACAAGGAAAATTTTATTCCGGAAGATGGCGAAAAGATGGCAGAAACACTTCTACTAGAAAGAAAGGCCCCAAAACGTTAGGGCGCCAAATTTTTGCTACCGGAACTACGTCGCATTAAGATAACAGACTAAATTAGGGAAAGAAAACGGAGGAACGCAATAGGGGTTGATGTAACTGGATAACGCAGGGCCGAGCTAACTCAGTCGCAGACGGCGTGACGGTTCAGGAAAATAAGAACAACGACGCTAGCGACGTTGTCCGGGCACCAGGACACTATGCTATCTTACAGATAACCTACCTGCGCCTCCTACGAGCTACCACTGGCTGTGTCCCTCCAGTGGGTTACCTATTGAACTCCCTGTATAATCGTAGCACCTAATCTTAAGTACGTGCTTGTCACAGTAATATTCGAGATATGCAGAGGTAAAAGAAATAAAAGAAAAGGTATTACGTAAAGTAACAAATTTTAATAGAGACTTAATGTGTTGAATAGTTTTTTTTTTAAATAAATGCAAAAGTTAAAGTATGACAGGTAATTTACAAAAAAAAAGTCGCGAATCTGGCTGAACAGTAGAAATATAAAAAAAGATAGCAAGCGTTGAATGAAAATTAATTTTAAAAAAAAGAAATGAAACTAGACAGTTTGATAAATTTTGGACACAAAGCGTTAGGTAATATTAATAGAAATTTAAAAGAGAATAACAAGTCTTAATACTATTTCATAATATCTGCGTTTCAGCAGTAGATGGTTGGTAGCAGAAACGTTTCATCACCTCACATTATGTAACTACAAGTGATATCATGGACACGCCACAACGGCAATGTTAATACAAAAGTGTAAATATATATTTATAAACGCAAGAAAATTAATATCTCAGTATAAAAGACTTAGTCTAAAATTGTGAAAAATTCGCTAAACACCAACATCAGGTATGAATACATGAACTAAATTAATTTAAATGAAGGATATTTAATAGCAAAGTCAAATAATTAAAGGTAAAATTAGAAAAGAAATTTTATAATATACAAAAAAATACTGAGCTTCCCGAACCAAAATTCGCTCTTACAGAAATGATTGTATCTAGCTCAGAAAATTAATTGATCAACGTGAAAGACAAATTTACTAACTTACGAAAATAAACGTGCAAAATTATTATCTAAAATTTAGATTAAAAATCCAACACATCATGAGACATACAATTATTGTAATGGTAATGAAAATTACTAGGTATATTACTAAATCAAATAATATCTCTCCAAGAGATATAGGGATATGATAATGAATTTACTAAAATTAGTTTTAATTAAATATACGTCTCAATATAGGGCTACAAAATTACGGTAGTGACATAACCAAAATTTTAGTTAAACTGAATATTACATAAAAAAAAACAAGAAAGAATAACGGTAATTTAATTAGGAATAAATTGTGACCTCGCAGTTAACTAAGAGGTGCGATAGTTATTAAGCCACTCAAAATTCTTGGTCAAAATCTAGGCAAAATAAAGTCTTGCACTCAGGCGTCAAGACGTCGAAAATCAGACGTAAAATATGAAGTAAAATTTACAGCGTTAGTTGCACTTATCTGGCAAAATGGTCGCCGGAAGATCGCTGCGGGAATCCAAAATGGCGGTGACTCCCTTGATGGAAAAATTCTACTTCAACAGGCGGGCTGGATGTTGCGGTGCATCTACTGCTGCAACGATAAAAACCACCGCGCTCTTCGATGAAAATGCGGGGCGATAACACCAGAAATATGGCTACTGAGGGCTTTTGTGCCCGTCAAAAGAATCCTATCGGCTACTGAGGGCTTTTGTGCCCGTCAAAAGAATCCTATTAAATTAAAGAAGAAAAGAACCAAAGATAAAATCCCGAAAATTTAACACAGAGTTTCAAACACTTACCCCAATATGAAAAATGGAGATTCCGCGATAAACGACTCACAAGTCACTCCAGGGTGCAAAATTTAAATTAATAAAAAAACCAGCACATGGCCATACGTGAATTTTTTAGATAACGGTACAACGGTAGAAATTCACGTTAATAACCCAAAATTAAGGTAACGGTAATTACTGCTTACTCCAATTAAAGCCGCATACGCGAAAATATCTACATAGATAATGTACCTAAGTACTAAAGGAAGATAAGCAATTTGCACACCATGTTCTACACAGAACCGACTATAAAGTGAAGTGGAAACGGGAATCTACTTTCATATCTCATGCGCGTCAATTATACGCATCTTTTTAAAAACATAAAGACACGGAAATACCTCAAAATGGAAGGCGGGAGCATTCAAACAAAATAACAAACACAAGTCTAAGTTTGACCATAAAGGGAGTTAACACTGTGACTTATAATTAAACGCAAACATGAACATGACTTATATGAAGATAAAATAACAGTAACAACCCTTCGAAGAACGTGGAATTAATAAAGTCGGCAGATAGAAAGGGACATACACGCTCAACGGTTGGCAATGTGTGAAACACCCATTACACGGCAACGCAGTAACCACGTTTGACAGTAGAAAACAAAACAAACCTCCAATCGTAGATACCATTTTATAATACGAAAGAACAGAATTTCTGCAGGTAACTAATGAAATATCCAAGCTCTAATCAAAACGCTGCAAGAAGACGGTTAGGAGAACCGATCAAAACTTATGTTTCAGAGTATTAACGACCTTAACCTCTACTGGGAGTTCCAGGGAAGAATCACAGAAGTTTCCTAATACTTAGAATAACGATGAAAGGCAACAAGCGATCTGCAAACAAATATTAGTATGCCCACCGTTCCAAGCATTTCCCCATTGTAATACTTCTTACATTTTTAGTGACATAAACACGAAGGAAAATATTATTCAGACGTGCTAGAGAGACCATGTCTAGGAATACACAAAACACAGGCATCAGTTAATACAACGTGGCTGTCTGATGTGTGCATCATGGATTTAAAGACACACATAAATGCACTACGTAGAGTTCGGAAGTAATAAACAGTAGTTGTTGAAGAACGGAAACAAGGCGTAAAAAAAGTAACTGCAAATGCAGATTATTCGCATCTACAGGTAGGGTAAAATAAGCTAAAGATAAGATAATTAGAATTAGTCACTTAGATACAGAGGTTTTCACAAAAATAGAGTGTATTTGCTCGATAATACACAAAACCTAACTGTCAATTTCTCGGTACGTGATTTAGGGCTCTGAAGGCTCAAAAGTAGGTTTAGTACACACGCAGGTATACGGCAGACAGTCTTAGCAACCGGTGAAACAAACAATGTACAGGGTACGCCCAAAAAGTCACGAGCTTATACAAAATCCACGTATTTAGACAAAGACACAAAATCCTTCGGGAACTAAAACAAAAGTAAATTTTACAGCGTAACACCAAGACCAATACAAACAAATAAAACTCACTAAGCGTTTATTCACACATCTTGGCGTAAGTAAAAAATATGTATCACACATTACTGGATACGTATTTCGGCCATTTGGTCTAATCAGAGCTGACAAAAAAAAGATAATTGCTTGCTTACTCCGAAATTTGCCAGCCAGATCATTGGTAAAACACTAAAACGTTTGAGAGAAACTCTTTGAATTCCATTTAGTATTCTTCTACAAATTGAACTACTTTTTCAGGAGTTCGTCATGATCTACCAGTATCTGACGAAATCAGTTTAACAGGTAGACATAAAAGAGTGTAATTTTTACGAAAGGGCTACTATGAAAAGAGTGTACAAATAAATGAAAGCTACTAATAATAATATAACGACTTTAAAAATGTGAGGTGATCTTAGATAACGCCTATGAACGTGCTTACTTAGGTCCGTAAATGCAATACTACGGTATGATTCGTTAAAGAAATTACGGGACACAGAATACATGTTAAATTGCGAAATAAATATATTAATGAATTTAGTGTAACAGAGTGAGGCTTGCAACTGAAATATTGACCAAAATATAATTCTAAGAACTTTTTGGAAACAGTTTTGAAAATAAGAAATTAATTATTACATATTTTTTCAGTACTACTATGCTTATGTATGGGAAATATTTAGACTGTACTTAATAAATGAAAAGCACAAATGTCATATATACCTATAATATTCGAGTGTGTAATAATATAACAGTTATGGGCAAGCGAAAATTGGCTTAATATAAAACATCAACAAAGCAAAACAAAGAAATATGCAAGTGGAATGAAAAATCAAAATACAACATAAGTAATTTTTAGTCTACAATTTTATTTTATTTTGATATTTGTTAATTCCATTTAGATTAACTAAGTACATAATACCAGTATGCAAGTAGATTTAAGAATTTAAATATTTGACGATTCATTTTATGTAGGTGCCTATATATTAAAATTTTCAACCCACCCTGTTTCGCGTAATTTTTAATAATTGTTTTGAAAACGTTTAAAAATAAAAATTATCTGTTAACCTACTTGAAGGTAGCCGTATTTAATTATTATTATTATTAAATTACCGCTTTAGAACCGTCAATTTTTTCCCTTCAGAACTGATCGTCTTTTCCCGATTTACATAGCGACAGAATCTGTGAATAATATCGAAGCGCAGTAATCGAAACCGAATATCGTCTAGCTCCACCTACTCACACCCCCTTGCGTCTACCCGTCCCACTATTAATACAAGTTGCATAAGTTTCTATTTGTGTTCTACGTTTTCCTATTGCTTATTCAGTACAAGGCGTACCTACGATTGAATGTAATAATTTTGATGCACGCAAGAGTATAAATTATGTACTTACAATATGCCATCTCATCATAATATGCCTCTTATTAAATGCTATATTATGGAAAATTGTAAACTAGGTTACTCTTATTATCATTCTAAGTGCATGTTTGCAATGTTCGGAATTTGTAATTATCTTTTTTTTACATATTTTATGTGAATTAACATGCTTTCATCGATTTAGCTGCATTATTATATTTAGTCTGTATTATAAAATAAAATGAAAACTTCAAAGGAATTTTGACGAAGAATTACATAAGAAGTTGTCTAACCATTGAATTCTTTTTCACATCGAACGCCAGACGGAGAAGAAGTGCTTATAATTGTACGTACCCACAAGGCCATCTATCTCGTATATTTCTATCATCTTGGTAAATTACAGATCTTTGCACCTTCTTCAGTAACACGCTCATTTAATAATGAAATACTGGTACGTATGAACCTATAAATTACGTCGAAGGTCGCTTGAAAATACTGAAAGTGTGTCTCGAGAATACAATGGAGAAACGTGAGTAGTGTTTCTTGTGTTCGCGATAATAGTGCTGAAACATCTGCTGTCCGTCTTCTATTTGCAATATGTGAATAGAATTAACGTTGTTGCTGTATTGCAAGTATCTTGCGCTAAACATTGTCTGCATATTCCACATTGTATGCATCTGTTCTAATCACCGCGGAGACAAGAAAACTAATAAAAGGGTAACAAAAACATAATTGAGTGAAACCTGTTACATGAATATATTTCACAGAAATACGTATGAACCTACATAGTTTAAGTTTGTTGGTATGTACAGGTACAGACTGATATGAAATTCCATATATTTTATAGATAAATTAATTAATTAATAAAAAGTATTATATTGTGCTATATGCAAGTTCTATTAAAATTGTCAAATTAGAACAAGAAATATTTGTCTCTGAATATACCGGGTGTCCCAGCGTAGCGGTAAAGTCCATTATTGGTACCTAATAAAGCAGATAGCGAATAATTTTTAATACAAAAATTGTAGATAATCATAAGCTCTACATTTTAAAAACATTTTCATTTATATAGAGTGTTCGACAACGATGAACCAACACAAACTTATGTTTTTTTTAAATGGAATGCTATATGCATTTTTTTTTACAATTTATGATAGCCCTTGAAGGACTGATTAAACTGACATCAACTTGTATTTGTCGATTTTAAATTGTTTCTGAGATTTGGCAATTTTTCTTTAAATTTGTGGAACATTTGAAAAGCTGCTATGAAATAACGATTGATGATGAAATACCTATTGTGGGCCCAATTAGTAGAGTTATCTTTTCAGTACGTGAAATTAATGCTTATTTGGACATATCTACGCATGTTCATTAGAATTGCATACTGTTGATTCCTGCTTCGTGTGGATGTTTGTGTATAACTTAATATATTTTATAGTTATTTTATCAAAGATTCTTTCCCTTCTCCCAGTTACAGTGCTTTCTTTTAATGAATAGGAGGGGAAATTATTTACCAATAAAAATGACTAAACACATGGGGTTGAAAATTACAGTCAAATATTTGAGTACAACGTAAATATCATGTAATAAAATAATGGTTATGGATCGGCTTGATGATTTTATGGTGGTCGCGTCGAAAGAGACCTAACTATTGTACCTTTATAATGATTGGCAATAACATAAATGTTTACATACATTTCGTCAGGATAGAAGAGAAATCTGGGTTTTTTTCTGACTAAACTTGTAGTTTTAGAATACATATACATATACAGTGTGAGTTAACAATATTTGAAATTAACGTATTACACATAAATATATAAAACAATTGTCTTTCTTATGCAATATTATTTATCGTCCTGAACACATACTATTCGCTAAAGTTAGAAATTCTAAAAAAATCTATTTGTCATTGAAAAGTACATAAAATTTACTAATCA
Organism: Amphimallon solstitiale; assembly: GCA_963170755.1. Lineage (NCBI taxonomy): Eukaryota > Metazoa > Arthropoda > Insecta > Coleoptera > Scarabaeidae > Amphimallon > Amphimallon solstitiale. The sequence continues at coordinate 62,525,915 of OY720676.1, read as the reverse complement.
AAAATATATACTTTCTTCCACCTATGGGCGATATTGCAAAAGTTATAGGATATTATATCTGAATAAACCCGATTACGCCTTATAAATGTGAGTTGCCATGACTTGCACTACAACTATAACTAAAATTAATCGAAAAAAGTTACTCCTATTTTCCTTTTACAAATAAATAATTTTTATTAAAATTTTAAAACTCATGAGATGTTTGAAAGTTCATGATTTAGCAATAACATAAAAAGTATCGCAGAAATGAAATATTTAAAATTGGAATTAATAGGTATGATTTTTTTATTATGCGTTCAAGAAAATCCTCATACAAGTGTGCGTGAACTTTCTAGAGTCCTTGATGTTAGCAAATCTATAATCCTTTAGAGATTTAAAATGTCTCTAACCGTGTACAATATACTGTTTTAATTCAGACCGAAAGCTACAACAACAACTGGGGGAAGAAGCTATTTTTTTAGTACATGTATTTTTATGTATGACCAGAGTTTCTTGAATATTTATGTACGAAGTCTTCATTTATATTAAATGCCGGTATATTGTTGATAAATTTAAAATTTGTCCTTTGTCATTTATTACATTTGTTTATCTATATTGACCATTTGTAATGCATTTCTAGATTTTTAGCTTGATTGACTTGCTTTCTTAATGATATTTTTTTTAATTATTAACTAATCAATCAATACAGCCATTACGTCATAATGACATAGTTTAATTGCACGTCTTATATACAGTGTGTAAATAAAGTAAGGAATAATATTCATATTTTGTTTATTATCGCTGTTTAGGAGAAAAGCTCGGGCAGGTCAATTTTATTTTCTTCCTCCGGATTTTATGGATGTCAATTTTACTTTCTTATACGTAGTATAAGGAAGTATTGTGATGATGAAAATTTTCGACCTCGAGATTTTTGCAGATGTCCACGTTTTGAAGTCCCCTGATACCGAAAAAGTGGTTTTTAAAAAATGTCTGTCTCTGTGTGTCTCTGTGTGTGTCTGTGTGTGGCCACGATAGCGGTCAAACGGCTGTAGATATCAATTCCAAATTTTGTATTTAGGTGTATAATCTCCCTCTTGAGATCTGATTAGTTTTTCAGTAAAATCGGTAGACCGGAAGTAGCAGTTTACTTCAGTGAAAAATTCGAATTTTGCCAATATTTTGTCAACTACTAAGTTTAGACTAATTTATAAAGAATTCATATGTACTTAGAATTGAAATTGTGAACAATTTTATTAAAAAAGTTTTTCGAAATTACTACCGGAAGTAGGTCTTTTACTCTTATCGAAAATCAGTTTTTTGCAAATATTTTGCAAGTCATGCTTTTTAGACAGGTACGCTACGAATATAAAAGTATTTAGAACTTAATTTCCAATATCTTTTGTATAAAATAAATTTCAAAATTCGGACCGGAAGTATCACTTTTACTCTTACCAAATAACGATTTTTTGCAAATATGTCGTAAATTATGCATTCTATATATATTTATGAAGAGTACAAATGTATTTAGAGTTGGATTTGGAATATTTTTTGTATAACTTAAATTTCAAAATTCGGACCGGAAGTAACACTTTCATACGTATAAGAAAGTCGTGTGGTGGCCACACCTAATTTTTTTACTTTCTTATACGTAGCATAAGGAAGTATTGTGATGATGAAAATTTTCTACCTCAAGATTTTTGCAGATGTCCACGTTTTGATGTCCTCTGATACCGAAAAAGTGGTTTTTAAAAAATGTCTGTGTGTGTGTGTGTGTCTGACCACGATAGCGGTCAAACCGCTATAGGTATCAATTCCAAATTTTATATTTACGAATATAATCTCCCTCTTGAGATCTGATTAGATTTTCAGTAAAATCGGCAGACCGGAAGTAGTAGTCTACTTCAGTGAAAAAATCGAATTTTGCCAATTATTCGTCAACTACTAAGTTTAAACAAATTTATAAAGAATTCATATGTACTTAAAATTAAATTTGAGACAAATTGTCTTAAAAAAGTTTTTCGAAATTCCAACCGGAAGTAGGCATTTTACTCTTATCGAAAATCAGTTTTTTGCGAATATCTCGCAAGTCATGCATTTTAGAGAAGTACGTTACGAGTATAAAAGTATTTAAAACATAATTTTCAATATCTTGTGTATAAAAAAAAATTCAAAATTCAGACCGGAAATACCACTTTTACTCTTATCGAATAGCGATTTCTTGCAAATATGTCGTAAGTTATGCATTCTATATATATTTATCAGGAGTACAAAAGTATTTAGAACTGGATTTGCAATATTTTTTGTATATATGAAATTTCAAAATTCGGACCGAAAGTAGCACTTTTACTCTTATTAGGAAGTAGCACTTTTTTGATAATATCTTGCAAAGTATGCATTCTATAGCGATTTATTAAGAGCATGAAGGTACTTAGAATAGGCTTTTGAATAAGTTTTGTATACAAAATTTCTTAAAATTGTATAGTTTGAAACGCTCATACTTATAAGAAAGTCGTGTGGTGGGCACACCTCATTTTTTTCTTTGGTTTACTACTCTGGGATCTATGACGTCATCGACTTCTTTTTCAAATGGAATCTCCTTATTTTTTTGCTAGAAATAAAAAGTACATTTTTTCTGAATTCAGCAATACCGCATTTAAAATTACTTTTAGAGATACGGAGGATCATAGGTATTAAAATGACAACAATAATTAAACTTGAAAATCAAAAGAGCAAATAGTAATAATTTATTCTTGGGAAGATTAAAAATTTTTATATTAATAAATGTTCAAATTGCCACCCATTTGTTTCTTGGCAATGATAAAGTCGGAATTGAAATTCTTCCAAAACATTATCTCTCATTTCTTGGTCGATATTTCTGCACTCTGACATGTCAATTGTCATTATTAGCACGCTTAATACTCTAAAACTATTAATTTTAAATACCACATATGGGGTATTGCTGAATATACTTTTTATTTCTAGCAAAAAAATAAGGAGGTTCCATTTGAAAAAGAAGTCATAGGTCCAGAGTAGTAAACCAAAGAAAAAAAATTCACATGCATAAAATCCGGAGGAACAAAATAAAATTGACCTGTCCGAGCTTTTCTCCCAAACAGCGATAATAAACAAAATATGAATATTATTCCTTACTTTATTTACACACTGTATATATATGAATGAGAGGTGTTGGAATGTACTCGGTTGATTGCAATTAAAACTCAATTATTCATTACTCAACATTTCATTGTAATTAATGATTTCATCAAGAGCAATGTTACAATATTAAAAACAAAAGAATTGAAGCACAAAATTAAACAACTTTTTTAAGCTTAAAATCAGTTACTACTGTGAATACTTAAAAGTCCAGTCTCTGTATTAAGCTGTCTATTCTTAAACTTGTAAAACACGTCACAAAAAATTAACTAAGTCAACCATATATAAAGTACATACAATTTTACATGTAATATCCAAACTAACAAACACTTTAAAATGTAACTGTGTCACTGCAGCTCTTTACTGTTAAACGATACACTTCTTTACCTCTTTCTTTACGTCAAGAACAAAATAACAAAACTAAAAAATTAACTAATTCAACTATAAAATATATAAAATACAGATAATTTTACACATAAGTTCCAAACTAACAAACACCTTAAAAGATTAACTATGTCAATGTAGCTCTTTGCGGTAAACAATACGTTTCTTTATCTCTTTTTTATGTAAAAAACAAAATAACACAATTAAAAAATTAAATATTTCAACTATAAAATATTTTATATACATATTTATATACAATTTTACAAGTAATTTTCAAACTAACAAACACATTAAAATAGTAACTATGTCACTGCGTTTAGTTATCTCTTTTCCTTTTCTGTAAATAACAAAATAATAAAATTTGAAATATTCAAGAACTAACTCAAAAATTCCGTGTTTTAAACTCCCCTGATACCGAAAAAGTGGTCTGGTGGTGTGACCACTATAACGGTCCAACCGCAATAGCTATCAATTCCAAGTTTTGTATTTACGAGTATAATCTCCCTCTTGAGATCTTATTAGATTTTCAGGAAAATCGACAGACCGGAAGTAGTAGTTTACTCCAGCGAAAAAAATCGAATTATGCCAATATTTCGTCAACGACTAAATTTCCAACAAATTTATAAAGAATTCATATGTAATCAAAATTAAATTTGTGAAGAATTTTATTATGAAAGTTTTTGAGTGTGTGAAGTTAGCCCCCCTTTTTTCGAATATCGGAAATCTGACGGTTGTTCCAGGTTGTTCTAGGTTTGTTCTAAATTGTTCCAAAGTATTTCAAAAAAAAAGTCAAAATTGGCCGAGATAATTGAAAAAAACGACTTTTTCACCCAGCCCCCCTTTTTTCGAAAATTGAAATTTTAAAGGTTGTTCCAGGTTGTTCTAGTTGTTCTAAACATTGTTCCAAAGAATCTCGAAAAAAAAATCAAAATTGGCCGAGATAATCGGAAAAAACGAGTTTTTGCCAGCCCCCCTTTTCTTGAAAATTGTAATTCTGATGATTGTTCTAGGTTGCTCTAGGTTTGTTCTAAATTGTTCCAAAGTATTTCATAGAAAAAATCAAAATCAGACGAGAAAATGGGAAAAAACCAAAGCCAAAAGTATGAAGTCGGACCCAGTTTTTGCAAAAATTAAAATTTTGACGGTTGTTCTAGGTTGTTCTAGGTTTGTTCTAAACATTGTTCGAATACGTCAAAACCGTATCTCTTATATATCAAAAGATATGGCAAAAAAACCAAATCCAAAAGTGTGAAGTTAGCCCCCCTTTTATCGAAAATCTAACTTCTGACGGTTGTTCCAGGTTGCTCTAAGGGTGTTCTCAATTGTTCCAAAGTATTTCAAAAAATAAATCATAATTGGCCGAAAAAACGGCAAAAAACTTTTTTTTTCTGGCGGCCCATTTTTCGAAAATCGAAATTCTGACGGTTGTTCTGGGTTGTTCTAAGTTTGTTTTAAATTGTTCCAAAGGATCTCAAAGAAAAAATCATAATTGGCCGAGATAATAGAAAAAAACGATTTTCCCACGGACCCCCTTTTTGCGAAAATTCAAATTCTGAGGGTTGTTCCAGGTTGTTCTAGATTTGTTCTAAACATTATTCTTATACATCAGAACCGTATCTCTTATATTTCAAAAGATATTGCAAAAAAACGTTTTTAAAACAAGTGTGAAGTTAGCCCCCCTTTTTTCGAAAATCTAACTTCTGACGGTTGTTCCAGGTTGCTCTAGGTGTGTTCTCAATTGTTCCAAAGTATTTCAAAAAATAAATCATAATTGGCCGAAAAAACGGCAAAAAACTTTTTTTTTCTGGCGGCCCATTTTTCGAAAATCGAAATTCTGACGGTTGTTCTGGGTTGTTCTAAGTTTGTTTTAAATTGTTCCAAAGGATCTCAAAGAAAAAATCATAATTGGCCGAGATAATAGAAAAAAACGATTTTCCCACGGACCCCCTTTTTGCGAAAATTCAAATTCTGAGGGTTGTTCCAGGTTGTTCTAGATTTGTTCTAAACATTATTCTTATACATCAGAACCGTATCTCTTATATTTCAAAAGATATTGCAAAAAAACGTTTTTAAAACAAGTGTGAAGTTAGCCCCCCTTTTTTCGAAAATCTAACTTCTGACGGTTGTTCCAGGTTGCTCTAGGTGTGTTCTCAATTGTTCCAAAGTATTTCAAAAAATAAATCATAATTGGCCGAAAAAACGGCAAAAAACTTTTTTTTTCTGGCGGCCCATTTTTCGAAAATCGAAATTCTGACGGTTGTTCTGGGTTGTTCTAAGTTTGTTTTAAATTGTTCCAAAGGATCTCAAAGAAAAAATCATAATTGGCCGAGATAATAGAAAAAAACGATTTTCCCACGGACCCCCTTTTTGCGAAAATTCAAATTCTGAGGGTTGTTCCAGGTTGTTCTAGATTTGTTCTAAACATTATTCTTATACATCAGAACCGTATCTCTTATATTTCAAAAGATATTGCAAAAAAACGTTTTTAAAAAAAGTGTGAAGTTAGCCCCCCTTTTTTCGAAAATCTAACTTCTGACGGTTGTTCCAGGTTGCTCTAGGTGTGTTCTCAATTGTTCCAAAGTATTTCAAAAAATAAATCATAATTGGCCGAAAAAACGGCAAAAAACTTTTTTTTTCTGGCGGCCCATTTTTCGAAAATCGAAATTCTGACGGTTGTTCTGGGTTGTTCTAAGTTTGTTTTAAATTGTTCCAAAGGATTTCAAAAAATAAATCATAATTGGCAGAAAAAACGGCAAAAAACAATTTTTTTCTGGCGCCCCTTTTTTTCGAAAATCGAAATTTTGACGGTTGTTCTAGGTTGTTCTAAATTGTTCCAAAGGATTACAAAGAAAAAATCGAAATTGCCCAAGATAATAGGTAAATCGATTTTACCTATTATCTATATTTTAAAATGAATAATAATACTCATTTGTGATTCAGAATAAAGCAGAAGCAGTAAATATACATATATTTTCCCAAGTAATATAATTCATTTGTTTGAAAACAATATTGTTACTAAATGCTGATGCTCCTAACATAAAATAATATTAGAACAGTGACGTTAGTTACATTATTAATGTAGATTAAAAACTACCTCATAAACATATTGAGAATGATTATACCTTGCTCATAAAAAGATTAGTGTTTTTCTCATGAGCTGCTAGGTTGATGTTTCTTTGTTTATTTTTATTAGAGTTCATGCTTTAGTTTATCCCTAAAATCTAAAATATATATTTTTTCTGTAAAATTTATTTATTGATATTATTATATTATTTGATAACATTGACATAAATAATATATTTTTTTATAAATTTGGTATTGTAAAACAGCCTTTCCCAAATCGGCTACTCTTTGACGGATATACTATCTTATATTATCTAAATAGGTACCTATATAATATTTTTTCCAAATAAAGTAATAGTAGCCTTTGAATCGTTTTAGTGAGAAAATTAGACAGCATATTTCAACATGTTTACGAAGAGGGGCTACAAAAAATAAGCATACTTGATAGGAATGTCTACACGTGCTTGCATTCCCGGAGCAAAAACCATGAAAAAAAGTGGCCAGACCACGGCTAGACAAAATAACGTTGTAGTGGTTTACTATAATTAAAATTTTCAAACTTCAAAATCAGTATTTTATTTTTATTATTACTAGACAAAATAAAATAACAAAGGGAGCCTGATAGACTTCCCCATTTTGTTTGATTTTAGTTGGGTACCCATATCCAGCGCTTTTTTTTTTGAAATACTTTGAAACTGTAAGAATTTCGATTTTTAAGAAATAGGGACTGGGGAAAAATATCGTTTTTTCATAACCGGTTTTGATTTTTTCTTTGAAATAGTTCATCAGCATTTGGTAACAATATCGTTTTGTAATAAATGAACATTATATTTCTTGCGAAAATATATATTTATTGCTATATTAGATGTTTATTTCTTTAAATAGAACTGCATCATACAAAAACTTCCTTCAACACAGTAATGTTCGGAAAGTGCATTCCGCCCATTGTAAAATCGTTTTTTCCTATTATCTCCGCCAATTATGATTTATTTTTTGAAATACTTTGGAACAATTGAGAACACACTTAGAGCAACCTGGAAAAACCGTCAGAAGTTAGATTTTCGAAAAAAGGGGGATAACTTCACACTTTTTGAAAAAAGTTTTTTGCAATATCTTTTGAAATATAAGAGATACGGTTCTGATGTATAAGAATAATGTTTAGAACAAATCTAGAACAACCTGGAACAACCCTCAGAATTTGAATTTTCGCAAAAAGGGGGTCCGTGGGAAAATCGTTTTTTTCTATTATCTCGGCCAATTATGATTTTTTCTTTGAAATCCTTTGGAACAATTTAAAACAAACTTAGAACAACCCAGAACAACCGTCAGAATTTCGATTTTCGAAAAATGGGCCGCCAGAAAAAAAAAGTTTTTTGCCGTTTTTTCGGCCAATTATGATTTATTTTTTGAAATACTTTGGAACAATTGAGAACACACCTAGAGCAACCTGGAACAACCGTCAGAAGTTAGATTTTCGAAAAAAGGGGGGCTAACTTCACACTTGTTTTAAAAACGTTTTTTTGCAATATCTTTTGAAATATAAGAGATACGGTTCTGATGTATAAGAATAATGTTTAGAACAAATCTAGAACAACCTGGAACAACCCTCAGAATTTGAATTTTCGCAAAAAGGGGGTCCGTGGGAAAATCGTTTTTTTCTATTATCTCGGCCAATTATGATTTTTTCTTTGAGATCCTTTGGAACAATTTAAAACAAACTTAGAACAACCCAGAACAACCGTCAGAATTTCGATTTTCGAAAAATGGGCCGCCAGAAAAAAAAAGTTTTTTGCCGTTTTTTCGGCCAATTATGATTTATTTTTTGAAATACTTTGGAACAATTGAGAACACACCTAGAGCAACCTGGAACAACCGTCAGAAGTTAGATTTTCGAAAAAAGGGGGGCTAACTTCACACTTGTTTTAAAAACGTTTTTTTGCAATATCTTTTGAAATATAAGAGATACGGTTCTGATGTATAAGAATAATGTTTAGAACAAATCTAGAACAACCTGGAACAACCCTCAGAATTTGAATTTTCGCAAAAAGGGGGTCCGTGGGAAAATCGTTTTTTTCTATTATCTCGGCCAATTATGATTTTTTCTTTGAGATCCTTTGGAACAATTTAAAACAAACTTAGAACAACCCAGAACAACCGTCAGAATTTCGATTTTCGAAAAATGGGCCGCCAGAAAAAAAAAGTTTTTTGCCGTTTTTTCGGCCAATTATGATTTATTTTTTGAAATACTTTGGAACAATTGAGAACACACCTAGAGCAACCTGGAACAACCGTCAGAAGTTAGATTTTCGAAAAAAGGGGGGCTAACTTCACACTTGTTTTAAAAACGTTTTTTTGCAATATCTTTTGAAATATAAGAGATACGGTTCTGATGTATAAGAATAATGTTTAGAACAAATCTAGAACAACCTGGAACAACCCTCAGAATTTGAATTTTCGCAAAAAGGGGGTCCGTGGGAAAATCGTTTTTTTCTATTATCTCGGCCAATTATGATTTTTTCTTTGAGATCCTTTGGAACAATTTAAAACAAACTTAGAACAACCCAGAACAACCGTCAGAATTTCGATTTTCGAAAAATGGGCCGCCAGAAAAAAAAAGTTTTTTGCCGTTTTTTCGGCCAATTATGATTTATTTTTTGAAATACTTTGGAACAATTGAGAACACACCTAGAGCAACCTGGAACAACCGTCAGAAGTTAGATTTTCGAAAAAAGGGGGGCTAACTTCACACTTGTTTTAAAAACGTTTTTTTGCAATATCTTTTGAAATATAAGAGATACGGTTCTGATGTATAAGAATAATGTTTAGAACAAATCTAGAACAACCTGGAACAACCCTCAGAATTTGAATTTTCGCAAAAAGGGGGTCCGTGGGAAAATCGTTTTTTTCTATTATCTCGGCCAATTATGATTTTTTCTTTGAGATCCTTTGGAACAATTTAAAACAAACTTAGAACAACCCAGAACAACCGTCAGAATTTCGATTTTCGAAAAATGGGCCGCCAGAAAAAAAAAGTTTTTTGCCGTTTTTTCGGCCAATTATGATTTATTTTTTGAAATACTTTGGAACAATTGAGAACACACCTAGAGCAACCTGGAACAACCGTCAGAAGTTAGATTTTCGAAAAAAGGGGGGCTAACTTCACACTTGTTTTAAAAACGTTTTTTTGCAATATCTTTTGAAATATAAGAGATACGGTTCTGATGTATAAGAATAATGTTTAGAACAAATCTAGAACAACCTGGAACAACCCTCACAATTTGAATTTTCGCAAAAAGGGGGTCCGTGGGAAAATCGTTTTTTTCTATTATCTCGGCCAATTATGATTTTTTCTTTGAGATCCTTTGGAACAATTTAAAACAAACTTAGAACAACCCAGAACAACCGTCAGAATTTCGATTTTCGAAAAATGGGCCGCCAGAAAAAAAAAGTTTTTTGCCGTTTTTTCGCCCAATTATGATTTATTTTTTGAAATACTTTGGAACAATTGAGAACACACCTAGAGCAACCTGGAACAACCGTCAGAAGTTAGATTTTCGAAAAAAGGGGGGCTAACTTCACACTTTTTTTAAAAACGTTTTTTTGCAATATCTTTTGAAATATAAGAGATACGGTTCTGATGTATAAGAATAATGTTTAGAACAAATCTAGAACAACCTGGAACAACCCTCAGAATTTGAATTTTCGCAAAAAGGGGGTCCGTGGGAAAATGGTTTTTTTCTATTATCTCGGCCAATTATGATTTTTTCTTTGAAATCCTTTGGAACAATTTAAAACAAACTTAGAACAACCCAGAACAACCGTCAGAATTTCGATTTTCGAAAAATGGGCCGCCAGAAAAAAAAAGTTTTTTGCCGTTTTTTCGGCCAATTATGATTTATTTTTTGAAATACTTTGGAACAATTGAGAACACCCTTAGAGCAACCTGGAACAACCGTCAGAAGTTAGATTTTCGATAAAAGGGGGGCTAACTTCACACTTTTGGATTTGGTTTTTTTGCCATATCTTTTGATATATAAGAGATACGGTTTTGACGTATTCGAACAATGTTTAGAACAAACCTAGAACAACCTAGAACAACCGTCAAAATTTTAATTTTTGCAAAAACTGGGTCCGACTTCATACTTTTGGCTTTGGTTTTTTCCCATTTTCTCGTCTGATTTTGATTTTTTCTATGAAATACTTTGGAACAATTTAGAACAAACCTAGAGCAACCTAGAACAATCATCAGAATTACAATTTTCAAGAAAAGGGGGGCTGGCAAAAACTCGTTTTTTCCGATTATCTCGGCCAATTTTGATTTTTTTTTCGAGATTCTTTGGAACAATGTTTAGAACAACTAGAACAACCTGGAACAACCTTCAGAATTTCAATTTTCGAAAAAAGGGGGGCTGGGTGAAAAAGTTGTTTTTTTCAATTATCTCGGCCAATTTTGACTTTTTTTTTGAAATACTTTGGAACAATTTAGAACAAACCTAGAACAACCTGGAACAAGCGTCAGATTTCCGATATTCGAAAAAAGGGGGGCTAACTTCACACACTCAAGTTTTTCGTAATTCCTACCGGAAGTAGGTCTTGTACTCGTATGGAAGATCAGTTTTTTGCGAATATTTTGCAATTCATGCTTTTTAGACAGGTACATTACGACTATAAAAATATTTAGAACTTAGTATTTAATACCTTTTGTATAAAAAAAATGTCAAAATTCGGACCGGTCGTAACCCTTTTACTTTGATTGAATAACGATTTTTTACAAATATGTCGTAAATTATGCATTCTATCGAGATTTATTAAGAGATTAGAAGTGTACTTATAATAGGATTTTGAATCATTTTTATAAAAAAATTCTTAAAATTTGGCTTCTTTTTCTAAGAAAATAAAGCTATTTATATAATCTGAAACGCTCATACTTATAAGAAATTCGTGTGGAGGCCACACCTCATTATTTTTTTGTGTTTTGTATAATAAATACCGCCACGATATTTCTCAAATATATTTTACAGTTTTATTAATAGTTCGTTAATATTTTGATGTTTTTAATTAATTAAAAAGGATAATACCTATTTTTTCGAAACATTTTAATTGCTATGTGGTTTAAATTCACTGACAGCCGTTACACCACGAAAAAGAATTGTTTTATTTATACATAATTCTTTTGACATGTTACATATATGTATGTATATTTTTATAATAACATTAAGATTATTATGTATTTTATTATAAATTAGACACTATTTCAATTCAGAATTGATTAGGTTTGTCAGCCCCACCCAGTTTATTACGTATTTATATTTATTATGACGTTCCTACGAGAGCGTAATTACGTATTGCAAAAGAGAATAGAGTATTTAGATTTTTAAATATCAAAGTTACATACATACACATGTTTAATATTTTTTGTCATAAAATTGTTAAGGACATATAACTTGATGAAATGCTTCAAATGTTTCCATTGAATTAATTAAGGGATTAATGGGACCAAGGACAAAAACACAGTGACATACTTTTCGCAAGAAAACATACCACTTACCTCTTACTTTTTATAATCAGTAAATAATTCCTTCATAAATTTTTATATTAGTATATAAGAGAAAAAATATTGAATTGATTCGGTTTTTACTTGATGAAGATCCATCGTATTAATTACTAAATAAACAACAAATGTTGGATTTTCACTATTTAATATTCGAAGTAATATTTGACAATTGTTTCGCCAACACAGTGGCTTCTTCAGAAATGAATAAAAATATTACACAAACACTTATATATCTAACAATATAGCACAATTTATGTAGAGGGGGTGATCTATTGAACAGTGTACATTATGAAAATAAATTTAATAAGGGGGAGTTATTTGTTTCTAACTGATCGTTAAGTAAATTATTAGAGGGTCTATTTTTATTAATTTCAAGGGATTCTAGTAGGTTTAATTTAACACCTTTATTTTCTATATGTAGGATATCGAAATGATGACTAAAACTATGGCTTTCTTCTATGAGGTGGTTTGCATATGAAGAATCAGTTTTCTTCATTTTGAAGGATCTAAAATGTTCTGACATCCTTTTCTCAAACGTTCTTCCTGTTTGACCTATGTAAAACTTAGGGCAATCACTACATTTTAACTTATAGACTCCTGACTGTTGGTTTTTAGGTGTTTTATCTTTATTGTTCTTAATATATTTAGATAATTTGTTGTTTGTTCTAAAAGCTACTTTTATATTATTGTTATTTAAAAACTTAGCAACTTTTTCACTAGGTGGACCGACATATGTAATGGTTTTATATCTATTATTTGTATCTTTTATTATCGGATAAACTTGTGAAATAGCTTTCTTAAATAATTTATTATGGAGAATTTTATCTATTATTTCTGGTTTATAGTTATTGTTAATTGCAATTTGTTTAATTTTATTTAGCTCCTTTTCAAAATTAACTTTGGAAAGTGGTATACTTATGAGTCTATGTATCATACTATTATATGCCGCTAATTTGTGTTGTCTAGGGTGAGTCTCACCCTACACACAAATATAGGGGGATAGGATATTTCTTTTCTTTATTTTCTCAAGAGGATGATAGTGGGAAGACGATGACTCGGTACTAATACACGGTGTCCAAAGTAATATGTACTAAATAGGGATGAAAAACAGTGAGACTCACGAGGTAGGTTAAATAGGAAATATGCTTTGTCATTTCAAATGTAATATAACAGTATAATAATTATACTGTTATAAATCTGAATATTAAATTATTTAATATTCAGATTTATCACTATCTTTACTTTAATAATTAATTAATTATTGCTTCTATCACGGCCTATATCACAAAAAGGGAATTGAATACCATGAAGAATTTGCAGAAAATTCAAAAGAAATTTATATTATTTCTTAACATGTAAACTTTTAAATCTATGAAATACCTCACCTAATATCTCTTTTTCATCTGTAGATTGATATAATTTAAGAGGTTTAAAAAATCACATTGACAAGGATGATCAGATGGGAGGTGAAACTCCCTTGAGGAAAAATGGTATTAGTTGCCAGTAGGCGAGGTGAGTACAGAAGGGTATTTGAGATTTCAACGTCGTCGGATATTTAGTTTAACAGATATATCTGTTTGAAGAATATGTGATTAGTAACAGTTACAAAATTCATAAAATTGCTATATGTGGTATAATGCAGTATTTTTTTTTGAAGGATAAGCACAACAGAGATTATTAAGTATATTTGGCAAACACTAAGTAACGATGCTTCATTGCAGGCCACGAATGGGCGCTTAATTGCTCACCTTAAATGTGGCCACTTGAGTCTCGGCGATAAGTAGCCATAAACATCTTCGTCGATTGCAACTTGTTATCATCTCAGAAATGGTTCAAAAAGTTCATGGCGTTGTGCTACTACTACTAGTACTATGAACCTAGGCTCCTTACTATGCCAGAATCGAAACAACAATCTCAGCAGTAATCCTCCGCAAAAGGAGACCAAGACTTTTTCTTTGGCTGGAAAGATAAGGGCAACGACACTTTGAGATTCGAAGGAGTTACTTTTAATTGATTATCTAGCAAAGAGGTCGAACTATCAACGCGACATCGATTATGATGTCCTTCTGGACAAAGTCAAAGTTGCTGTTACAAAAAAGACCTACAGTCGCTGCAAAGAAAATACTATTTCATCATGGCAATGTGTCAGTTACATTATTCAGGAAAATAAAGATTCAGGTTGTGTCAACATATTCACCGAATCTACTCTTATTCCTAAAAACTCATGCTATTTCTCGCTGGAAGGAAATTCAAAACAGACAAGGAATTTATTGCGGAAATAGAATTTATTTTGACCACTTGATGCAGATGATTACAAAACTGGTACATTGAAACTTCAGTACCACTGGTGCAAGTATATTAATGTTAAAGAGGTAAAGGACAAAAAATACATACATTGACGGGCTTATATGTTCTTGAGTGTGTGAAGTTTGTAAAGGAGAATTATGAGTTTTTCAAAGAGCAAGAATTACAACATAATTACTAGACCAGAGGTATAGTCTGTTCACATTTGGTGCCTCTACAAACAACAAAAAGTATTGTGGAAAAGTGTTGAATCACCCAAATAATAAGAGTATATAATCGTTTACCTTCACACATAAAATATTTACCTCAAAAAAGGCAAAAAACTGTATTGTTTGAGATACTCATCAAAGAAGCTTTCTATAGCGTAGATGAGTATTTTAATTTTAGATTTTGATGCGTATAAATGTGAATCTGTGAAACTGTTTTATATTATTGACATGTTCAACACTGTATGTATTACTGAATAAATGGCTTTATTATTATTATTATTATTAAGTATATGTATAAAAAATCGTTGCCGTATTTCAAGAATTTTATTTAAGTCGTACCTTCAAAACTGAATAAGTCTGGCAAACTCGAGATGTGGGTTTGAATCATCCTCCAGGCAAAATTTTGAACATTAAATTTCTCTAATTATTGCCAAGATTATAATTTACAACAATTATACATCTCCTCTATAGCACGAACCTATCAAGACGGGTATTCAAAACAAATTTTTTGTAGTAAAATTTCGCTGTTAATGATTTTATTGTATCGATAGTAAGGAATTTCGGAATCTAACGTGCTGCACCCGTACGTACTCGTCCCAAAATTCTCGAGCAAACTTTGTAATGCTGTACCTTTACCAGTCTCAACTTTCGTGGTTATTTCGTTAGTTTTTGCTTGCCTTCCGATCTTGGGTTACCCTTAATCTATTACCATCTTGATAGAAATTACTAGATCCAAAATTTTATCGTAAAATATGACGTCGTACCTTTCCAAACATTTTAATCATGGATTTTAGAAGCTTGATTCTCTTATTCAGAATAGGCCTAATAAATAATATGAATGAAAAGCAATAGAAGAGGATAGACGGGTTATTATTATGTCTTTCTTGAGAAGGGGGTATCTACTCATAAAATATAACTTTTGGTAAGGGATGAGAACACACCTGTTGTGAATTTCCATAAATGAGTCTTTTATTGTAACTAGTGCTCTTGTCATATATAAATAAAGTTTTAGGTATTTTCCATGTTTATGTAATTCTTAGTTAACTGTTACACTAATTTCTCATTATTATTTCAATTTTTTTTATTGATTCATAAAAATAATATGCCTCTTCCGAAGACATTTCGCCTTTCACTTTATCATTTGATTTTGGAATGCCAGTCCACTATTTCACAATTTATACTAGTCGTATACATAAGAGGAGCCTGTATAGTAAACTTTTTCCCAAAACAAAAAACAAACAAATATGTTTACAACAGGAAGTGCGGTGTAAAGGTAATATAGCAATTGGATTCTTTTATATGTAGGTATAATTAATAAGCGTTATATGTATTGTGTTGCGTAATAAAATAAATGTTTCCAAATTCAATAAATGTGAATGTCTGAAAAAGGACTTTATTTTCAATCTGATCATATTTAATCGTATTACTGTTAATATTTATGTAAAACTACTTTTTCTGGTTATTGCCTAATTAAAAATCCCGTCTGTACAAGAATTCTCGACAGCTTCGCTTCCAATGTTTTTAATTGGTTATAAGATCTTTCCTAAATATTTCCGTTTACAAATAAAATTACATACTAAATATTACAATTGATATGTGGTTGCTGTTAGTAATTAGGTGTATATTTAACAAGCAGGTTAGGTTAGAATATTATTTCGAAAATTTACTGGCAAATAATTCGTATTGTATATAATACATGTGTTTCCAATCTCAATGTACCGACTTGTATTTAGGATAAACAACAAATGTATGTAAAATAATGTTTTACCTGTTACAAAAATGTGAACGTTCGATATTAATAATAATAATTTATTAAATGTTCAAGAGATTTGTATCCACAAGTGGACAAAAAGAAATTATAATAGTTCATAGATAATGCAAAAAATATATGTACAGTTGCGGGATCATAAAGCGGGACAGTTAAACTTTATTAGTGTAAAGTAGGTTTTTAGATCTTCATATCCAAGGATATCCACTACTAATAATCATTCAAAAACCCCTGTAAAAATCGTAGACCATTTAAACATATAGACATGCCTTAACTATCAAGCAGTGGAGCAAACATAATTCTACGCGAGTGACGTCACGGGTGGGCACAATGCAACTACATACCTAGACTTTGTACTACAAAAGTAAAGAAAATCCTTCATTTTAATTTATTAAAAACCCCAATCTTCTTATTTGAATATTATATATTTAAAAACATTGTAATCTTGATATTTTAAGAATATTTGTAAAATAAAATCTGAATATATAACCCACAAATTTCGTTTATCATACCCTATCGTACTTACCTCAAATAAATATAAATTTTTGTAAAGACCAGTCAATTCCAAAAATAAAATTCAAAGCAATTTGTGGTGTACATTTATTATTCAGAAAAAATGAGGTGTGAGCACCACACGACTTTCTTATATATATATGAATTTCAAATTATGCAAAGTTGTTCTAAATTAAGCTTTAAATACATTTATCTTCTTAAAAAAATACGCCTGGTAAATGTGTCCGAATTTTGAAAATTCTGATATACAAGAACTATTTAAAATCTTATTCTAAGTACTTCTAGTCTCTTAATCTCACAGAATGCATACTTTGTGATATATTTACAAGAAAATGCTACTCGCTAAGAGTAAAGGTATTACTTCCGGTCCGAATTATGAAATTTTGTTTATACAAAAGATATTCCAAATCCAGCTCTAAATACTTTTATACTCTTGATAAATATATATTATTATATAGAATGCATAATTTACGACATATTTGTAAAAAATCGCTATGCGATAAAAGTGTTACTTCCGGTCCGAATTCTGAAAAATTTGTTATACAAAAATTATTGGAGATTAAGTTCTAAATACTCTTATACTCGTAACGTACCTGTCTAAAAAGCATGCAAAAAACTGATTTTCGATAAGAGTAAAAGACCTACTTCCGGTAGAAATTTCAAAAAACTTTTATAATAAAATTTTTCTCAAATTTAATTTTGAGCACGTATGAATTCTTTATAAATTTGTTTAAACTTAGAAGTTGACGAAATATTGGCAAAATTCAATTTTTTCACTGACGTAAACTACTACTTCCGGTCTACCGATTTTACTGAGAAACTAATCAGATATCAAGAGGGAGATTTTATACACGTAAATACAAAATTTGGAATTGATATCTACAGCGATTTGACCGCTATCGTGGTCACGCACAGCGAGAGAGACAGCCACACACAGACATTTTTTAAAACCCACTTTTTTGGAATCAGGGGACCTCAAAACGTGGACACCTGCAAAAATCTGGAGGTCGAAAATTTTCGTCATCACAATACTTCCTTATACTACGTATAAGAAAGTAAAAGAAATTGATTTATTTAATACTTATAAAAATGATTTTGTATTTTCAATTATTGTCCAGAACACAAACTTGTTTTATTTAGTTTATTTCTTAATTTATTAGTATATCTATTCATGCATTCACCTTGATGATATAGCCTAATTTTACAATAATTAAAACTAATAATTTTAATTAAATTTACGATATGATTATTGTCGACATCGTGGTCATACATGTGTTCTTTGTAATTGTTGAAAATTGTGGCATGAACACTGCTCAGAACTTTTATACATAATTTAGCCATTATTTTTTTTTCTTTTAATTTGTTGGCATTATCTAAAATTCGAATTTCACTTTCAGCAATTTTACAAATATGGATAACGTTGCAGTTATATGCATTACAGGATTGTACCATAATTAAAATTAGAAAGATTTAATCAATATTAACACTGTATCTATAACATTAAACTGGACGTTAGACATACAACAACAGCAGAAACAAACCCACCCCTGATGTCACATGCCTGCGTTATATTTGCTTCAGTTCGTATTTAAGGCGGGGCGGAAAACGGCGTGTCTATATGTATAAATGGTCTAAGGTAAAAATATGTATTGACATGACAATTAATAACTGTAAAAAAGTACGTCCAGCTTACAATACTAAAATATTGCATACACATTTGAATATAAGACATGTCCCGCTTTATGATCCCGCAACTGTACCGATATATTGTTGTAAGTCAGTCAATCCTGTCACACATTCCAGAGAAACGTACGAAATAAAACTAAACTATCAACCTTGAGGTAGTGGTTTAATTTAATATAGTAAACTAATGACAAAATAATAAGGTGTTGGCACCACATTACTTCAATATACGTGTGTGCGTTCCGAAATGTGTTTACAGTAGTTGTTCCAAATTAAACTTCTGTAGTCCTTAATAAAATAAACCTCTGGGTAAAAGTGTTACTTTCGGCACGAATTTTGCAAAAAAATGTATACAGAAATTATACCAAATCGAGCTGAAAGTACTTTTATTTTCTTAATAAATCTCTATAGAATAGTATATTAAAATACAAGTAACAGAAGGCCTTTCATTCCAGCATAATTTCCAAATTCGGAGACGAGCGCGCAGCGCGAGTAGCCGAAGGAAAGAATGCTGGTATGGCCTTCTGTTACGAGTATTTTACACTATTTTCTCTGTTTCGGATTGTATTTACATTATTTATTTATAGAAAAATTGTTAAAAATATACATTAAGGGAAATTTTGATAACGTGACGTAGTCGCTTGGTAGGACTGATTTATATTTGACACTTGACATTTGTAAGACTTATTTGAATTGAAAAGTTTGCTTAAATTAGAAAAAAACTCATAGGAGTATTATCTATGGGCGGAATGTCAGACGAAGAGCTTCAATGTGCGCCACCAGAATTGCGGGACGTGGCCTCCAACGCCATAAATAATTTACTACCAGGTAAATCGAAAAGCAATTATGAAAAAAAATATGAAAAATTTATGGCACCAACCTACTTCTAGTAAAATAGAAAGTTACGAAGAATCGTGAAAGAATGGAGTCCATTCTTATAACACGAAAATGGGTGCTAGAATAGCGTTGTTCTAATACCGAAACAGAGAAATATAATTTGAAAATTATTTGTAAAAAAAACTGCTATTCGATAAGAATACAGAATTTTGAACTTTTTTATATACCTATAACAATTCTTACAAAAAAAAAAAAAACTGTCGTGTGCATTATTTGCGAGATATTCGCCAAAAACTGCTGTTTGATAAGAGTAAAAGTGTTACTTCCGGTCCAAGTTTCTAAATTTTTTATAACCAAAAATTGTTCTAGTTTGAGCTCTAAATACTTTTATATTTCAAATAAATCTGTATAGAATCTGTCCAAACTCAAGTAAGAAAAGGAACAATACATTAAAATAAAATCACAGTACTATATCATATATACAGTGTGGAAACTACTTATGGAATAAATTCAGTAACTTACAAATTAATGACATTTGTCGAAAACGCTGAAACAGGTCAATTTTTATTTTAAATTGCGCACTCTTTAAATCACTGCACCTATTAGTGACGTCATTTTCTTTAGAGCTGTGACGTCATACGCATTTTTTTTTAATAGAATGCTATATTTTTTTATAATTTCATAGATAGTACTATTAAATGCCTTTTCAATGAACTAACACAAGTTAACTTTATTTTCAACAATTTTTGAGATTTTTACATTTTTACGTTCCAACCACAATAACAACAATTATAAAAACGTCAAAACTTACTAATTTATTCTTTTTTGATCAAAGCAAAATTACTATTTTTCTTGTATTCTATTACCGTCAGGTGCTATCAATTTCATCAAACAGTTTGTTCGTGTTGTTTTTTTTTTTTAATTTTTTATTTTTTTTTTAATGGAAAAATCTCAAAAACTGTTGAAAATAAAGCTAACTTGTGTGAGTTCATTGAAAAGGTATTTAACAGTACTATCTACAAACTTATAAAAAAATATAGCATTTTATTTAAAAAAAATGCGTATGACGTCACAGCCCTAAAGAAGATGACGTCACAAATAGGTGCAGTGATTTAAAACCAGCGCAATTTAAAATAAAAATTGACCTGTTTCAGCGTTTTCGACAAATGTCATTAGTTTGTAAGTTACTGAATTTATTCCATAAGTGGTTTCCACACTGTATAGTTTGTTTCGAAATATAAGAACTTAAATTTCCAGGGTACTAATGCTTTTATTGCACCACCTGCGACAATAACTCCTTCATACATTGCAAATAGGTAAACCGTCCGTACCCACTCAATAAGGAGTCCAGGTATAATAAGTATCGTCACAGAAGGTGGTGCAATAAAAGCATTAGCGACGTTGAAAGTTATGTTCTTATATTTTGAAACAGACTATACTAACTACTGTTGTATGACAATTACCTTGTTTACGCCGCGATAAAATTTTGATGTTTCTTATTTCTGTACGATAATTTTTCTCCCTGTTTTTAGGTAACATTAGGTAGAACTTGGAAACTGTAAGTGAAGTTTTTCCACACGTAGTACTCTTGTTATTAATAGGGGTGCTTTGTGATTCGACCCTTCAAGTCAATGTTGAAAATTGTAAGTAGCCTTGAAGATAGAGTAGTGGTAGTTTGGATTGTTGCTGAATCTCAATGAAATTTTCATGCTGCTAAACGAGGGGAGGAATGGGAGGCATCTTGATCTGCCTTTATTACAAAAATATTTGAGACAACGTACAAAAATTTCAAAGAACGAGGAGTGGATGCTAAAAAACCGGACGTCCACAAATCCCTGATGACAAACAAATTAATATAATAATAGCTGAAACAGTGGTAGCTCGAAAAGATCTGTGTACCATTTCTCAATTTGCAACACTTGTGGTGAAGATGATTCTGACCGCAGAAATGAATTTTGCGAACTAATGACAGAATGAGTAGCTCGAAATCCAAATAATGTTAGAGCCGTTAGTTTTATTGATGAGTGCACCTTTTTTCTTTAATGGTCGGGTACACAAGCACAATGTGAGGTGCTGGAGCGATTCAAATCCTAATTTTTTCGTGAAAAACACACTCGTGAAAACATACCCGCAGAAACTGAACATGCGACAGGTATTCTGGGCAACCACATAGTAGGGCCTCTGTTTTTAGACGAAAATTTTACACGCCAATTGCATCTTGACATGCTCAAAAATACAATCCAGCCTTTAGCTGTTGAAATTACTAAGAATAATTTGGTCAAGTCTGGTGAAATGGCGATAATTTTTCGCCAAGACGGTGCCCCTCCGCATTATTATGGGACAATGACAATAGTGGTGAAACAGGGAGTATCCTGAAAGATGGATTGGACACCGTGACCCCAAGAAAAATATTTTAGATTTGACGAAAAGATTAACTGATGTGTGCAGATCCATTACTCCAGATACTCTTCATAACATCCGTGAAGACTTTTGCAGTTGGTGTTTCTATTGCGAAGAGGTTGGGGGGGTGTTCATTTTGAAGATTTAATTTAAAATCATAGTGATGTGTTCAGAATTGTTTGTTTTATTTCAGTAGTTTCTTTTTTATTCGCCTTGTTTAAAAGTTTAATTTAATTGTTCATTTATTTTGTTAAAAACAGTATTTCTTGAAAATGAAGGAAAATGAAAAAAAACACAAATTTTGAATAGTCATTTAAAATTTTCAAGTTGACATTCATTCATTATAGCCTACAGCGCCATCTGTTAAATTTTAAAAACAAGAGATATGGTCATAAAGTTAGTATTTTCATAGTGGTTTGGTTTTATTTTTGTTTTAACGTTTTGTTCTTATACGTTTAAAAGATAACAGGGAAGGGGTATTCTTTAGACACGCACTCTATGTTTTATTTCACAATATCGAAATATTCATATAAGAAGAAAAGCTGAAAAGGTAATAATTACAAAAATCGTTGTAGGTTTGGTGATACTGATTCTCACACTGTCATCTGTTTATATATTTTCTACGTTTGTTGTCGCTGTCAAATATGTCACATTAAAAAGTATATTATTATAATATGATTATGCATTCAGGAATGCAAATTATTCAGATTTCACACTGATCAATTCGAACTTCCAAAGTAAATGTTTCCGTATTTATTAAATGTATTGCATTACATCTAATAATAGTAATAAACTTCCCTCACTCTATACATTAAAACTGTAGTATTTGATAAGAAATTTTCTGAAATCAAAATAAAGCACATCCAATGTGAATATGTCGTAGATAACTGTTTAAATAGAATATAGAAACGCACTGGCGACTAGTTCCATTGCGTACAGAAAAGTGTAAAGATAAGTATAAAATGTTCTTATTTTTATCGGAAAACCAAACATTTATTCACACTCATGTTGTAATTGATAACATTACAATGAAAATATTTGTTATAATATGAACGTATTAATTTATGTTATATTTTCTACTTTATTCAATTACATAAATGCATAACAAATATTTTCATTATCTTTATTATCTGTCATTAAACATATGGCATTTAGTTATTGCGTCTCTACAATTGCTTGACATTAATCAAAAGAGAAACATATACTTACATTGTTGCATTTAAACATCTAAAATATAATATTTATAATTTCAAAGAAATTTATTATAAATTTAATTAGTAAAAATAAAAGTGAGTATAGTTAATTTTACTTTCTTAAACCTGCATTTTATACTAAAGTATTATGATGAGATACATTTTTCACGTCCAGATTTCTGTTGGCACGAGGGAGCGTTTTTGATTTCGTGGAATGGGGGAAAAGGAGAGAAATTAAAAATACAAAATTATCTTTCTTATTCAATATATTCACCTGTAACTCTAATACAATTTTCAGGCCTCTCAAAATATGTCTTATCTTATCTGAAAAATACGACAAAACTGCATCCTTTACTTTTTCACCGCTCCTAAATTTCTTCCGACTCAGCTTTCTTCTTATTTTTGGGAACAGGTAAAAAGTGGTAGAAACCAGTCCTGGTCTATAGGCTGGGTGATACAAAATATCGGAGCTCGCTTTATGCAGGGCAGCCAGTACAACACGATTCTTGTGGACGGGATCACTGTTGTGCAGGAATAGGAATCCCTTAGTCTGGCCGACTGTAACACCTTAACCTTCTTGGGTGGTGGAGTTCCTTTTTTTATGCCACTGCATGGAGTCTTGCTTGAACGCAGATGTATAATAATTAAACCGAGTTTTATCCGCAGTAACAATTGGACTCAATACACATCTCTGTCTTCATTTCAAAGGTCTAAACACGCAATGAAATATTCCACTGATGTTGTTTTTGCGGCGGTCTGAGCATTCTCAGCACCTATCTTGCGCTGACCTCAGTCATGCCAAGATAATCATGAATAATTTTAAAATTGGTTGTATCAGATACTCTAGTCATTCTTGTGAGTTGTATCTTCTTTAGCCGAGCATCTTTCATTATTGATTTTTCGACTTTTAAAGAAGTTCTGCAATGGTCACTTCGATAGACCACCCCGGCCGTGGATCGTCTTCAAGTGATTCCCTATCTTGCTTAAAACGACTATGGCATTTAAAAATCATAGATTCTCCCGGGTAAGAATCCCCGTAAACTGACGACATCTTTTCCTGTATGGTATGAACGGACTAGTCATGTAAGCACCAGATAACGGCACGATACTTGATTTTATCCATACTTTCTTCCCGATTAAGTTGCTCTTTCGACGTTAGATTAAAGACTACTGACGCGATTACGTTAAAACTTTATATATGTACTAATAATATAATGAGTCACTGAATAGATTACGATACAAAAGACTCTGCCAGGCAGATGCTTCACGTATTCTTTCCATTGATGAGCAGATGAAGTAAGCTTGGTTGCTTGCAAGATTAACGGCTCTAGAACTCTATCATTAGACTATTGACGTTCTTCGCATGAGTTGTTTAGGCGACAAATGCGAATTGTCACATGAAACCTGGTAATTCAGAACCGTGTGGCCGTGACGACCGTCGATACTCCCTGATATACTAGAAATGGTATCCTCTACCGAGACACTACCACTGAGACCTTCGCAAATTTTATAGTTCGGACCGCCATCGCCACCAGAACATTCGCCAGGAACATGAATCATCCCAACTCACTCCTGACCAAATCGATCGTCTACGTCGTAAGTAGAATTCCTTTCTCTTAGCGAGAAGTTCATCGGAGTGGAAGGTTGATCGAATAGATGGAAGAAAATGTTGACACAGGAAAGTTAAACGGATGATGCCTGGTACTTTCCAAAAAGGATCGATACAGATACGGGCAGATACTGAAGAAATTATTAATTTTTATTTACACAAACTATCTATTATCTATAAGAGGTTTTTTCAGAATTCAGACTGCATGAAAAGCTATTTCTTCTTCTCGCAAATAATGCATTCTGTGCAGATTTGTTAATAGAATATAATAAAAGTATCAAAGAATTATATTTACATATTAAGTTTTTTAAATCTCATTTTAGTGACGAGTTTTTATTAATTACGAGTGAAGCGTAGTGGGGCGAGTGTTTAGTAAAACGAGTGTATAACAGGTTTTATACTATACCTTTTCTACTACCCATGACTCGCTGCCGTAGCATAGTGTCGGAAGAAATATTGTTTTGTAAGTCTTTGTCTTGGTTTCCCTGCTGACCTCTCTCTTACTTAAAAATCTGCCGTTTCTTCCTTTATTAACATTAATTCCAAAGTTCTTTAAAGTTTCGTACCATGTATCTATATATCTTTGCAGGACATTTTTATTAGGAGCTCCAATTATCAAGTCGTCGGATACAAGAATTTCTTGGCTATTATAGGTTGGAAATATCTGGACGCTACATAAATACCCTTTATTAGGCTGTTGGCAATTTTTGCAACATCGTCCATAACAGTTATGAAGAGAATTCCGCCCTGTCTTACTCCTTTAAGTGTGATAAAACTTCTTGTATATCCGCTTTCAGTTCTTATTATGTTGCTCGTGTTGGTGTATATACTTTTAACTGCCTTTAGTAGTTATTTTTTAATCCCTCTCTTTTCCAGCGATGACCATATCCTATACCTCGGAAGTGTATCAAATGCTTTTGCTAGGTAAATTGCATTTTGCCGTTACTCCTATAATTCGTTCCGAAATTTGCCTTAAACAGGATATCCAATCCTGCGTGCTCCTACCCGGCCTGAAACCTGCCTGACTTACTTGGAGGGTTGAGTCTGAATTTGATTTTAATAGCTTCTCTATTATCCTTTCGTATATCTTTCCAGCTACTGATAACAACGAGATACCTCTGTAATTGGAACATGTCTTACTGTCACCTTTTTTATGTAAGGGTTAATAATTGCTACTTTCCAGTCTTCGGAGACTGCTTTCCTTTCTTATGCTAAATTTATTATTCTAAGTAATAATATCCGTGTAGCATTAACTCCTATGTATTTCAGCATTTCTGGCTTTACATTGCCAATTCCGGCTGCCTTTCCTGGTTTTAGCTTTTCCACTGCTTCTGTAACGACAGCAAATAATCAAAATAAATACTAAATTACTTGTCTGTTTTAGAGCCACGTCTGGTTATATTGACAGATTGATGACAAGGGTCAACAAACATGATTTTTACAATTAAAAAAAATAGAACTAACTTCATCCCGTGACCAAAGAGCCTGTTGCTAAGTTCACTTCGTGACTGAACACAAAAAATAATTATAATATCGTAATTTACGTATTTGAGTAATCGATTAGCAAATTGATTGATTTATTAATCTTTTTCAAGATGAAGTGTTTGAAAGTAAAATGGAAATCGGTGAAAAAGAAGCCTGGAGAGCTTTTAAAAAAGTCGTCAAAAAATTTCTCGGGAACTTTAAATACCCAAATTATAAATATATCGTGAAAAACATGTTAACGAAATTCAAAGATTTGGGTTCTTCAATGAATTTATTAAATTCTCATTTGGAATATTTTCTGGAAAATCTTGGTGCTGTTAGTGAAAAAGATAGAGAAAAATTAGGAGAAAGACAAGGAGATGGAGCACAGATACGAAGGTAGGTGAAATGTCAATATGATGGCGGATTACTGTTGGATACTGCATAAAGAATACCTGCATCCTGACTACAAGAAGCGAAGTGCTAAAAGGATGTTTCAGGGGAATAGAAAAAGAGAAATTATGAATGCCATAATTATTTAGCATTTCCAATAGTTTGATAAATAAAAAATTGTAAACAAAGCATTTAACAAATATTTCGAAAGAAGCTGTTTTTTACCAGAATACATCAAATACGCTGTTTTCTCATATATTCAGTCCCAGTTTGTGATAAATCTTTAAATAACTGAGGAAAATGGACGCCATATTTAAAATCAGCACATCAAACAATATAGAAATCAATCATTACGATGAAAACACTTTTTCATGACTCAAATTTTACAAGCCGTGTCATCATATTCAATTATATAGGCATCTTATAGTTATTACTATTATGTTTTTGCTTAAATATAAATTTTAAGAAGGGTAAGTATCTTAAAAGTACTTCGTAATGACAATTATTGAAAATATATAATTAATTTTCTATTTATACAAGAATGAGATGCAGAACCAGTCTCTGTTTTCACCATTATGTCTTACAGAGTTGCAAAATTTATGAGATAAATATACGAAACCCTTCACAGCTATTATAAATAAAGATATTCCTGTATATAAACGTGTGTATATATTTATAGTTTGTTATTGTAATGCTACAAAAAATATCAAATTACTGTTCACTTAATTGCATCTCTTATAGATCTAATAGACATGCACATATATTTTCTCTTATATAAACGTACGTTAGCGTCAATCAACCGTTACTGATGGTCCCTCGTTGACTTTTATCTTCCTTTATGACCTTCGTAGTTATGCAGGTACCTGTAAGTTGTAAAATGAACTATACCTGCAGGTGATTTCACCTGTCTCCAATCTATAGACACAGAAACATTGTGCTTAGTATGCAGTAGATGCAACGAATTTAAATGAAAACATGTACGTATATATGTATTCTGTCCGTAACGCCAAGCATGGAATATATAAAAACTCTCCAAACAATTTAAACAGGAACTTGTATCGTCCAACGTAAACCAAATTCTTAAGTTTAGTAGAGTTCTAAATAATCCAACAACGTAGTAAACGATGATGCCTGTGCTATAAATTAATCGGTTAAATTAGTGATACTTTGCGAAAATCCGAAAAAAAGTCAAATAAGCTCGTCTTTAAGCATGTACCAATTTGATTTTATCTTTAAATGACGCAAAAAAAGTACATGCTTTATGTTTTCGATATATTGTGTAGGTTGTTTATAAACTTTTAAATATATAGAGTGATTCACCACAGAAGACCGCAGTGTGGAAAAAGACAAAACTTCTAAAATTTCATTTTATTTTGGCAGATACAGTGCCACACAACTTAAAATTATTTTCAATTTTCCAGAAGGAAGAGAAGTACACAATAAAGTAATGTAATTTTAAATGTGACATTGAGCATTTAATGATATACGCAGGTAACCTTCCTATAACCCGGTAGATACGTTCTTAAACGTTCAGTGTTGTGCAAAATCGTGTTATATGAGACTAGAAACCAGTATAAAAAGGAGGAGTTATGTTCCAAAAGCTTTTAAAAAGATTTTTTTGAAATTCTGTTTAAGAAACTTTATTTTTAAATTCAATATACGATAATTCATTTTTATTAGGAAACAAAACAAAAATATACATATTACATATTTAATTTCATTTAATGTATACTTTATTTAATAATTTTCGTTGGCATCGCTGCTGAGTACAATTAAACGAGAAAGTTTGTTTGTCTGAACAATATTATCTTCACTTTCTGAACTTTCTTCTAAATTTGGTGCAGCTCCCGCCCTTTTAAGAAATCTTTATGTTTGCTTTGTTTGCTTACCCTTACAAAATCGTTGTAAATTGCAATTTTGCAGCTTCCATTTGAATTTTAAGCTTCTTTCAGACAAAGGGTTTGCACTCAAGAAAAATAATTCTAGGTTTTTTGCTAAGCCTAGGGCTTCCTGTAATTTTTTAGTGTAAAATTATTAATTCTTCATAAGAATTATTGTCCTCAGAATCGAATGGATTTACTTCGAATGGCATTTCCACGAAACCTTCTTCCTCAATTTCTTCTTCGACAAACAACGCTTAAATGTCTTCATTAGCCATATTCACAAATCTTTTTCCTCCGATCGATTTAGCAAGTTCCAATTTGCCGCAAATTTCATTTTCTGTCGATTCGAGCACATTTTCTATTTCAACTGCTGTTGGCCATACATTTTCTCAACACCCGTTTAATGTTGATATTTTCAGTTCTTTCAACGACAAGAATATTCCAAGCTTCCTCTACGTCAATAGATTCTGAATCTGTTTTGTCTAAAATCCATTGTAATGATCTTCTGATGTAATAAGTCTTAAAGGTATAAATAATGGCTGGAGCATTGAAATAGTGTTAGGTGATCGAAACTCTATTTGGGCGTTAGGATTATGTAAATCCTGTGGGTGACCTGACACATTATCAATTAATAATAGCGCTTTGAAATCTAAATTTTTCTGCTTCAAATATTTTTCAACCTCTGGTACAAAAATATTTAGAAAATTAAATTTCAGTTACTCAAGCTTTTGAATTTGCTTTTCAATATAACGGTAATATATTTTTATTTACTACATTAAGTCACCAGGACTCAAAGATCTATAAATGAGCATAATTTTGTCATTAAATATCCCGATACATTGCTGCACAAAAGTAATGTAACATTATCTTTTGATACTTTAAATCCCAGCGCAGTTTATTCATTTTTTATATAAAGTCTCTATTGGGTGGGTATTGAATAACGTTTTTGAGTTTGTCAAACCAACTCTTACTAGCAACAAAATTTGGGTTGAGAGAAGATTCTCTATTTTCTTAAGTTGTTTATAAATCTTCAAAGCTTTTTGTTTAATTTTAAAACCGTGTGTGGAATCTTTTTTGCTACTATCATTTATCCAAATGCTAAGTGCCTTTCCCATTTTTCTCAATTACTGGTGCACGTGGACGAGCTGCATATCGAAGAGCCTGCAACAACAGCACTTCTATTTTGTTTTTCACTTTTCCTTATTGTTTGGACTGTTACCTCATTTATATTTAGTGTTTTTGCAATGTGTGATGTTTTTTCCGCTTTTGAAAGGCCATCCAAAATTTGCGTTTTTACTTCTACAGATATGACCTTTCTCTTAAACTTTGTTTTTCTTATTTTTATTATACATAGTTTGGACAAACGTTTAATTTTTCGACAGTTAGGCTTGATAAAAAAAAATAGTAGCACTTTAACACTTACCCAAAATAATAAGTTAATCTTTATTGCAACAATATTAAACAAAATAATTTTATTCTAAGTTCAAATAAACTAGATTTTCTTAAAATTATTTCTATATGTTATTTCACAAACTTCAATTATGCAATAAAAATTATTGATTATTGCTTATCCACGAAGTCAACTCTTGCAACACAAAATACAAATGAACTCAAGTTTATTAGGAAAAAACAAATATGTCCTCTTAAATCATATATATGTAATGTTAAACAAAAATTCCGTAATCCTGTTGTAAAAGTAACGTGTTATAAGGGGGTTACCGGAATTTTCTTTTCGTGTTAGAGTGGAACCGTGTTGTACAATACCGTGTTATAGGAGGGTTACCTGTGTTTTAACTCTACAGATCAAATTATAGCAATTTTATGTAAGGTAGGTACTCTACCGCATGTGTCAAATATCATTAGCTATAGGGATTCAATGTTTACGTGCGATTTATACGTATAGAAGTAACACGTGGCAACGTGGCACCCCTACTGTCCGTCACCAATCCCGGCAACAATCGACATCACAACTATTTTCTCCGATCTTCCCTCTTCTCCCCACCAGATTTTACATTCAATGTTTAGCTGCGAACACGTTGCGATCTAGTCTGCAATAAAAGCTGTCTTATTACTGGAACGGGAAACATCAAATGGCCGCGGCGATCTCCTGATCTAGTAGTTTATTATTATTTTCAGAATCCTTTTTTATTTACCTTATTAGGGTTATTTTTTAATTTTATTAGAATTACGCTTTTGTTTGTGTCATGCAGCGTGAACGCAGCTTAATAATTCTCTGCATTTACTGAAAGGAAAAAGAAAAACAAATCCTTGCAACTCGTAAATATTATTTCTGAACGCATTACAAACACCCAAGTCAGTGGTCCAATACTTACTGCTAACTTGTATTTTCGAGCATGTATCGGTCGCGCTGGCATTGGAGAGGAAAGTAGGGGTGCCACGTTGTCACGTGTTGCATGAATTGGTCGCCTTGGCTAATGAAAATTGACACATGCTGTATACTTACCTAATAGTATAAAGAAAGCTAAATGTTTCTGTTTTGTAAGAAATAATCTTGCAATTTTTACTGTGTTTTGTCCTAAGTCTAAGTGTTTTACTAGAAAGTCAAACTGACACTTCGATTTGACATTATTGTGACGTTAAGAATGAAATAGTTATTTACGAGACAAGTGCAGGAAGACTATTTTCCCCCATGAGCACACATTGGAAGCACTAGCGACCGACGGGAAGCGAGTGCTTTTAATTACGCGAATGCGTGGAAGATGTCTTCATGCAATTGGTTTGTACAATATTTTTTGTAAGAGCATAAATTAAAAGAATATTATTGATTAAAGTGACTAGTATCAAACCTAACCTAAAATAGATTACCTAATTAATTTAAGCGCTTCTTGTACGTACCTATTACTTACATTTAAATTTAGTTTAAGTTATTATATTCTTGTTTCTGACGTTTTTATTCTTATATTTATAATGAATTCATCGCTTTTTGGGTTGATTACAATTAACTGCCAATTTCAATGTTACTTGAGAAATAGTTAAGTACCTAGATGGCGCCACAAATTTATTGGAAGAATTTTTAATTATTACTCCTATTTTCCCAACTTTTAGTGAAGAATAATCGAAGGAAGTAGTATTTTATAGACTAAATTTTATTACTATCAAGTTCAATTTTTTTTTAATTCTCCCAAAAAGCCAGTGTTTTTTGCAATTTTCACAGTCGGGAAATATTCCTCGCTGGTCGAGCGAAGCATGCGCCAAATGTCACTTTACAGGCGGTGAGTACAAAAATGATGTGTTTTTTTTCCATGTTTTCATTAACATCACGTTTTATTGAAAATCTCGAATTGAAGACGTTATACATCACAATTATAGGCAACTTATACATATTATAATTTCGTATGGATACAACGAAAAGTCAAAAAAACAGCTCTATTCTTTATTATTACAAATTTCGGTTTCTTTAATTTTCAATTTTTTCATCACATCAATCAGACTCTTTACGAGCTCCCTGTCACTTTTGTCCTTCAAATATGTATTATTCTCATTCGTCAGATCGTAGCTCTATACAGGATTAGTTTTAAATAGCGTCATTAAAAAAAGGGGGTGAAAGAAAAATATTAGTAATGCCCGTACAAAAAAAATCGCGGTCCAGTATGCACGCAGTGACGAGAAATTGATTTTTCTTTCCTAGGGTCCGAGCCTGTCGCAATTAATATAGAAACATAATAATTTTCATGTAGAGGAATTTAAGTTTTAAAATAATGTACTTCTATTTAACGAAAAATAAACATGGTAATGCACCGCGGTTGTCGACCTTTTCCACATAAAGGCGTGCAATTCACAAAAAAAAACATCGCCAGAGAAAATCTTTTGAATTGTAGTATTTACGTAAATGCGTACAGGATAAACAAAGTTATGGACCCACTTTAACTACATTTTGGCCCTAAAAATTTAAAAATTTTTGATGAGTTACAAATATATTTTTTTTTTGATTTCAGATTCGCATAGCCCGGTACCTATTCAGCGGTAACCCTGTATATTTAAAAAATCTCGGATGTCCCCTGAAAACTTGCAAATTCGTAAACAAGCTGTAATAGTTATTTACAAACCATGTACAGGAAGGCTAAGTTCCTGAATTAGCCCATTTTTAAAGCACGAGCGACTTAAAGAAGCGAGTGCCTTTAATTGTGTGAATGCGTGCAAGATGTCACACTTGCGTGACATATATTTTAAACAAATAAAATTATAATCATGAAACTATACTAGTCACACATTAAAATTACGAAATATACTGAGATAGTTATCTTTTTCATTTTAATTAAAACATCTTATATATGAAGACTATCATCTATATAATTTAATTATATTTAGATTTTTTTTATACGTAACGTCAACAATTTTCTAGTAGTTAGTATTTTATTTTTTTATATTTGAGCTCAAGAGTGGAATAGCCGAATAGCAGAGGAAGATATATACTATACATACGTAACTATTAATTGACGTTTGGCAATTATGTTTCAATTTTCACCTTAAAAAATAAAGACAATATTATCAAGCACTTGTGATGCTTTATGTAATAATTTTCACTATATATTTTCTTGTTAATATCACTATTTGAGAAGAATTTGGACAAAGTTGTAATTCAGTGTCCTTCAATATAACGAATTACTACATTTAATATAATGTATCGTCAAACTATAATAATTGCTTAATAGATTATTTTATTGAGAAGTGTGCTGATGGTTTACCGTTGCGCATTGTGAAAAATATATAATTATAATGGAGAACTTTTTCAAGTGGTTTACGGCAAATAAACTTCGATTTAATTCAAGCAAAATAGTAATCATTTTATTAGATACTAGAAATTATTATTAATTATAATTATTGCTATAGGTATCGTAAACAAAATTGGGAATTGCCTTTAAGTGGAGACCTAATTGCTATGAATTATGTAAAAAACTATGAGCAACTTTGTAACTAGTTTTCTTTGAAAACTAGTAAATTTCGAATATTTTAACAGTTTACTATATTTAGAAAACTAGTAAATTTCGAATATTTTAACAGTTTACTATATTTATTTACATACATATGGCATGCTTTTTATATTCTTCTTCTATCAATCGGCTATATTTGACCTAGAAACTTGTCATTCGTTGTATGTTAAGAGTGAACCCACTATGGAATTTTGTCGACCACTCTTTATTCAATATTTTATCATTGGCTTGCATATATAAATCTGGGCTTGATATATGTAGTAGGTGAGGTTATGATTATCATACATTTATGCTTCCTTAAAGGGGCTTACGCAGAGGTGCCGATTAACTGCCGTGAGGTAGGACGTAAGGGGGTGGCGCAATATGCGCTAATGTAAATTCGTCGATGTAAGGTATTCGTTAAAATAAAACAAACAGCAGAAATGTTTGTTTTTCTTATTATATTTTTGCATGAAATTGAATACAAAGGATTAATTAAAGTTTCGTTGGGAGTACTTTCATATAATTCAAATTATTTACTCCTACATTTCACTCTCAAAGTTGGCAAAATTTACAACATCATAACACAGTTTCAGA
This sequence comes from Amphimallon solstitiale, assembly GCA_963170755.1. Taxonomy (NCBI): domain Eukaryota; kingdom Metazoa; phylum Arthropoda; class Insecta; order Coleoptera; family Scarabaeidae; genus Amphimallon; species Amphimallon solstitiale. The sequence goes on along the minus strand of OY720676.1, from coordinate 62,491,998 downwards.
AACTTTATTTTAAAAACTAATTCCAGTCGAACATGCATTGAGCCTTTGTTTATTTATATTTTAAATTTCGTTTTGATTTTCGTAAATAAAACCGGTACTATTGTTTTAACGAAACTTTGTAAAGTTCAGAATTTACATTAGCGCATCCGGCGCCACCTCCTTACGTCCTACCTCACGGCAGTTAGTCGGCACCTCTGCGTAAGCGCCCTTAAATTTAACGGAAAATTCTCCTTCTCTTGTGTTAAGTTCAACATAAAACTTTAAAAAGTATAACATTATTGTAATAATTTCTATACAATTAATGAATCTTTGAAGTTGAATTTAAGAAATCTATGTCACACACTGTTTTTATTATATATTTATATATTCAATTTGATTTTAAATACTTAAATTCTTATTATTTGTATTATATTATAAATTATACCTTTTAAACAAAACAGTATTTTATGTGTTACTGTAAATTATTGGAAAAGAATCGGGAAGACTAATTTTGATGTGACAAATGACTCTCTAAAAATCATTTCAAAATACGTATTTTACGAAAGCACCAAACAAATGATTATTGGAATTGTGTTAAATCTAAACAAAACCTTTTCAGAATAACCGTATTATATACAAATATGAAATATAACAACTTTCTCTATACAATTCTCTAAACTTGAAGAAAACTCTGTATAGAAAATATTAATCATCAGGCTAAAGCTTCTAGGCTTTCATTGGTAATTATTTTCTTTAATTTACATTTCGTTTGATGTAAATAGTTCGACCCTATTCGACTCTTCTTCACAATCGGTATTAAATAACCATTGAATTCAAATAGGTGACTTACGCATAAGTATCCAGTTATGTTAATTTTTCTCAAATCATCCTCGTAATTAAGTTGACGTCAAGTTTCTTATTTGCATCCATTATAAGTTCCTGTAATATTCCTGGCGACTGTGTCAATTATGTATGATTAAACTAATGGGTGTCATTAAAAATACAGAAAAGAAAATGGCCGTAATTTCTAAAGTAATAAGTCTATTTAATAGGTTAACGCGTTATGTTGCATCACAAATAAATAGATATGCAAAAACAAACATATATTATCGTGTTTATAACAACATAATATATAAATATATGGAAGTACCGGGTGCGCCAAATTTTAGTTCCAACCCTAATCGAAAGTTCTAAGTACGTGAAGCATATTACATAACTAACTGATTTATGAAGCTCCTCATCCTGAAATTTTATTTATTTTTAGTAACTTTTAGGTCATTATGATTTTTTTTCTCTTTACAGGATGGTTCTTCATCCAATATTAACCATGCCTGTCCAATATTCAGTCGCTGAAAAGCTCATGGTATTTGGAGAGGGTGTTTGAAAGATGGTTCAGAAGCTGCACGTGTGTATGAGAAAAGAAATGAATCACTACGCAGCGCCGGCTGCAACCTTCATAATGCACGTATCGATTCCAGAAGTTTCAATTTTAGCATATTCCGCGATGACTAATATATTAGAATTCTATACTCTTCTCTGGAATGCGTGATGCCGTATCCTTTGTAGTTGCCGCTGCCCTTCACGGTATAGCCGCGAACATGCTCGAGCTTGTTACAATACTTTTTTAATCTTAAATTTTACGTTAATCTTAGTGAAAAGTGATAAAATTTTTATTTTGAAAATGTGAGGTTAGAATACAGTCTTTATGTTTAAAACAGTGCAAAATACTAAAACTTTAGACTGTTAAGTCAGTAATAAAAATCGTACCGGCAAGTGTTATTAGCAATTCTCGTTTTAATATTCGATCTAGTAATTTCAGCGTTTGTAGCACTGGTGGCTGGTGAATACGTTTTGGAAGTGCACGTACATACATAGACAAGACTTATTCGTTTATTATCGGTGATATGCTAGGTATCTGGGAATATATCGCCAATAATAAACGAATAAGTCTTGTCTATGTACGTCCACTGCCAAAACGTACTCTCTAGCCGCCACTGGTTTGTAGAAAAAACAATGATTATTTTTATTACAAAATTTAAATAATTCGTAGATATACATAGCAAGCATGGAACAGTTATGATTTTCGATTCTTGAGAATAGTCGTGACAAATGCCCAACTCCACCAAAATAATAATCTTTTTTTGTAAAATTAAAACATAAGAAAGCGAACTCCAAACCCCATGCCAAAATTCCATACCGTATGCGTGAATGAACATAAGCAAAATAAGTGATTAATGGAAGTCGGTTTAGATTATTTCCCATATGACATATTGCATAAAACGCGCTGCTTAATTTCCTGCACAGATTTTGTACTTGTTCGCACCAATTCAGAGAATTATCTAAAAGTATACCCAAAAAATTTTAATTCAATGATTGAATTGGGTTGGGTTACATTGAAATGCAGATTAGTTTCATTGCTCCATGTCATTATGTCATGCACATTGTCTGTACTTCGTATATTAAATGTGAATTTATAGTGTCTCTTATTTATTTACATTTTCTTTACATATTCTAAACTAAAAATTTCGACGTCTTCGCCGCGGGTATCGGGGGTAGTGCTCATGGGTGGAGCTTGCAATGCCCCACTACCATGTATTGGTTTGCTAAATGCTAGTAAAAATCTAAAGTGTATAGTTCCGAGTTTATAAGTACAGCCCTTATAGAGCGATGCATTCGAAATGACATACGTATGATGCTTTAAGTGCTAATTGTCTCTGTTCAAGCTACACATACTCTACGTAACGTAGGTGTTAGTAATATTTTGTATCATTTATTCAGTCTGAAGTCTAGCCGAGTCTAGGCGCTACAGGAATGTAGATTGTAAGGTTTTTTTAGTCAGAGATGTATTCAATAAGTCAAAAGTTAATATTTGAGATGGTATTCTGATTAAATGATAATCCGATAGTGGAAAAAGAAATATTACTTCGTACGTGTGAATACTTGAGTATTATTTTGTTGAACAGCACTAATGTCATTGTGTTGATTATCTTTTCCATTGGGCGTATTGAAAATCGTTCTATAAAACAATTTATATCTGTACGTCAGCATTAATATTTCATAATTTTACGTCCACGTTTTGAAGTCTCCTGGTACCGAAAAAGTGATCTTTAAAAAATTTCTCTCTCTGTGTGTGTGTGACTGTCTGTCAGTGTGTTTGTGACCACGATAACGATCAAATAGCTATAGATATCAATTCAAAATTTTGTATTTTCGAGTAAGATCTCCGTCTTGAGATCTGATTAGATTTTCAGTAAAATTAGTAGAACGGAAGTAGTAGTTTATTTCAGTAAAAAAATCGAATTTTGCCAATATTACGTCAACTACTAAGATTAAACAAATTTATAATGAATTCAAATGTGCTCAAAATTAAATTTGAGTTGATTTTCTGTTGTTTATTTTTTATGGCAAAAGCATGTCTCTTACAGATCAAAAGATCAATTGATCAAAAAATCGAAATCTAGTTGTTCTAAACAAAGTTACAGAATCTTACACCAATATCACTTACAGATTTCTGTAGCGTGAAGTTTTCGAAAATAAAGATTCTGATAAATTTTCTATATTAGTTTTACATTATTTTTCACTCACTTGTAAATGTTAGAAGTCTTTTATTATTATAATTATTATAATTATAAATATAAAATAGTGGAAGAACTAAAAAAGTGTTTTATTTATGAATCATGTGTAATGTTTTTGTTTAAGTTTGTATTTATGTAAAAGTTATCAAAGTATACCAGAGAATATGTTCAATTTTATTAAATGTAATACAACATAATATAAATAAATTTTACAAAAAAAAATCTTTATTAATGTTATAACGGTAAACCAAGATTACTAAATAATGTTTTCAATTTTATGAAATGTAAAATAATATTTAATCAAATATCTACTAAACCGTAACAGAACAATTTCTACCGGGTGTCAACGAGATCATGTATCAGCACGCCATTTATTTATTAGTTAAAATAAAACTTTGAAATTCGGACCGTATATATGAGTGATTGGGGGGCTTCTTCAGGTACACTCAGTTTTTCTATAGCACTTCCGGTCAAACCGGAAGTGACGTTAATTTTGAATTTTTAAATACAACATTTATTATTTCTGTTCATATTCTGTGTCTTCTGAAAATTTGCCATCTAGTGCAGGTTAACTTTTGACATTTCTGTCAAAGATGGCGGTATCTGTTAAATTTATCCATTAAAGTGAAACTGCTTCGCAACGATTGTCGAAATGTAACAACCATCAAAGTTAGCTTTGAAAACAATTAAGAAACGTATTTTTCACATTTACACGCATTGGCGAAGGAAACATGTATTTCACGTTGAAATTACTAAAGAAAATAGAAAAAAAAAATTTTCATTTTCAAATGACAGGTACTCGTTTTTTAAATAGTAACACCTATTTTTTATTACAGTGCCATATTGGCATAATTTTTAGCTTTCAAGTGATATAAAATATGCTGTGGTTTAGTGGTAGACAGGTAGTACAAAACATAAAATGTTTTAAAAGTAGTCTAATTCCAAAGACTACTTTTAAAACATTTTATGTTTTGTACTACCTGTCTACCACTAAACCACAGCATATTTTATATCACTTGAAAGCTAAAAATTATGCCAATATGGCACTGTAATAAAAAATAGGTGTTACTATTTAAAAAAACGAGTACCTGTCATTTGAAAATGAAAAAATTTTTTTTTCTATTTTCTTTAGTAATTTCAACGTGAAATACATGTTTCCTTCGCCAATGCGTGTAAATGTGAAAAATACGTTTCTTAATTGTTTTCAAAGCTAACTTTGATGGTTGTTACATTTCGACAATCGTTGCGAAGCAGTTTCACTTTAATGGATAAATTTAACAGATACCGCCATCTTTGACAGAAATGTCAAAAGTTAACCTGCACTAGATGGCAAATTTTCAGAAGACACAGAATATGAACAGAAATAATAAATGTTGTATTTAAAAATTCAAAATTAACGTCACTTCCGGTTTGACCGGAAGTGCTATAGAAAAACTGAGTGTACCTGAAGAAGCCCCCCAATCACTCATATATACGGTCCGAATTTCAAAGTTTTATTTTAACTAATAAATAAATGGCGTGCTGATACATGATCTCGTTGACACCCGATATATTCAGATTTCTGGCGGTGCAATCAATCCCCACCTAAACAAAGTAACTCCGTCCTGTCTTGGATTGCAAGAATATATCAAATATTTGACAGCAGGTGGCGTACTAAAAGAGTGCCAAAATTGCATTTCGTACTTATCAAATTACACATTTATCTGAATAAATACAAAAAAACGTTTCTATAAATTAATATTAATAATAATATTTTATACGTCGGTACGCATTTATTTATGGATTCTATATTTATATTTAATATTTTATGACTACTAATAAAAAATGGAAAAACCAAATGCGTCAGGACATGTAGATCAACATTATAAGAATATTTCATCTAAATCATTTTTGCATAAAGTTTAAAGGTAGCCTGTAATCTGTAATTATTTGAAAATGTACCTATACAACACCCTTAAAGATGAGTCCATTGCTAGGCACACTTATTTACGTTCTTATATCGTTTTTTAGCATAATACTGTAAGTGAGATTAAATTTACGACCGGTGTATTGTGACATACATATATCTTGTAGTAATTAGAGCAAGCTTTTTGATTCATGCCTATTTACTGTTTAAAAATTCTCTTACAATTACTTTCGAACTTAATTTTAATTTTCGTAAGATTATCATACAAACCCAAGCGTTTTTAAAAACATTTCATGCATATTCCAGAATGTATTGTTATATGTTTAGACCAGTGACTATGCTCATGTAACGTAACTTGGCTCTGTTTTCATTTCCAGCAATGCTATTCAAAATTATTCGGTCTGTTTGTTTAACCTTTATTCTTCGGCGTGGAAGAATTTAAATACAGAAATATGCACCATTGTAAATATTCAAGTTGCCATTACATTCAATTTTTTCCAATTGAATGGTTCATATTGTATTCGATATTTATTTACTCTGCATAAATACGTATGTACATTGTATCATTATTACTAAAAAATAAGAAATAGCAAATATATTTTTAATATCATTCATCGAAAATATAAATTGCATCTCTTAATGAATATGTCGTCTACCTTTAAGATATTTATGTATACAACCAGTGATAGGAAAGTATAAGTCTTTGCAAAAAGTTGTTAATGATTTCTCGAAATAATTTCTGTCAATTTTGTAATATTATAAGAAAGACGCATTTTTCAGTTTTTATAACATCTGTATCGTCAATAACGTATGTCCCTAAAATTTTAGCACATAGCATGATGCCGGAAAATATCAAAATATCGCGGGTGACCTGGCAATATCTCCTAAGTGATGTAACCTAAAGTTTACAGGAGACATAAAAAACTACTTAGTTTTCGCAGTAAGAACATTTCTCATAATTTTCTTCTGCCGAATAGTATGATTAGGTAACACATAATATAATTTGAGCAAAAAATATTTAATTATAAATTGTGTCGTTTTAGAAGTTAGATAGGAGATGTTGTCTTCAATGTTTTGACTTATAGGAGATTTCGAACTGCACTGCGTTCAAACTTAGGAGTAGTTGCAATTTATAAAAAAATATTCAACTTCTTCAATAACAGAATTTTATTCCAAAAAACTCAAAAATACATAGGTACTAGACATTAACAAAAAAAAAAAAAAAACGTAAACATTTACCCACAAAAAGTGTTTATAAAAAATAAACTTAAAAAAAATGCTATCCATTTTGTACTATAGTTGAAACGTAACCCAACGAAAAACGTAAGAGATATAAATTTTATTCTTAAGTATAGGTTATAGGTATTATTCTATGCATGTAAAATACTATCATAAAAAGAATGAGTGTCCTTTGGAAGAACAGATTTCAATTCCTGCAAATGCTGCCACTTTTCGGTTTTAATTTTAGGTGGAGCATTAAACAAAGGGGGATAATTGAAAATTGGAGATATGGTTTTTGGTCGGATAGGAAGTTCGATGTAATCATTATTATAATCAAGTTTGACTTCTATTGTTCCATTGGGTTTATACTTTATCCACCTTATGTCATTGATTACGGGATCAGAAACTTTTCTTCCCGGTCGAATTGAGGAATACCTTAAATACTGAGATGACGAAAAATCTCTGAAAAATGCGTAATCCAAAATTTTTACACCATACGGCTTAGGTGTTTTTCTGGCTTCTGTGGTCACGGACGCGTAGTCACTAGGCAAGTGGATTTCTCTATGTCTAAGACATCGTTCGATTACACTGTGAACCGAATCACACTCCATTTGAGTGTGACCCGGTTCAAGATATTTTTGGAAGACTATAATATCATACTTAATAGCAAAATTTAGCAATGCGTTAGCCAAAACGTTATTGCGGTTTTGGTAACCGCACCCGTCTGAGTAGATAATGATAGGAGTTTTGGACAAAGAAACACAGTTCTCTTCCAGATAATTTATAATGCAGGTAGTGAATGTGGATGCTTTTAGTTGATTATTCTGATTTTCGGAGAACCAATAGCACATTACATTTCGAGATTTTAAATCATACACAGTAAAATTGTGACAACAAAGTTTTGTTTTGAAATATATTTTGTTAGCTGGAAGATAGGGGCATAGTTTCACAGCCTGTAAGTCGATCGTTAGTACTATAAGCTCTCCTCTATCTGCTTTTAGTTTATCTTCAATTTTCGATTGCCTTGCACTTTCTTTTCTTTGGGTATGAGCTTTGTATTCCTCTTCTGTGACATTTCCATACTTGAAAGAAAAGCATACATTGCACTGATCTTTCTTTGGAGTGTATAAAGCTAGGTTTTTTTCTTTAAAGGTTTTAACAAACACGTTGCGCCCTAAAGGAGTTAGATCCTTTTCTTTGCAGAAGCAGTCTGTATAAACTCCGTACAATTGACTCATAGTTTGAAACGAGTACTCTAAGTATAATTTTAGTGTGTCGCGACGACAGTAATGAGAAGGAAGTTTGGGTAAGCTTTGAAAAAATTCTTCCAAAAACTTATAGCTCTCGGTATATCTTTGCTTTACAAAATCCTTGGTAGAAATTCTCGTAGAAGTATCTTTAGCCATACCGTAAGAGCTGTTGTCTACCCAATACTGAATAGTCTTATAGCCGATATCTAGAGTGTTGAGAAACATGGTACGGCATACCTGCAGGTTTTCCTTTCCGTCATTTAGGTAATAGTTATAAGTGCCGATCCTTCTTCAGTGTTCTTTGGTTTTTTTTAAAGTTGGGGTTTTAAACACATGCGACGCTATAAAAACCTTTCGCTGATCCCACTTCATATTCCAGAATTGATTAAAAATCTCGTGCCTGCAGTCTTCTGTAAACTCCTTACAATATCTCACTTTCGAGTTCATACACATTTTTGAGCTACAAGTTTCTTTTAAAGTCCTTCCTCTTCTTGGCATGTTCTGTTTAATCTTTTCACCTCTTTTTCTCGTGAATCCTAAATACGCTTCTCCTTGCATTCGAAGTCTTTTATTTTTATTTCTGATCCAGTCATGTTTATCCGGTTTTCGCTTTCTTTTTCTTGCGCTGTTTATTGCATTTTGGTTTTGTACCCCGGTTTCATCTTCTTGTTTCTGTTCCGATAAACCTTTTAAGCTACCGCTATCAGAACTATCCTGACTATGGTTTAAATATTTTTCTGAAGACTCATATGTTTCGTCTTCGTCATCACTGAAAAATTCATATGGCACAAGAGGTTTTTCTTGTTCAGTCTCATGGATTTCTAATATTATTCTTTGGTCCTCTATAAAATTTAAAGAAGAATAATTTATTGTGTCGTTATCATCACAGCCAATATTACCCAAAGAAATATTTTCATCGCAGGTTGTGTTCTCTATACCATTCGGTATAGTATTATTATTATAATTAATCAAACTTTCCTCTAAGTTGCAGTCTTCAGTCTGAGATCCGAGTGGAGGTAAGTTGTCAGTATTTTTCCACGTTGTATCGTCAATATGATTGTTTTCCAAATTAACCTCTTCAAACAAAATCGGAGCATTTTCCAAATCAAAAATATCTGGAGAAAACTTTGTATTAATATTTTCCTGTTTTTCGTTTTCAATTTCCATTTCTATACCTTCATTTTTATTTTTGGTATCCAAATAAAGTAAATTACTATTTTCGTTTAAATGAACCATGGAAAGTATTCGAATTGTCCTTTCGGAAACCGCCATACTAAACAGCTTAATTTCTCCTATCTGACTTGTAAGATTCTCGGGTGTAAAATGCAAAATCTCCTATCTGAAACAAACGGAATAATTAGGTTTATTTACTGATTACTCACTTTTATGCTATCAAATTGTATACATTCATGTGTTACGAACATATAACAATAGTAGAAAAACTTCATAAACTTACCAGAGCAGATTTTTCCGGTTAAAAACGAACAGGAAGGTTGCAACGTTCTGTCAGCCATAACAACTCTACACAAACTGGCGACATAGGACTTGTTGCCACGATTTTTTCACTGTCATTCACGTAGGAGAAATTGATACAGGCGTTTTAACGTGCTTTCAATTTTTTTATCAGTTAGGAGACTTTACATTACAATGCAAAAAGATACGTAGAATTCAAATCTACCAATAACTCATTTTCGCTAAAAATGGCAGATAGAAGATATTGCCAGGTCACCCGCGATATGAAGTTAGATTAGAAAGAGAAGATTTTGAATATTGGATATTTTATTGACAGTTCAACTTTAGTAGTTGGCTGCGTTAGAATGCTTTAAAAATTAGATCTCCGAAAATCTGTTTATAATTTAACTGGGCGGATGCCCAAAGCTGAAATATTTCAGTATATACGTAAAATCAATTATTATGCAATAGCTGATTCTGAGAATGGTATAATACGTGTGTACTTTTCTAAAAGTGGATGGACATTCTTTAAACCTACACACAAACAACTAATGGGAATGCCAAAAATAGGAGTGTGTCAGTCAGGAAATTGTCACAAAAGTAATAGTCCAGGAGGTAGCATTGCAAATGAAAAAGTCATAGTATGCCGGCTTATTTTGATATCGATAGTTGATCTCGTACAACTATTCAGCGAACCGCTCGTCAGCTACTTAAGTAGTAATGGGTCCGGTTGTGGTAGGCTGTGATGTAATTAAAAAGGAATAAGTAATAGAACGTCGGTTGAAACTTTTTTTATAAATAGTTGACATCATAGGGAGTTGAAAAAAATCGTCCGCTGCATCATGGAGGGGAGATTATGCGTTAGTTGCTCGCATAAATTTGAAAAAAAAAATACGAAACTAAAATAATAGTACAGTGGATGAAGTTGAACTAGGTGATCGTTTACATAATTAAAAGTATGAAAACAACAATCAGCTGGGTGTGTAGTGGTGGCAAGACCGTCAGCTGACACAGTAAAGCTAAATATTATTCGAGCAATGCACGGTATCTTTCAGGGTCCAGGTAACAGAACTACGCCATTCTCGCACCTAACTGAGTAATTTTCGCAAACGTAATTAATAAACTCATATTGTCAAATTTTACTAGCATGGTGACAATTGATTTATAATCTCGGGAAAAATAATATGTGTAAAACAATATCATACGAAAACATGTATGAAATGCAAGGTGACGATTTTATTTCAACACAGTATGATATCAACTACTATCAAATTGAACCGATAATTTTGAATTTTCTCAGAAAGTATTTGTCTAATCTACAATATTTATAACATCCCCTTCAAAGTAGTCTCTCTGCGATATTATACACTTTTGCCAACTTAGTTTAAAGTTTGAGAAGCATTGGTGGAACGCCTCTTTAGGTATCGCTTTGAGCTCGATCTGCGATTTTGTCCCATCTCATCTGTTTTTGGAAAACGTTGTCCTTTAAGTGTCCTATCTAATTTAAGAAATAGGAAAAAGTCAAAGGAGGCCAAGTCCGGAGAATAGGGTGGATACGGCAACACAACAGTTTTGAGTTTTGAAAAAAAAAAACTCTTGGATAAACAAAGGGGTATGTACCGGTGCATTTTCTTGGTGGAAAATCCACTAATTGTCTCTCAAAAATTCGGGTCTTTTTCTTGTATTGACTAAAGAAAATTTGCTCAAAAGTAGTAAATAATACTCATTGTTTACTGTACGGCTGCTCAGTAAAAATTCATGATGAACTATTCCATCGTAGTCGAAGAAGGCTGTTAAAAGGACTTTGGCATTTAACCGCATTTGATGTGCTTTTTTAAGTCTAGGCTCCTCAGAAAACTAACTAAACATTTGATTAGCGACCGTTACACGATGCTCTGTTTGTTGAGAATTCAGCAATTTAGGGACGAATTTTGCTGCCACCCGTTTCCTGTTTAAAAAATTAGTAAAATTGACTTCACATGGCCCATATGAAATTCCTATTTCTTCTGCAACCTCCCTAATAGTAATTCTTCTATTGGCAAGTAAAATCGTTTTTAACTTTTTCCACACTTTCATTACTGGAGGACGTGCGAGGACGCTCAGAGTCTCGTCATCTTCAATGCTATCTTGACCTCCCTTAAAGCGTTCGTACCATTCGTAAACTCGTGGCTCTGACATAGTATAATCGCCAAAGGCCTTCTTTAACATTTTGAACGTTTCGATGCACTTATTCCTGCTTTTAACACAATATTTCAGAAAAATTCTTTGATCCGACATTTCGCCACCCCAAACAATTAGCCGAACATACTGAATAACGCTCGCTTATTCGCTCGCCAGACACAAACTAGGCGTCGCAGTTGCGTCCAGTAAGTGACGTATCTGTCACTAACAGTGCTATCAACACAAAAAAAATGTATCAGTTAGTTAGATCAAATACAGCCAGCAAAATTTGAAATTTCTCGTTTAGTATTACTTGAAAAAATATTCTTTTAACGCTTTCGCAGCCATTCACACCCACACCCACCGCGGGTGGGCAGTTGACGCTTGGTTCATTTATTAGTCATACCAGATCTATCGAAAAAGATAACAATCGATCGGCGTAAAATCACTATCTAAAATGCAACGCTACCTCCCGGAATATAAGGTGTTTTAAAAAAATACGAATTCTACAGCATTGTCTAAAAATGATAAATTACCGTAAAAGAAGGAAATGTATACCAAGATACTGTCGTACATTAAAACGATTCGATTTTGGGAACAACAAAACCATCTCAATGGAGAACGGATAGTATGCTACTCTCGCGAATTCTAAAATTAAAGGAAGCGATGGTTTTTCTAGGAATAATACAGCAAACTGTCCAAATAACGTAAAACATAAGAAAAAAGTCGAAGCCAAGAAAACGGCCTGATTTGGTGGATCACAAATTGCACTTTTAGAGGGTGATAAAAGAAGCAATGAAATCTCTAGAAGAATACGCATTAAAGAAAACATACTTGGGGTGTTTGCTATATAGAATTTCATAAAAGTTATTAAGGAATTACTAAATTCAGAAGCTAAGGTATTATCGAATTATTCAAGCGATCAAAAGTCTTAGTAGTCGGTGAATAACACATTAACCTGCTCACAGGTGGGCGACGTTTCAGATACATTATTACTAAAGCATAATAAGTTAGAGACAGTAGAATATTTTTCAAATGGAACCACGTTGTTATATAAATTTTAACGACAAGATGCACCGTTCAAAAACTTTTGCGAAATTGGGCGGTAGTTCTTTAAGTCCCTTTTTAACACAGGAGTGATACAGGCAATCTTTCTACAGTCAAGAAAAATGGCAGACTTGAAAGACAGATTGAACAACTATAATAAGAAAATCGCAAGGTTATAAAGACAGGCCTTTAAAAAAAAAAAGCTGAATTCATAATCATAGCCAGCAATAAACCAAGATTCTTGAGCGTGCTAATAGAACGTTATAAAGTAAACACCATCTGGGGAATTTGTAGACTGTGAATCTTCATACATTTAAAATTTTGAATTGATATATATGTATTAAGAAGTTAGCGTTTCTAATAAATCCCAGTGTTATAAGCATAAATAACATCAATACTAAAAGGAATTACACTTACCTTGCTTTATGAGCGACGTCGTTAAGTCTTTATTACCAAAAATTTTAAAAAATTCTAGATAATATTGCCAAAATAAAACAAGAATAGAATTCACAATAATAATAATAATAATAATACCTTTATTCATTTCATAGTACATAATAAGCATGAATTACGTTAATACACAAATTGTACATTATAATACTACGTATTATTTAAATCAATATTTAAGAAATCCTTAATATTATATAAACAGCTGTCTACTAAAATTTTCTTGATTTTGGTTTTGAATGTTTTAGTATCCTCCCGGTATATAGTTATAAATTTTTAATATTTGTGTAATTGCACCTCTGTATATTTTAGCCGATGTTGTTTGTGGTATTCGCAAACTCTGGTTTTTATTATGACGTGCGCCATATTTGTGATTGCCTTCCTGTTGGGACAAAAGGTCTTAATACAGTTTTTTGGGAAAACACAAATTCATAAATGTGGATCTCCGGCAAACACCTCCCTACACCTTTCCTACTTATTTGGTTAAATATACTTCGCAACCAAGACTTTTGAAGTATGAAAATCCTGTTTCTATCCACCGAATTTCCCCAGAAAATTAGCACATGACATAATCTACATACTGTATAAGCGTGGTACTCACTAAGACCTGCATCAATATGGACTTGGTAACGCAAAGACTATTCCGCCGATTTTCTTGTTAAGTATATTAATATTCCCTTTCCAGTTTATTAAGATATACAGTTCTGGTCCTAAAAATTTGGTATATTGAGTTAATTTTAAGTTAGTGGTGTTATAAGTAATTTCTATAGTTTTGGTTTTTGTTAATGTAAATCTTAACATAGTCGTTTTATTAAAGTTTAATATTCAATCAATTATTTAATTTATTCGCTGTGTTTACTTTATCAACTTTTTGTAACATACAATTTTCATCAGAAATAATAATACATAAACGATGCCGAGAACAAGGTTGAAGCTATGTGAGAGGTCATAAAGAAACTCGACAGATACCTACAACTAAGAATGTGATATTATCAATGATACACCAACCGACGTGAATGATTGAATCTGTAACATAGGGAGAGGGATTGCGGAAAACATAGCAGAATCATATTCTCCTAATTTTTTTTTACAAGCGATGGAGTTTGATAACACAGCGTCATTCTTCTTGGCACCTATTAGTCCGATGAAGTAGACGGCAAATGGCTAATATATAGAAGAGGTACATCCTAACCACACAAAAGCCATATACAGTATTCTAGTGAAACCACTTAAAAAAATCAAATCGATCATTGATACACCTCTAGCTCTCATGTTTAACAAACGCTCACCAAGGCGTTTTTTCAAAACAACTAAAGATGGCTGGGGCAATTTCAATCTTAAAACAGAAAAACAGCAATATGTGCTAAAATTAAGCCAATCAGCGTACTTTCAGCTATATCAAAACTATTTGAGAAAGCAGTTGCGAGAAGACTAACAAAATATGTAGAAAAAATCCTGTCCAATAAACAAGAGGGATTTCGTAAAGGCTAAAGTGCTGACAGCGACGAATTTTAATTATTAATTCGAGCCGGCAAAGGCAACCCTTTTTATAGCAACTGTCAAAATTTCAGATGTCTACTGTCAATAGTTGTTATTTAAGAGTGTGTTTTGTGTAGCAAGTCAGGCGGTTTCGCAAAAATCGAATTTCGTGCAGTAATAAAACACTCCTGGATGGCTTGGAAAACGGCCACGCAAATTCGAAATAATTTGCTAGAGGTTCATAGCGGACCTACTTTGTCATTTTCGACCATCAGCTTCTGGGTGAACGAGTTCAAACATGGCTGCACAAACACAAGTGATGAACCACGCAGTGAACGTCCAAAAACCGCTACCATCGATGAAATGGGCGACAAGATTCATGATGTAGTGTTAGCCGATCGCCGATTGACCCTGAAAGAGATAACAGAGACATCAGGCATATCAGAAGAACGCGCTGGCCGTATCCTACACGAAATTTTGGGAATAAAAAAGCTTTCGGCGCGATGGGTACCGCGTTTGCTCACACCAGAGAAAAAACGAAATCGGGTGACCGTTTCGGAGGAGTGTCTGGCCAAGATTCAATGCAATCCCAGAGATTTCTTCATGCGTTTCGTAGCCGTGGATGAGACTTGGATCTACCACTACATACCGGAGACCAAGGAACAATCGAGCAGTGGACTTTTCCGGGCGAATCAGCTCCGAAGAAAGCAAAGGCAGTTTCATCTGCGGAAAGGTCATGGCGACCATTTCTTGGGATTCCCAAGGTGTGATTCTCATCGACTATTTGCAGAAGGAAAAGACGATTACGGGGCAATAGTACAGCAATTTATTGACCAGATTCGATGCAGTATTGAAGGACAAACGGCCTCGATTGCAGCGGAAAAAAAGTGCTTTTTCACCACGACAATGCACCGGTTCATTCATCCGCAAGTTATTGTCCAAATTGAATTAGTTGCGCTACGAGTTAGTTTCTCATCCTCTATATTCACCGGACCTAGCCCATTTATTTTGCAGACCTCCAAACATCCTACTTTTCCGGCGGCTTGAAGAGACTGGAGCACCGTTTGAAAAAGTGTATTGATCTTCGAGGAGACTACATCGAAAAATAAAAATAAAAAACCACACCAATACGGTGTTTTTCGCCCTCGTAACAACAAAGCCTTCGATGATGGGCTGCGTGTGGAAATAGACCTGTCGGGCCTTAGTAAAGATTTGACTCCATAAATCCAGCTACCGTATCAGATTAGTTTTTCCATTATGGAATAAGAGGGATTCCGCATGATGTATTAACATCGTATCTGTCAGACAGAAAACAACTGATAGAATGTAAAGATGTCTAATGTCTCAAAAATATAAAATATGGAGTGCCACAAGAGTCAATTCTGTGCCCATTTTTATTCATAATTTATGTAAATGCCCTCCCGCACAAAGTAACTTACTGCTAAATGTGTCTATACGCAGACGAGACCTTAATCGTAGTACGAGCGGAGCAACTCACTGATCTGCATCTCAAATCCCAAACTGCTATAAAAAAAAATTCGAAGCAGTAGCGGCTGGTGAGTTCGTGAAAACCGTATTTTATTTAATTTTACATACACACCTGCGATATAGTGTTATCACTTGAGGCTTGTGGCTATGAATGCAGAGAAAAACTTCCTGCTTCAAAAGAAAGCCGTACGGGTATTATGCGGTCTGAAAAGAAATGACACATGCAGAGGACAGTTTCAACGACAAAATATATTAATGCTGCGATCGTCTATGTACACACACAAAGAAAAAATTCATAAAGAATGGTTTCATTTACAACTATGGCATGTGGGAAATGGAACATATCAGAATGCCATATCATAGATTTGCAATGTCACAGAAATGCTTGGATAACTGGGGTTCAAAGCTTTACCATCCATTGCCAAAGCATACAGAGGGCTACCGCAAACAATATTTAAGACGGAAGTTAAGAATTACTTGTGCACATGGAATGCTATATTTTATCAAAGAATATCTATCCCTAATCTGCGTTTTTTATGTTTGTTGGTTTCACATGTCTGCATATTGTACGACTGTTTACTCACTTTCATTTAATTTATACAATTTGTGGTTTACATTTATTCATGTTATCTTTTTTTATTCGTACATGCTAGTAATAATAATTTAGGATAAAGTTTTATGTAATTGTTCTTATTACAAATAAAGTGTTATTATTTTTATTATTATTAAGGGCGAAATTAAACAATACTCTGTTAAAGAAGAATTACACTATTTTTGTAATGTGATCAACAACAAATAATACACAATTTATTCCATGTGATTCAATTGATTTACTACACTACCCAGGCACTACCTCAAGAAATTGTAAATATTAATTACTCTTATATCATGGTTTACGAAATATTACTCTTTACAAATTAATTTAAAAAAAAATCTTTTATAACCATAAAAATATACTTCCTAGATAAATTTACAACAGCCGCTCAATAACTAATGAATCTATACATAAGAGTAAATCACCAGAGAGCAATTAATAACTAATAAAATGCAGTGAGACTTTTACAACACAAAAATGGATTTAATGAAATTGTAGGTTTTATAATTTTTTTAAAGAATATTGTCTGTATTTAAAATTTACCTGTATTTCTTTCTTGATTAACAAAGTAAATCTTACGAACTTTCTCCGGGTATTAATTAAAAGGAAAGCAGGAATTTACTAATGTAAATTGGGTTCCATTCTTCTTTGGAGATATGTAGTAACTACACCTGACACCTGATGTATATTAAGAAATGATTGCAATTCCCCAATCCCAGTTAATGATTGGGGATTTCCAGTCATAAAGAGATTTTCCAAATTCAACTCATTTTAATTACGATACATTATACTCAGGCAAGAATTTTATTTATATTACTAATCTGTTGTTTCTTTTAATATAACAATTCTTGTCCTTTACGATTCTAGTTTCTTTTTCAAGTTCTTTTATACTCTTTCATCATTAAGGGTGTTGTATACCAAACTAAAAATTTCGACGTCTTCGCGGCGGGTTAAAGGGGGTTCTACTCAGAGGTGGAGCTTGCCAATACCCCACTACCATGTACTGTTTTGCTAAATGCTATAGTAAAAATCTAAATTGTACAGTTCCCGGTTTATAAGTACCGCCCTTATGGGAGCGATGCATTCAAAATAACATACGTACGATGCGTTAAGTGCTATTTGTCTCTGTTCAGGCTACACATACTCTACGTAACGTAGGTGCTAGTAATATTTTGTATGATTTATTTAGTCTGCGAGTCTACGCGCTACAGGAATGTAAATTGTAAGTTTTTTTAGTCAGACATATGTTCAATAAGTCAAAAGTTAATATGTAAGATGGAATTATGATTAAAAGAAATATTACTTAGTGTCTATGAATACTATATAATAATAATAATACTTTGTTCAACGGTACTATGTCATCGTCTTGATTATCTTTTTCATTGGGCGTATTGAAAATCACAGGATAATTATTTATATCTATAGGTACTATTATTATACAGGGTGGCCGCCAAGGTATCCGAGAAACCTCGCACGTGAATTCAATGACTAATTTTAAGCAAAAATGTTTCTATTCACTTTTCCCGAATTCCTAACGGTTCTTGAAATATCGGAGTTCGAAGCTGTAATAAATTACTAGAGGGTTTAGAAAAAAATGTGATTTATTTTATGGAAAGCCTAAGGAGCATTATTAAAGTTGCTCAATGTGGCCACCGCATTGTACAATGCATAACTAAATCTTCCGTCAGAGTCCTCGTTCCCACTTGTAGTTCTCCATATTGTTTTTCGCCTCATAAAACTTTTCTAAGGAAAATAATATTAATTCAATTTAATTTGGTATTTATTTTTATTAGTAAGTAATTGGGGGAAAGAAGCGAAATGAGGTAAAATGCCCATTGACAATTATTCTCAATTAGTCGACCAGATGTGAGAGGAATGCAGTCTTCAAATTTCTATGTTATGTAAGAGTATGATGTTTGAAGTATTATTTTGTTGACGGCGCTAATATCGTGTTGATTTTCTTTTCCATTGGGCGTATTACAAATCGTTCTATAAAACAATTTATTATGTTATGATGTACCCTATGTTATAATTTACCTTTCATAATGTTACTTAATGCTAAAGTAAATAATAATGAATTGTACCTATATACACAGTATATGCATTTATATTTAAATTATGTGTCACTTGATTTAAATACTCGTGATATACGACATTTATTTCTATCTATATTATTACATACGCAATACATACACGAATATGTTTCTCCATTTACATTTCTCCAAAAGTTCAAAGCAAACTTTTTAATTGCATCTCTTATATATTACAGAACATAAAAATACATACAAAAATTAAAAAGTGACGTATTAATAATTTAAATTCATTCTGTGAAAAACGAAGAATAACTATTTATGATATGTAGTGCAAAATGTCGTTCATAAACGTCGTCATTGTATTTATCACCAGAGCTATCAAAAGCTGTAGAGGGGCCTGGGTAAGGGAGATGGCGGCGAAGAAATAGAAGTATTTACAAGGGTAGGAGTCCTGGTTATAGCTTTTGAAAAGAATGTCGTTAATGTAGTCTGCTTTGTAACTTGTAAAACTTCATTTATTGGCCGTTCAACTTTCGTGAACCGTTCAACATTTGAATCCATACCTTCTAGTTTTATTGGTTTCATTCACTTTCCTCTACTGGTTCCTCTTCCGGGAGCCGTTGTACTTCCAACTCTATTAATTCTTCAATATCCTCCGCTTCAGCTTTTAAATTAAGTATGTTAGCAAGTTCCACTACTTTATGTATGACATTAGTGTACTCGTCTTCGTCAAAATCTAAATTATTCCTGAACACTTTCTGACATTTTACATTTTTCCATAGACCCTGCACACATCTTTCTGTCACTTCTTCCCACGCGGTTTCAATGTTCTTTATGTATTCTAAAATATTATATGACTTTCAGAAGTCACGAGTTATTTCATTACTTTCTGTTGCTGTTATGGCTTTGGAAAACGTTGTGCACAAATAGTATTATTTAAACGTAGCTATTGTACCCTGATCCATTGGTTGTAGGATAGCGTTTGTGTTTTTAGGCAGATACACCACCTTTACATCTGGGTGTAAATCATCAAGATGTTGGGGATGACCTGGTACATTGTTAAGCAGAAGGATAATTTTAAATGGCAAGTTCTTTTTCAAACAATATTAACCGACGGTATGAAGCAGTTGAGGAACCATTCCTCAAATAATGCTTGCGTCATCCATGATTTGTTGTTTGCACGATAGTAAACATGCTTTAATGCACATGGGTTCTCAAAGCAATAGATAAGAAAAAGTTTTAACTTCAATCCAGCGACATTACCTCCTAACAACAATGTAATTGTATCTTTAAATGCCTTAAAACCGGCATTGTCTCCGTTTCTACGTGTATATAGAAGCTCTCGGAATTTTTGTTTTGTATCTGGTCATCAACCAAATCGCGAGGAGCTTTTCCATCTCATGAATCAAACCTTTCCGCTACATAGTTATTACGGCTTTAAAACCTGTCGATGATTATAATGCATCTTTTACGCATCAACAAAACGTATCCGAGTATTCCCCACGTTAAACAGTTGTTTGTTGCGGGGAATACCCGACGCAGAAGCTCGAGCGTCGAAGTCGTATACCCGAGCGGTCGTTAAACGGTTTTTAGACAGGTACGTTACAAGTATAAAAGTATTTAGAACTTAATTTTCAATACCTTTTGTATAAAAAAAAATGTCAAAATTCGGAACGGTAGTAATACTTTTACTCTTATCGAATAGCGATTTTTGCAAATATTTCGCAAATTATGCATTCTATATATATTTGTCAAGCGTACAAAAGCATTTAGAGTTGGATTTGAAATATTTTTTGTATAAATGAAAATTCAAAATTCGGACCGGAAGTAATACTTTTACTCTTAGCGAGTAGCATCTTTTTGCAAATATCTCATTAAGTATGTATCCTGTAGAGATTCATTAAGAGACTGGAAGTACTTAGAATAGAATTTTGAATAATTTTTGTATAAAATAATGTTTAAAATTGTATGATTTAAAACGCCCATACGTACAAGAAAGTTGTGTCGTGGCCACACCTCATTTTTTCCTATTATCTTGGCTAATTTCGACTTTTTTTTAAAATACGTTGGAACAACCCTAGAAAAACCTGATACGACTGTCAGAATTTAGATTTTCGGAAAGAGGGGGCTAACTTCTCACTTTTGGATTTTGTTTTTTTTTTTGCAATATCCTTCGATATACCTATAAGAGATACGGTTTTGAGGCATTAGAAAAATGTTTAGAACAAATCTACAACTACATGAAACAACCGTCAGAATTCAATTTTCGCAAAAAGGGGGGCTGTAAGATATCGTTTTTTCCTATTAACTCAGCCAATTATGACTTTTTATTTGAAATACTTTGGAACAATCTAAAACAAACCTAGAACAACCGTCAGAATTTCGATTTTCGAAAAAGAGAGGGGTTAACTTCTCACTTTTGGATATAGTTTTTTTGCAATATCTTTTGATATATGAGATACGGTTTTGATGTATTAGAAGAGCGTTTCGAACAAATCTAGAACAACCTGAAACAGAATTTCAATTTTCGCAAAAAGAGGGGCTGTAAGAAAATCGCTTTTCCTTTTAACTCAGCCAATTACGATTTTTTTTTTGAAATACTTTGGAACAATTTAAAATAAACCTGGAACGACCGTCAGAATTTTGATTTTCGAAAAAAGGGGCGCTAGCAAAAATTTGTTTTTGCCATTTTCTCGGCCTATTATAATTTATTTTTTGAAATACTTTTGAACAATTGAGAATAAACCTAGAACAACCTGGAACAACCGTCAGAATTCCGATTTTCGAAAAAAGGGGTCTAACTTCACACATCCAAAAGTGAAACTAAAACGACATGTACGTGTATCATTAAGAATTTTTCAAATTTCCGGAATATGTCGCAGAGTGAGTAATTTAGAATTTTTTGGATTACGGAATACTCACCCACGCAAGTATACCAGCACTTCGTATCTATACAAGAAATTATTTTGAAGCGTACGGCTTCCTGAGAAGACCCAAAGTAGATAGAAAGGCATCCATGTCTCGCTAATTCTTGGACCGAAAATAATCATTATATATATGAATGACCCCGCCCTGTAGTGCCCCAGACACGGAATTGTGTCTATATGCGGATGATACCACGTTGTTAGTAAGGGGGAAAGAACTCCAAGAACTAACAGCAAAATCTGCAGCTGACATCCAAAAAGCAGAGGGCTGGTTTGCGGCAAATCACCTGAAAATAAACCCGAACAAAAAACAAAACATGAAATTTTCCACGAAAACAACAGAAGATCGGGAAAAGCCAAATTTTTGGGTCTGATAGTGGACTCCAATCTGAGGTGGGGACACTGGTAGACTGACGTTTGTGGTATTCACCATAAGAAGACTGAGACATGTATGCACATACGAATCTGCAAAGGTGGCGTACTGTTCGTATTTTCATTCTCTTCTAAGTTATGGAACTCTCTTTTCGAGACAGACGGCTGATGCAAATAGAATATTTCTACTGCAAAAAAGGCTACCAACAAACACACATTTTATCCAAATGGAAACAAACATGAGTACAACACACTAAGTAGAAAGCATCTAAGAACCTCTTATCATTGACTTTCACTGTTGCAGTCGGGTGTCGATTATTGGGGTCCCAAGCTATATAACCACTTGAAGAAGAACTTAAAGACCTACCACCTGACGAGTTCAAGAAAAGGGTCAAAGGGCTGCTGATGGAGAGGAAGTACTACGGCGTCGAAGATTTTCTGGCAATTAACGCGAGCTGCTGAAGTATATAACATTCTATCATTTATTATTATTTGTTTATTTGTGTATATCGTTGTTTGTCATATTGTTGATACAATGATCTTGTTATACATATATACACTTTAATTTAAATTAATGTGATATTTTATGTCAAATGTGATAATTACCACAAGATTACTCAGATATGACGATAATCTGTAATTAATATAATGTTAATAATTATAGATGAGTAAATATACATTATTATTATTATTATACTATTATTATATTATTATTATATTAAAACAACGGTAATATATTTTCGAATTAAAAATGACTTTGTTTTGTTGGAGTTTGCAGAACGAAAGGAATGTCATTATATTATTATATTATAATGTACTATTTTTCGTGAGTGAAAGGAACAAGATTCTATTGGTGGTATAGTATGTTAAAAAACAATTTTGCAGTTACTTCGGTTTTGCTTACTCCAGAAATTATTGAACAACCAAATGAACACATATTCCATGGAAACAACGTTCGAGAAGTCCGGGCGAAGGCGGTAAATAAGGGAGATTCACTTTGCTCTTGATCGCGGATTGCGTGAATTCCTTGAAGCGAAGTTGAGACAGTGTGTATTTGCAAGTGGCACCATCGTACAATGCCATGAAGATGACCTGTCCCGCGGCTTCAACGCACAGTATTCTTCGTCTCCGAAATTTTTCTTCGCAAATGAAGCAAACGCTTATTTCCAAAGAGCCAGAAAAGATAAGTCCTAACGTAGAAACGGTCATCTCTCTACTGCCCTTCAGACAAATTGAGGCATTCTCTGCAACTTTACATTTGCATCAAACGCTAAAAAAATTTTTCGCGCCGAAAAATAGTGAAAACCCATTTTTGAAAATTTTGGCGCCCTCTGCTTTTTCCGCTTTTGGCTGTAGCGCAGCGAGTACATTAGATAATTTGTAGATATTGTTTTTTTTGTTAAAAAAATTTTTTGTTCGACCAACCATTTACGCCGAGAATCCATTCAAAAACTTTTTGAGATTACCAAAAACCCACAAGGAGTTCCAACTTTTTGGTTTTAGAGTCGTCGCATGCCCCACTAACGATTTATCAAATAAAATAGTCTCCCATATTTTCTTCCAAAAAAAAATATAGAATGACTACTATAATATCATGTATTGAATCGAATTTCATTGTTTTATTATTATATATAAATTATTTAAAATTTAATGTTTATTCATTATTATTATGTAACTACATCTGTAAAATAATAAGTCCTATTTCTGTCTGTTCTTTATTTACCATAACAGGAAAAGTAATCTAGTTAAATTTTTAAAATAAAAGATATCCTTTTGGAGCAATTTCTGGTTTACTTCAAATCTTTTTATAACTGTCCGAACACTGAATCGTTTGAGAGTATTTTTTTACTAGGTCGTAAATTAACTCTTTTGAACGTCTACCAGTCTGCTACAATATCTGACGATCTGTACAGATGAAGTACGCACCATCTATATCCATCTCATTTTCGATATTAGTTTTACATTATTTTTAACTCACTTATAAATGTCAGTAGTATTTTATCTTGATAAATGTAAAATAGTGGAAGAACTAAAAAAGCTAGTATTATTTATGAATCATATGTAATACTTTTGTTTAAGTTTGTATTTATGTAAAAGTTATCAAAGCCTACCAGAAAATGTGTACAATTTTATGAAATGTAATACAAAATAATATAAGTAAATTTAACAAAAAGAAAATATACATTAATTTTATAAAGTTAAATCAAGGTTACTAGATAATGTTTTCAATTTTATGAAATGTAAAATAATATAAAAAATGTTTAATCAAATACCTACTTAAAACCGTAACAAGGATTTCTGTATTGCGAATATCGCTCGTAAAGTGAATCCCCACCTAAACAAAGTAACTCCGCCCTGTCTTGGATTGCAAGGATATATCAAATATTTCACTGCAGGTGGCGTACTAAAGCAGTGCCAAAAATCCATTTCTTTCTTATCAAATTACACATTTATCTTAATAAATACGAAAAAATTTTGCTAGAAATTAATGTTCACAATAATATGTTATACGTCGATACGCATTTTATTTTTCGATTGTCTATTTATATTTAATTTTTTATAACAATTAATAAAAAATTGAAAAAACAAAATGCCAAAGGACGTGTAGATAAACATTATAAGAATATTTCATCTAAATCATTTTTGCATAAAGTTTAAAGGTAGCCTGTAATCTGTAAATATTTGAAAATGTACCTATACAACACCCTTAACATTAGTTTAATATTTTAAATGTATAATTTATGTAAATCTTTTACACTAATTACACTAACCAACAAATTTCAGCTTGTGGTTTGGCCGTGAAATAAATATATTTTTATAGAAAACAACGAAATATTCATTTTATTAAAAGGTAGATGCTCAAGTTAACTTTAATTTAGTTTGGAGTTTAATGACAAGATTTTTCTATTGTCAAATACTTTCAAATATGTATATCATTAATATTTAAAAATTCTTACAATTTTAAATGTGCAAAATACATACAGTAAAAGTCGGATATGGCGTCGGCCAAAAGACCGAACAAATGTGAACACTATATCCGACCGTTCATTACTCGACCTAAGCCAATAATATACCCTGATCAGGATTGATTCAAATATCCCGCCAAAATCTGGAACACAGCTTAAAAATAAACAATTTGATATAATATCTAAACAGTTGAAAATGTAGTAATTTTTTACCAATTTTAAATTTTATTGCTTTTATATTCTTATACGTAGTATAAGGAAGTATTGTAATAATAAAAATATTCGACCTCACAGACCTTTTTAAAAAATGTCTCTCTCTCTGTGTGTGTCTGTCTGTGTGGGTGTGACCACAATAGCGGTCAAACCGCTATAGGTATCAATTCCAAATTTTATATTTACGAATATAATCTCCCTCTTGAGATCTGATCAGATTTTCAATAAAATCGATAGACCGGAAGTAGTAGTTTACTTCAGTGAAAGAATCGATTTTTGCCAATTATTCGTCAACTACTAAGTTTAAACAAATTTGTAAAGAATCCATATATACTCAAAAATAAATTTGAAAAGAATTTTATTAAAAAAGTTTTTCGAAATTCCTACCGGAAGTATGTCTTTTACTCTTATCGAAAATCAGTTTTTTGCGAATATTTCGCAAAGCATGCTTTTTAGACAGATACGTTACGGGTATAAACGTATTTAAAACATAATTTGCAATATCTTTTGTATAAAAAAATTTCAATATTCAGACCGGAAGTACCACTTTTACTCTTATCGAATAGCGATTTTTTGCAAATATGTCGTAAATTATGCGTTCTATATATATTTAACAAGAGTACAAAAGTATTTAGTGCTAGATTTTCAATATTTTTTGTATAAATGAAATTTCAAAATTCGGACCGGAAGTAACACATTTACTCTTAGGGAGTAGCACTTTTTTTCGAATATCTTGCAAAGTATGTATTCTATAGCGATTTATTAAGAGAATAGAAGTAGTTAGAATAGGATTTTGAATAATTCTTGTGTAAAAAATTCTTAAAATTGTATAGTTTGAAACACTCATACGTATAAGAAAGTCGTGTGGTGGCCACACCTCTTTTTTTATACAAAACGTAACGTGCTTTTCTAAAAAGCATGACTTGCAAAATATTAAATATTAAATTTCGGGGACTTCGGAAAACTTGAACTCCGAGGAACTAAGACATCGGGAAACTTGGCCTCTGAGGAATTTGGGCTCTGGCGACTCCAGAGAACTTGGACTTCGAGACTCTAGGAAACGTGGACTCCGAAAAACTTGCACTCAGGAAAGTCCGGGAGATTTGGACTTTGAGGAACTTGGACTCCGGGGAATTTAATCTTCTTGGAACTTGAACTGGGGTGATTTTGGATGCGGAGAGAGAAGAAAAGGTAAAAATAATATAGTGCGTATTTGCAACGCAAAGGGTGAAAATTGGTAAGGTAGAAAAAGATATTGGTAGCCAGTACAAATTAATTTTTTTGAGAAAAGTGGGGAGTTTGAGCAAATCGAGATGAAACTACCCAAGCCAAAAAAAAATCAATACTACAAGTCAAGCAAGCTCAGAAAAGATGTTTCCAATAGATCCTTTGACAAGATTATTTTGTTATATTAAAGACAAATAAAGATTACATTTTTAGTGTTTGTTTTGTATGTAATTTACCTGTGTTTTCACGTATGCTCCAATGATGTCACATTTTGCCCCATTAGGACCGCTTGAGATTTTGACAAAAAAGCAATTAGGTTTTCCAGACGTTTCATTCTAAAGCAAATGAGTTCCTTTTCGTGTGTTGCCCAAAAATAAAATTATTTCGTTCAAAAATAAAGAATTCTAACTGAAAATGTTTCGAACTTCCAAATGTGTCCCCTCTCCCCTACCCTTTTATACGGTACTTAAGAAAACAAACGGAAAAATATTAACAATGGTAGAAGAAATAAAAGCATAGTGGTAACAATATTTTACTGAATTTTTTGATGTGGCAGGTAGTTTTGGATCGAGGACGGCGCCACGCCTGATGAGAGTGAAAAAGTAATGGAATCAGAATTATAAATACTTGATAAATAAATATTAATCAGATTCTAACATTGTGTAGAGTATGAATTACGGATTCATTTTAAAAGCTCCGTTAAATCCAGTTACTATTTTTTTTTCTTGTTTGATATGCGTCTAGGAGATCAGTTCTTTTTACTGATCTAGATCCATTTGACCTACAAGTTTGATGGGGATGTAGGACTTGCAAAATATTAGCATAAAACTGATTTTCGGTAAGAGTAAACTCTGCCGGTAGGAATTTCGAAAAACTTTTATACTAAATTCTTCTAAAATTAATTTTGAGTACATATGAATTCTTTATAAATTTGTCTGAACTTAGTAGTTCACGAAATATTGGCAAAATTCAATTTTTTCAGTGAAGTAAACTACAACTTCCGGTCTGCCGATTTTACTGAAAATCTAATCAGATCTCAAGAGGGAGATTACACTCGTAAATACAAAATTTAGAATTAATAGCTATAGCGGTTTGGCCGCTATCGTGATCACACACACACCGGACACACACACACAGAGAGAGAGAGACTTTTCTAAAAACCACTTTTTCGGTATCAAGGGACTTCAAAACATGGACATCTGCATAAATCTCGAGCTCGAAAATTTGCATCATTACAACACTTGATAGTTTTATTGCATATTATTAAAGTAAACATATAGATCTTTTAATATTTAATAATTATAATTTAATATTTTACTGCGTGCGATAATATGCTTTCATATCTGTCATTTATTAGATATAATTATAAATGCTGTGTTAGCAGAACATCGTAATTTCCATTTGTTTATCCATGCAGTCTAAAGAGCACTTTTAATGCGGTTTGCTTATACTTCAGTGAAAAGTCAATGTAATGTTTCTAATCATTTCTGTATAGTGAAGAATAACAGGAAACGTCTAACGCATACTTTTACATCAATAAACATATAATTAAAATAAAAAATATAGGTACAATTAAGCACGAAGTCAGCTATACAAGAGTTAACACAATAAACACGAAAGTTTGGATACAATATTCAATTTGATATTGTAGTTACTACATAAAGAAAACTGTTATCATTATTATTAAATTTTGTCAATAAATACGCCAATCGATTTTATCAAAAAATATACTAAAAATTTCGAATTGAGATTAGAAAATGTTGAAAGTTATTTAGACTCGTTACATTTTATCTATGTTATCTTAATACAAATAGGAAATCTAGTTTCTTTTTTCTAAGAATAAGGTAAAAGTGGTATATAAAACGACTTATTCATATAATTAATGCTTTATATGAGGATTAATAATTCAAGTGAAAGTGGTAAGTAATACATTTCCATTAATAAAAAAATAATATGTTGAATTTACAATTTACACCGTCAGTCATGCTTTGTTTATTTGAACCATTTATAGACATTGTAATTCCAAAACTTTTTATTTATAAACAATGATTATCTAACTACTAGCATCAAAAATGTCGGTGAACTAGTCTGACCAAGAAATATGTCATATTGTATAGTCGATATTATATAGTTTCTTTTATTTATTTTCTTTTAACTTCAACGTTCACTGGAGTCTTTATAACCAGAGACGGATAGACAACGTAATTTTCTGCTTTTCATTGAGAGATGAATATGCGAGGGTGTATTTTTAAGTTAACTACCTAGCCATGAAAAAAAGCACATAAGAGAACAAAAAAAAATTATTTTTCTACATAACTCCCTTCAATACTAATACACTTATTCCATCTTTTTTCCAGTTGCCCCATACCCTCAGAAAAAAATTTGCTTCAAGAATATTCTTCAACAGTTTCTTTGAGTTCTTCATCAGAAGCAAAACGCTTTCCTCTGAGATGCTTTTTTAAATTTTTGAATAAAAAGAAGTCTGACGGAGCTAGGTCGGGGCTATTAGGTGGATGCCTTAACTCTATAAACCCACAGTCATTGATTATCTGCTCAACTTTGTTTGCCTTATGAACCCGACAATTCTCGTGCAGCAACAAGTTTCTTTGTGGATAAGAATGCGGGCGTTTATCCTCCATAATTGTTTCCGTCGGCCTCTCCATTTATGGCAGACCCTCTCGGCATATATTCAATAAGCAAAACTCCTTCAGCGTCCCAGAAAACAGTTGCCATCAGTTTTTTTCCAGAAATTTGTGTCTTGGCCTTTTTTGGTGGTGGAGAGCCCTTATGAACCCACGGCATGGATTCTTGTTTAGTAGGAGGGTCACAGTAATAATCCGAGATAAAAAAGTTTTGTCCCTCTCCAACTTGACCAAATTTTCTTGAGAAACTTCTTTTCTGCACAGTTTTTGTTCAGGTGTAAGCAATCTGGGTATCCACCGTGCAGACACGTTCTTCATGCCCAAATCATCATGCAAAATTTTGTGAACACTTGTTTCGGATATGCAGACTTTATTGGCAATGACAGAGATCTTTACACGCCGATCTTTCAGTACCAAATTTTAGACTTTTCGCACAATGTTTTCAGCTTGAGCTTCAACGGGTCGTCCGTACTTTGGGTCATCATTGATTGACTCTCGGACCCATCGAAAGAGTTTAGACCAATATTTTACTTGAAAATAAGACGGTGTATCTTCCCCATATACAGCAACCATTCTTTCATGAATTGCTTTTGAACCATTGCCTTCCCTTGTCAGGAACTTTAATACGCTGCGATGTTCAACTTTAGTTTCACTCATTTTATCGAGAAATGGACCGTCTCAAATCTCTTACGCAGCATAAACTAAACACAACTTAGCACATGTACTTCTAACAGTGACAGCAATTTTTCAATAATTTGTTTGACATCGTCACTGTTTTGTTTCATGGCTAAGTAGATAACATAAAAATACGCCCTCGTATAAATGAAAAAATATAAAATGTTATTGTGAGTATTTATAATATATATTAACAATGATAATAATAATCAATAATTTAAAAGTTCTAAACAGCTTTATGGTATTAACTTAATACTGTATGGACACTTGTTTTACTGTATTATTGGTCTTTCGCCATTTAATGTGTGTTTATGTTTTGTCCAAAAAGAAAATTCTAAATGGATGCAATATCGTCATACAAGATATCTAGAAACACTTGATGTATATGCATAATAATGTGTTCACTCTGTTATTCAAGGCTTATACCTGTTTGAAGACCATTTATCAAATAAATAGAAAATAGGTTTGTTTAGACCTCTAGTTCTGAGCAGTTGCTAGAACTAGTGCACATGTCATTTGAATATAGTTTGTTCGGACCATGCATTTCTGGAACTACAAATTCTGATAATTATTAGTCCAGTTATTTAAAGACCGTCTGGAATAGTTTTTTTGTAATCCGTTTTGGCAGTTTTCTGATTATGTATATAGACTTTATGTTAGTTGCGCTTCCGAGTTATTGTTAAGAATAGTTTCGTTTTATTGTCATCCCATCAGAATAATTTTGTTTGAGTTGTTATATTTGACAATTTAATTGGCGGATGGCTAATTGAAATAAGCAATGCTATTTAGAAATTATTGCTATTAACCGCCGATTATAATGATAATAGGGTACACTCTAATTCCATATATTTTAATAAACCTCCATTAGGTTTATTCAGTATTTCAAAGACGTTTAGGAAATGCATAGTAGATGTATGTATGGATATGAATATCAGAACTTCACTTTTGGCAAACTTGGTTTTCTGAGATTCCGGGCAACTTGAACTTGGGTGATTCCAGGAACTTGAACACCAGGACTGAGGCAAATTTGGACTCCGGGAATCCGGGCCTTTTACTCTGGGGACTCCGGGGTTCCGAGGAGTTTGACCCTGGGAACTACGAGGAACTTAAACTTTGGGGACTGCGGAAAACTTGGACTCTGAGGAACTTAGACTTCGGGAAACTTGGCCTCTGGGAAATTTGGGCTCTGGCGACTCCAGAGAACTTGGACTTCGAGACTCTAGGAAACGTGGACTACGAAGAACTTGCACTCAGGAAAGTCCGGGAGATTTGGACTCTGAGGAACTTGGACTCGGGGAATTTAATCTTCTTGGAACTTGAACTGGGGTGATTTTGGATGCGGAGAGAGAAGAAAAGGTAAAAATAATATAGTGAGTATTTGCAACGCGAAGGGTGAAAATTGGTAAGGTAGAAAAAAATATTGATAGCCAGTACAAATTAATTTTTTTGAGAAAAATGGGGGGTTTGAGCAAATCGAGATGAAACTACCCAAGCCACAAAAAGAAATCAATACTACAAGTCAAGCAAGCTCAGAAAAGATGTTTCCAATAGATCCTTTGAAAAGATTATTTTGTTATATTAAAGACAAATAAAGATTACATTTTTAGTTTTTGTTTTGTATGTAATTTACCTGTGTTTTCACGTATGCTCCAATTATGTCACATTTTGCCCCATTAGGACCGCTTGAGATTTTGCAAAAAAAAACAATTAGGTTTTCCAGACGTTTCATTCTAAAGCAAATGAGTTCCTTTTCGTGTGTTGCCCAAAAATAAAATTATTTCGTTCAAAAATAAAGAATTCTGACTGAAAACGTTTCGAACTTCCAAATGTATCCCCTCTCCCCTACCCTTTTATACGGTACTTAAGAAAACAAACGGAAAAATATTAACAATGGTAGAAGAAATAAAAGCATAGTGGTAACAAGATTTTACTGAATTTTTTGATGTGGCAGGTAGTTTTGGATCGAGGACGGCGCCACGCCTGATGAGAGTGAAAAAGTAATGGAATCAGAATTGTAAATACTTGATAAATAAATATTAATCAGATTCTAACATTGTGTAGAGTATGAATTACGTATTGATTTTAAAAGGTCCGTTAAATCCAGTTACTATTCTTTTTTCTTGTTTGATATGCGTATATTAGAAGAGAGAAGATCGGTTCTTTTTACTGATCTAGATCCATTTGACCTACAAGTTTGATGGGGATGTAGGTTGTTAATTTTAATTTAAAATGTTTCAAAAATAATTATAATTAGTAATTATATGTACCTTGTATCTGTATCATTTGTATGGTCAATAAATATATTATTATTAATCATAATAAAAATAAACTAAACTAAACTAAGCAGTACCGAATATATGAAATATAACAATTCATCATTTTCAAGTACCTATGTACCAAACAAACAAAATGAGAAATTGTTGTTATTGTTCATTGTTTATTAATCACAACGCTAATAACATATATGCATATGTATATTGCAACTAACTATAAAACTCGATTGAATGTGCATTTATCTTTAGATGTTTTTTCATATTTTATACGTCTCTTCACGCATACCTTGAAGCGAAATTACGGTTACAAAATTAACCTCTATTCGGTGAAAGGAACTGCATAGCAAGTAACGTTTTATTCAGCAAGAGGATGAATTCAATGTCAAAAACCTTTCAAAACGACAGTTAGCTACTCATAAAATAACTGTACCATTAATCTTTTCAATATTATCGCCACATGCCATAATAAATTTCAGTTTTGTTTGTTGATAAAATCTGCGATCAACATATACATCTAACATACTTATAGTAATAATGCACTCAATCTACGCAAAATGCATTCACTCAACTAGTTTTTTTTAGTCAGCTGTCAACAATGCATTTAATACGGTCAGAAAAAATACAAAAGTTGCTAACAATATTGAGTTATTTTGAAGTAATATTTTGCGGTTAATGAAAATTGATTGTTGTTCTCTACTCTAACTCGCAATATCCTTTTTCTGTTGGTTATAAATAGGGCGCGGACACGTACGGTTGATGACTCATCGCCCATGGGCGCACTATTGAAATGTTGTATTTTTAAAGAGGTTTTAATTTTATTTATATAATTGGATAACAAGTGGCTGGTGATCTATAAAATATAAAATACCTTATTATTTGTTCATTTTCTCTTCTGTAAGACTTGTTCTCTTTGAATTAAGTACATCCTTGTAGATAGAAAGCGTCCTTTCTACATCGCAACTGGTTATACTTGCGTACTGGAAATATTCTTTTATTTCAGCGTATTGAGCATACACAATTGTCGCAATGTTATTAAATCTGGATTTCTATCAAAAACTGCGTCTGACTTTTGCCGAAGGCCACATCCGAAGTCACTTGGAATTATTAATAGCCACATCTAATGTGGTTAATCCAATTTTTAATTTGAGATTCAATTTTCAAAATATGTGATTAGTTTAGGCAAATTTCTAAAGTGTTCCTGAACGAATAACAACTGATTTTTTAAATTTGGGATTTGTGTTAGTTCCTTGCACTCAGAAAAAAATCATTCATGTGCACGATGTTATGAAATTAGGTATTAACAAGGATTAAAAACGATCTAGTAGGTAAGAAGCAGATTTTATTTTGTAATCATAAACAGTTTTGATATTTATCTACCTAGTATACTTGTATAATGAATACTTCAATAAGAACAGTTACTTTTCCTTGGCGCTGGCAAAGAGCAAGAATAAGCCCAATCTTTAAAAAAGATGACAGAACTAGAGTTGAGAACTACAGGCCAATATCCATTCTACCCAACTTTGCAAAAGTTTTTGAAAATGTAATTTATTCCTGCATAGCATTCAATACAAAATCTTTGATTTCTGAATGTCTACATGGTTTCATTCGTGGACGGTCTACAGTTACGAACCTACTCACTATAACTCAGGCTGTCTCTCATGAACTGGATGCTAATGGCCAATTAGACGTGATCTACACTGACTTTAGTCGCGCGTTTGATACTGTAACGAAACCAGCAGACGAATTGATTTACATTAAATAAAAGAATCAGACCTCTCGGCGCGATAAAAACGAAATTGTCACACGCACAAAAAAAAAACCATAAATCATATTCGGCGCAGCTGGTAAACATCGTAAAGCGGTGAGTCATACACTTACGCATGGTACTGTATCGGAAGCGGAGACAGATGTCTATGGAATATTCTTCAAAACATCGAGAGAAGTATGGAATTTACAGGAACAGAGTTTACGTTTCTCGTACATGTGGAGAAAAAGCGGGACTGTGCTGGAATGCTCTAGTAATCTTCACATATGTATATAAGCGACGGAGTCACCGGGATTCATTCATTACGGAAGTAATCGCGGGGTAACTACGGGATTCATTCATTGCGGGATCGAGTGGTAGCCAAATAAATAGTTCTTTAAGTAGTGCCGTCTTATATAAATAGTGTGATATAAATAAATACGGACAGAGATATTAGTTATGTAAATAAATACCTGTGATAATTTATTAATAGTAGTTTAAGTGTGTTACGTTAGTTTTTATATTTTATATTGTTAAATAATTTTAAGTATATAAATATACAGACTGTTTTAAATAAATAATTGCACGAGTTATTTATTGGAACCCGAAAACGTTACAATACGATAGATCATGGTATCCTTCTGGAAAAGCTCGCAGCAATTGGATTCAGCCCGTCCCTGCTCAAACTTCTGCATTCATATTTGACAAATAGGCGCAATTATGTCTTTTACAATGGATTTAGGTCATTTGAGTTTACTCCCTCATCCGGTGTGCCACAGGGCTCTAACTTGGGACCTCTGTTATTTACTCTATATACCAACGATTTGCTTAAATCAATAACATGCAATGTACTCGCATATGCGTATGATATAAAGATCTACTGCTCTATACGAACTTGGAACGATGTACTTCGTCTTCAAGAAGACTTGAATCGTATATCGACTTGGTGTTTCAACTTCAATTTGAAACTAAATGTAAGTAAATGTTGTTATATGTCTTACTCTCGCAAAAATAATAATATACCATCTACCTATTCTATTGAGGACAACCGGCTTAGGCGGGTGGACAGCATAAAGGACCTTGGCGTGTTCTTTGACACACATTTGAACTTTTCAAGTCATATATATTTCATTTGCAATTCGGCTTCAAAGGCTTTGGACTTTGTTTTGCGCAGTTGTAAGTTTTTTAAAAATCCACTGCTTCTGAAGGCTTTGTATTTCAGTTTTGTCGTCAGTAAGCTGGAATATGCATCACAAGTATGGCCACCTCAGTACATATATCTACAACTAGCCATTGAGAGAGTGCAGCGGCGATTCCTGAAATACTTATCTTTCAAGGATATGGGAATTTATCCGGAACGTGGCATCGATTACAATCTCTTGCTACAAGCACATGACCTCCAATCACTGCGGGATCGCCGAGAGCTTCATGGTGCTCGCTTCATATGGAAGCTGTGTAATGGAACAATTGATTGCCCACATCTCCTATGATGTTTGAATTTCTACACTCCCAGAATTTCCTCTCGCTCCTCCTCCACGTTTTGGTTGCCCTTTTCGAGCACTAATCTTCTTCGGGGATCGCCACTGGTCACCATGTGTCGTGCTGCAAACTTACATTATGATGATGATCTGTTTCCAATTCAACAAGTAATACATAATTCTGCAACTCTATAGATAAATATATGTATATAATATATATTAAAAATAAGAATATGATTGATTTGTATTTTATTAATGTACGTTTAATTCTTTGTCCTGTAATTGGTTTCTTACTGTTGGACTGAATAAATTATTATTATTATTATTATTATTATTATTATTATTATTGTCACGTATTTAAATCGTTAAACAGGCAGCATGCATATTAGCAGGAGGTGGACATTTCCCACGTCTAATTTAATTTATTTCTTTGTGCGTTCAGGATAATTTGCTGTTACCATTTCAAAATGTACGTAGATTACGTTATTCTCTTAAATAAATTGTTGTTCAAAGTTACATAAATAGTTTTTTCTCATAAGTGGTCTAGCGCATGATAGAATATTTTTTAAACTTTATCACCCTACAGTTCAAAAATTAAGACATTTAGGATATATGTTCATAAGAAGTTTTTTTCATAAAATGAACCCAAGAAAAACCCCCTTAATTATTAGCATGTTATTAAGAAACAGCCTGTATAATACCTGGGTAAAGTGCTCCTTCTATCTTTCAAATACAGCATATCATTTTACACTCCTTTCTCTTATTAGACTCGAATTCGATTCTTTTGTAGGTCAAATTAAAATTACAAAAAGTATAACTAAACTTGTGTAATCATTTTAGCATTTGAAATTTTGAAATAATTAGTACTGTCACTAAACTGACGTTTTGCAACGTTAATAGTGTTTGTCAGTGTCAAATTGATAACCTTTTTTCGTTTAGCTTTGACAGAGATACTAGGCAATGTGAAATTGAAATGGCCAATGTATCTGCTCACTCCAATGTTGCTCTTGTAGGAAAAGCAAACGTTTACTTAACGTTAACTGTCAAATTCCAATGGTATAAAGTTGATGGTACTTATCTTGAATTGCTGTTTGGCATATTCTTAACTTTAACTAATTTATCCTGTAATTGGCACTACTGCTGTTGAATAATAAAGACTATATTATTATTAACATGTGGCAATATGTCCGAAATATACCCCTATTACATGTTCATATTTTGATAAATACCATCATAGTTCGAAATATACCGTAGTCGACAAATTTTAATTTCGGTTTGTACTTCTAGCCCATGCAGAAGATCACCTTATAATATGCAGGGTTGCCTGCTTGCTAACAGTGGTGGGAGAGCAACGCAGTGTCGGGGGATCCTTACTGTTTACATTTTATAGGAAACGTTTGTCGAGTGTACTGTCTTGGCAACCTCGCTATATGTTTATCTTAAGTTTATTTCGTCGCTCTCTTTTCCTCTTTCTACTTTCGTATCAGAAATTAAAATATGTAGACTACGGTATATTTTGTCTGTTAGCTGTGCGGAAGACTAATCTACACCTCTCTCGTAGTTTAAAACGCATATGGCGTATTTATTTCGAAATGTAATTAAGAAAGCAAATTAAAATAATAGGAGCTTAATGATTTAAGTGCAAATTATAATAATTTTCTTATGTGTCGTTACTTTCATTAGTTAGATGCAATGCCAACATAAAAAGGTAATTAGGTAAATGTAATTATAAGCAATTCCACGAAATAAATTGCACTATTAAAAAATTATTTTCAAACGAGCGAGGTTATGATAGTAATTATATTATTAGTGGACAAATGTGTGCATAGGCACTTTTTTTTATTATTTAGTATGCAATTAAATTAAAAAAGAATAAACGAATCGATATAATACAAAAGTATGAATTGCCTGAATTAATAATAATTTTAATTGTTATACCGGGTGTCCACACGAAAACTTTATATTGAATTATTTCTGGTGTTTTTGAAGACAAAAACTTGAAATTTTGGGCGGTTGTTCAGGATATAGGGGGACAATGAATAGTGTATTTCATACCGCCCCATCGGGTCACCCGCCGCCGCCGGCCACCCCCACTCCAATATTTTAAATGACACCCTGTATTTTTTTTGGTGGTTTTGAAAGAACACAATTTTCTTGATATTCCTATGTAAAAAAACTAGTAACACACATTATGACATTTATGAGATATTTAAATTTAAAAGTTTCAGATATCAGAAATTATTAACTCCGAAAAATCATAAGTTAGTCATGGAAATACTTAAAACAAGATTTATTCACAACATTTTAGTTAAATTAAATGCTCAAATTGTTCACCGTTTACATTTATTAAACATAAATAAAGTCTATTTTCAAAAGCATTTCTAACATTTTCGAACACTTGTAGCGTTAAATTTCGACATTCCTCTGTTATTCTATTACGTAAATCAGCTATTGATTGTGGCGGTGTCTTATAAACAACAGACTTCAAATGTCCCCACAAAAAGAAATCTAGGGGAGTTTAATCGGGGGAGCGAGCTGGCCATTCAATAGAGCCCCTACGTCCAATCCAATGTCCTGGGAAAATATTATCCAAATAATTCCTAACGTCTAAACAGTAATGTGGCCCAGCTCCATCTTGTTGAAAATATAATTGCTCCTCCTCTATTTCATTCAAGTTTTCTTCTAGACACTGTATGATAAGAGGATGTATTAGCTCTTCCAAAAATTGTAAGTACTTAGGTCCATTTAAATTTTCCTGGAAGAATATCGGGCCAATTACTTGGTTATTAAGAATTCCAGCCCATACATTAATTTTTTGGGGATATTGTGTGTTGCCTTCTCGGAAAAAATGGGGTTTTACGTCGCTCCAATATCGACAGTTGTGTCTATTCACAAGACCATTTAAGTAAAAGCAACTTTCATCACTAAAGCAAATACTTCGCAAAACATTTCCATTTTGCCGAATCATATCTGTCATTATTTCACAAAATTCGACTCTTCTGTCGAAATCACCGTCACCCAACTCTTGGTGAAGTTGAATTTTATAAGGGTGCATTTTGTTTAATTTTAATATCTTATGGCAGGTTGATTTTGGCACTCCCGAAACTTCGGATAATTTTCTCAACGAAAGCTCTGGGTCTAAATTAATATGCCCAAGAAGTGCTAGTTGCATAGCTTCATTTAGTACACCACAATTATTCGTACCTATTCCGTTTTTTATTATTTACAGATCCAGTTTGCAAAAATTTTTCTATTAGCGTTCTGACATAAGCAACAGATACGTTTCTGTTTGGATGGTTTTCATTAAATAACGTCGCCGCTTGGGAATAATTTTTGTTTGCAATCCCATACAAAATCACTATTTCAGTTCTCTCTTCAAGAGTATAAACCATTTCAGCGAAAAAGCCGAAACTTTAAGAACAATTTTACAAGTATTAATATTAATGAAACACAAAAGTCACAATTTTGACAATTCTAATTTAAAGCAAACTATTTCCATGACTAACTTATGATTTTTCGGAGTTAATAATTTCTGATATCTGAAACTTTTAAATTTAAATATCTCATAAATGTCATAATGTGTGTTACTAGTTTTTTCACAAAGAAAATTGTGTTCTTTCAAAACCACCAAAAAAAAATACAGGGTGTCATTTAAAATATTGGAGTGGGGGTGGCCGGCGGCGGCGGGTGACCCTATGGGGCGGTATGAAATACACTATTCATTGTCCCCCTATATCCTGAACAACCACCCAAAATTTCAAGTTTTTGTCTTCAAAAACACCAGAAATAATTCAATATAAAGTTTTCGTGTGGACACCCGGTATACAATCCCCGTCCCGCTTCAATTGGCACACCTCTAAAATTTTTAGTAAGTAACATTTTAGAAGAAGAAATCCTGTTCATAAATATGTTAAAAGTTTCTTATTTTTCATCAAGCCTTTTTGCCAACAATTACAAACTACTTATTTCGAAAAAAAAAATCAATAATAATAATAATTATATATAAATAAACTTCAGACGAACAACCATTGACAAACATTATCGAAACTTTACCATTGCGTTACATCGCCTTTAGCTTTGATAACGGCATGGATTCTCCTGGGCATTGTATTTACAAGTTCTTGGCAATCTTGTGCCGTGAATCCATGCCATATTTTTCGAGCCCTGGTTTTCAATTCTCCCACTCATCTTGCAGGAGCTGCGCGCAAGGCCTTTTTCATTTGATGCCATAGAGTCTCTATGGGCGATAGGTCAGGGCTGTTTGAGACCCATTTTAACAATGGAATATTATTGTCCTTAAACCATTCTAATGCTGTTTTTGACGTATGACACGCAGCCCCGCCCTGCTGGAATATAAAATCAACCCCCGAATTCAAAGTTTCTTCCATCGTGGGTAACAAATATTCCTTAGGAATGGTTAAATATGTATCGGTATTGACAATACCATCTATAAAATATAACCGCCCGACACCTTT
The DNA here is from genome assembly GCA_963170755.1 of Amphimallon solstitiale. Lineage (NCBI taxonomy): Eukaryota > Metazoa > Arthropoda > Insecta > Coleoptera > Scarabaeidae > Amphimallon > Amphimallon solstitiale. The sequence continues at coordinate 62,452,377 of OY720676.1, read as the reverse complement.
TGCCGACATCGACCCCCACACCATAACGGATGCCGGAAATTTAACTTTTCGTTTCAGACAATCTGGATGAAATGTCTCATGTCTTTCACGGAGGACTCGACTCCGACTGTCACCTATACAGACCTCAAATCGAGACTCATCACTCCAATGTATTTTGTTCCACTGTTTCAAGTCCCAATTACTATGGTCCCTGGCCCATTTCAATCTATTTTTCTTTTGTGTTGAGGTCAGTAAAGGTTTTTCTTTGGCCCAGAGAAAAAGATATTTAACAAAACAAATTTAGTATTTCAATAGTGTCACCTTGTACGACCCAAATCCAAGTTTCTTAGCTCCTCTGTGGCATGTGGATCTTGATACACGTCTTCCTACAGCATCACTCCATAGTACACTCAACTGGCTATAATTGGCACGCCTATTTTGTTTTATTATTCGTTTCAAAGCTCTTCGGTCGTTATCAATGAGTTTCCTTTTCTTTGTATTACGGGGTTTTGGGGTCACTGAACTGTTTTTCTTGTAAAATTTTATTACATTTATAACACTGTACCTTGATATATCCAACAATTTTCCAATTTCAGAATATGAATTCCCTTCATTCGATAGTTTTACAATTATTGACCTAATTTTTTCATCAATTGCTTTACCTCTTGCCATTGTTTATTTAATTACAATAACTAGAGCGTATAATAATAATATTTACTGCCCACAATATAACCTAACGATGAATTAATGGAAGTGTTGACATATCTTTCATAGCTACCTTGATCTTTACCAATTTTTATGTGTTAAGAATACATGAACAAATTAGACACAAATGGTTAACTGGTGAATTTTGTTTTTATCTAATATATTTTATTTGAAGTACATATTTAACATATATTGTCCAACGTTTAAGAGTGTTATCCTTTTATTTTTCAGTTAAGAAAATTGATAGTAACCGTTTTTCATACATGTTTTGAGTAAAATTTAAAATTTTAGTAGGTGTGCCAATTGAAACGGGACGGGGCTCGTACATACATATGGGCATTAATCCATAAATATATCTTCAACAGCAAAATATGTTCCTAATTGTGCCTTAACACGTATATTCACAGTATTTTCCTAATTATAGATTTATCTGGAACAAAAGAATATTACTATTGCATTGTTCATAGACCAGAAATAGTTTCATCAAAAACAAACTTTAAAATGATGTTTGATCACCATACGACTTATACATATGTAAGGTCTGAATTTTGTATATGAAAGTTGTTTAAAATCCGGTTCTACTATACTTTAATACTCTTATAGAATGCATAATTTTGGAGATATTTCGATCAGAGTAAAAGTGTTACTTCCGGTTCTAATTTCGAATTTTTTTTTAAAAAAAGTCCAAACGAAACTCTAAAAACGTTGATACTGTTAATATACATCCTGTCACAGAATAACTACTCCTAGTTCTCAGAAATGATAGAGGATACTTAAATAAACATTTTTTACTAATAAATGAGTGTCCGTAAATTATTCAGTATCGAGTTACAAAAGAAATTGAATCATAGCAACCTTTGAAAAATAACAACCATTTTCGTAGTTGTCATTTTACTTGTCACAAATGAATATTTATTAGATAAATTAGTTTTTGATTGAAAATGCATCATTTTACAAATACTGAATTAGCAGACATGCATCTTGCCTACGGAGAAGCTTATGATAATGCTAACAAAGCGAGACGAATTTATGGGAAGCGGCATCTTCAGTGTCACATTCCCTGTCATACATCATTTTCAAGATTGGATCAGCGTATTCGAGATACCGGTGAATTCCAAGTGAAGAAAAGAGATTCGCGAGACAATCGTACCATCCGAAATATTGAATTTGAGAACCAAGTTCTTCAACTATTTGAGAATAACCCGAAAACAAGCACTCGAGCCATTGCCCAGGCGATGCATATAAGTCACACAACTGTATAGAGGGTATTGAAGGAATGCCAGAAGCATCCGTTTCACATTCAAAACGTGCAAACGTTAATTCCAGGTGAGTATCCCAACAGAGCTCAGTTTGCCGAATGGTACCTGACTAAAATTAACGACGAACCAAGAATTCCGAGGTGTGTATTATGGAAAGAATAGGCATATTTTAATACACACAATAGTTACATTTCGAGCGAAGAAAATCCTCACGGCGTTCACAGGTTACACCATCAATGGAAGTTTTCTGTTAATATTAGGGCTGGGATTGTTGGCTAATATGTAGTCGGACCATATTTACTGCCTGCAAGGTTAGATGGTCATGTATATAGCTTTTCTTTACATACTCTACCAGAATTGCGTGAAAATACTTAATAATCGAAGAAATATTGTTTTCCAGCATGATGGTGCATCAGCACATTTTGGATTAAATAGCCGAAATTATCTAAATGTACGGTTTCCAAACAGATGGATCGAAAGAGGGGGGGGGCGATTTCTTGGCCGACACGTTCACCAGATATGACTCTAGTCGATTTTTGTATTTGGGGTCACATTAAATAACTGGGTTATAAGACACCTGTTAATACAGAAGAAGAATTAGTGACTCGAAGTATTCTAGCGTTTGATGATATTCGTAAACGTCCAGAGTTATTTCGAAGAATTCGGCATCCGATTGCAACTTGTGTATTGATAATGGTGGTCGTAACTTCGAACAATTTTTAAAGCTTAATGCAGTATTATTTCTAATAAGATATTCCATACCTCTCATTTTCTCTGCAATTATGCAAGCTACTCAATTTTTGCCTTGTTGTTTTTCGCCTGAATATATTGTAGTGTATTGACCTTTAATTCTTTTGCTATTTCTTCCATTTTCCCTACTTTCACCATTGTTTTTATGTTTCATTACTTATTTAGTCGTCCTTTGTTCTTTCTGTGACATCTCCGCAGTCAGTTTTTAGAATATTTTTTCAATATCGTCTCATTCATAAATTTTATAATTTGTAAGGATCTTCCTATATCCCTTTCTGTTTTATTTACCCTATCTTTCTCTTCTTTTGTCAGTCGCCTCAAGTCCTTTTGGACCTTATTTTCATACATTGTCATATCGTTCTCTATAAAAATCTATCTTCCTCTTAGACATCGCCCGCTCCCCAGCACAGATTTTCCTCTTTCCAGTTTTGTATTTTTGCCAAAATTATTCCGCTTCTCATTCCATATGCTTCCGTAATCTTTGTCTCTATTTTGAGTTATTTCTGTAGAAAGTTCTCCACTTGCTTTGGTATTTGCTCTCCTTTTATGTCCGCATTTTTTATAATAACGTTATTTCGGCTTTTACTTGTTTTTCTCCTCGTTCTTCTCTTTAACACTTCCCTTATTTGTAGCAATTCTCGCTGGATGTTCTCCACTCTGCTCATTCTTTTGTCGAATCTATCCTATATTTATCAATGTTTTCTAAGTGACAACCAGTTGTCATATTGTTATTATGTTTGCTCATCATTATGCCACTACTACCAACAAGATATTCATTTTTTCAATACATATATAAATATATATATAAAAATATAATTACATTATATAATTCACTATCGGGCCCAACAGATGTTGGTCTGTCCTTTCCGGTAGGCGCGATTGGAGGATAGGCAAGGGAATCAAAAATGTATGAATAACCTTATCATATAAAGAGATTTATTTAAAAATTAAACAACAAATCAGGTTAACGGTAACTTACAGATTATCACAATTAGGACAAAACAAAAAAAAACATTTATCTTACAAAGAGGCATGGCCAGACATGTACGGAAGGAGGCTAGAAATATTTCTTCTATTCGGGCTTCCAGGAAAAATAAACTTTGCGTAGCAGAATCAAAATTTTTTGCACTACTGATTCAGTAGTTAAGTTATTTCCTTACAGTAAAATTAAATTAGAATTTAAACAAGGTATCAAAAGAAATCTAAGATGGTGGTCACCTTGTGGCGTGGTAAATTTCAGTCACTTCGGACTGTATATGCATGTAATTCCACACAAAATAAGAAGCTATAAGACAAGGGAAAACGACATACATTAAAAACAATTCTACACAACTGAAGAAAACTAAGAGGAAGTACTCACCAGATATAAATTTATCGATCGCATCAATTAAACCGACAGAACATCCAAAAAAATATTCAAACAAAGTTCAAAATCACTGTAATAATAATCCGCTTAACAAGCGCAATTTCTACGAGACGATTTGGGTATTATTTCACCAAATAATTAACAGTGAATAGCAATCGTAAATCAGTCTGCTTCTGCATCAATCAAACGGTAAGATGCAAATCAACGAGAAGACGTCTAATTAACTCCCTTAACAATCAAAGCACGAGAATATAAGACATATAATATGACGAGAACTATAAATTGCAATTGTTCCAACATTTAAAATTATACCGCCGATACTTGAAAACTAAAAGGAAGCCTACTAATTACTAGGGAAGGAAGGATTCAATTCTGAGTCACTAAGTTAGGCGCAACTAAGATTGCATACGTATCAGTTAGATTTCAACCGCATTAGATCAAGCGCAATTAAAGTTGCATATAACTGAGTTGACTATGACTCGCTGTTACAGGCCCGCGAAGTAGAGATCCATTTCCTATCTTATATGTCTCTTATACGTTAAAGACCATGGTCGTCAGAAGATGGCGGGGCAATCCAATAAATTAGAATTAAAACCAATTCATATTTAAATTATAAATATTGAAATGCATTACTACTAAATATGATAACGTGATAGATAAAAATAATTCAAGCGAAAATTACTAACGTCAAAACGACACAAAACAGTAACAATAACTCTACCAAAATAAATAAAAGAAACCAAACATCGGATTTTACAGAACTGTTCAAAATTAACGTCACAAAGTTCATTGTTGAAAAACCACTTTCGCACAGGTAAGTTGATCCAAAGCAGGAATGTAGCGTTTGAAAAGTTTCTTTTAAGAGTGGACATATTTTCTCGTCTACGAGTATAAAATCTGTTTGTGATATTCTTGTTTTCAGTTGTAGATCAGATTGAAAATCTATTATTTCCATCTCTAAATTAGTAGCTTTTTTATTTATCATATTTGCAATTTGTTGTGATATTTCAGAAATATTAGTATTAACAAATGGATTTAAAACGAATGAAGCAATTGGCTCAGCTAACATAATTTTATTCTTATTTTTAAATTCTTGAAATAATATCTCTGATGCAGCAAGAATTGATTCTTTAATTATGTTAGCATCCTCAAAAGGTTTTTTATGCATTGCAAGTATATGTGCAGTCTTAAACGATGTAACAGTAGCAGCTTTTGCTTTATTCATGGGCCTGGTAAACAAAGATTGTTGGGCAATTAATGCGGTTTTCATTTCTTTCAATTTACATTTTCTTAAATTGCTGTTAGGAAGATATGCAGTATCATATTTTTTATGAACTGTTGCCAAATGTCGTTTTATTTTGCATTTTTTCCCAATATTAACTGTTGAACCACAATCAGACAAATATAAATGTATAAACAAATATTTCTCTTTTTCTGGTTCCTCTGCCGACATGATTAGGGCAACTACAAAGTAATTGCTAATATCTAATAATGACTAACATAAATAAAACAATATTTTTATACCTGGATGAAACCACTTGTTAGATCATGGACAACTTGTGATAAATAAAAGTTCTGTACTTATATAAACGTATTCCAAACTCAACAAACCGATCTCACTACCCTCTACGTAGCTAACGACCAACGTCATGCATTAAGACACCGACAGCAGCACATCACGAAGAGCGTTTCGGGTGATGCCGTTTTGAAGCAAAAATATTCCTGATCAGTGGCTTGAAGTAAACCGAAAACTATACAAATAATCAACCAAATTAATACCTACAATTAATGTATTTTCTTAATATATATAGGTACATATAACTATTAAACTAAAGAAATGTCTGAACAACTACAGATTAACAGCAGTATTGTATTTTATAGAGGCAATAATTTTTTAGACATTTCATACCCGAATTGATAAAATGAGCCATATCAAAAGTTGCCGCGAGCCACCCTGAATAACGCTCGCTTATTCTCTCGCTAAACACAAAGCAAGCGTCGCAGTGTGTAAAAAGTAAGTAACGTATCTGTCACTAACAGTTCTATCAACACAGAAAAAAAATATCAGTACGTTATATTAATACAGCGCATAAAATTTGAATTTTCTCGTTTCAGTCTGATCATATCTCGTATGTGAAATAAATAAGAATATTCTGTTAGTGTTGTATCACTTTTCGATTACATTTTTACGCCTAATAAAGCAAAAGCTTGCTTTTATAAAAGTATACACGCACTAGCTAACGTTCGTAACTAATGATACCTTCAAACAAAATAAGGAAACGTATTTTGCGGTTATTGAATAATATATAATAAGCATTGTGATTTTCTCATGATGGACATGGTCAATTTGACTTAATCTTAATGAAAGTATAAAAGAGCGCGTTCTCATTTGCGAAAGTAGTTTAATATTAATATTGTAAAAATGAATAAATTGGGAGAATTACGTTTCTGCGTATTTGTAACAATTATGATTGGTTTGACAATTAACTAAACCAATATATAAGTAGTAATAATCATTATTTTCAAAATAATCCAATTATATTCACTTATAATACCATGAGTAGTCAAAGTTATGTCGATTATTTTTGTGGTGGTTACACGAATGTCTTTCATGATTGCATTTAAATACTACGAGTGCGGAGCACGAGTAGTATTCGCAATTATGAAAGACATGAGTGTAAAGCACCACAAAAATAGTAGACTCAACTTTGACTACGAATCGTATTCGAGAGACTATTCAATGAACCAAATCAATTTTTCATATTAAAATGACTCAAAATTTAGTTACACATGATTACGTTTCCATGTCAACAAAAAAAACATTTATGTTTGTCATTAAAATTTTTGGAATCGTGTTCCTATTTAGTTCGTTTCGTTGAATAAAAACTGGTGTTTCTAAATAATGGGAACTGAGAAAAGATTTGGCACGAAATCTGAAGACGAAATCGATGCTGAAATTTGCGAAAATATCCCTTGGAACACGAAGAAATCCAAAGATTCAGTATGGAGACAATTTAGTACATTTTTAACAGCAAAAGGCTATAAACTGGATCAATCTACTTCTCCTGTGGACTTAAATGTCATCTTAAAGTCGTGGGCATGTAATATGAAGAAAAAAGATGGGTCCGATTATAAAGAAGGCGTCATCAAGCACATGTGGAACGTGACGGCGAAAATGGTTCAAGAAATGTTCTTCAATAAGTGGAAAATAAACGTAAACCCGTTTTCTGATGCAATATTTAAGTCAGCACGTGACGCCAGGGATGCTACAAGAAAACTGCAAGCGTGTCCTGAAAAAAGAACCAGCAACGCGGCGGCACTTACAGAACCAGAATACTTAAATATGATACGCATATTAGATGAGAGTACCCCAGACGGTTTACAGAAAAAGTTTTTCTTAATAGCATCTTACAAACTAGCTTGGCGGGGAGGAGAAGGGAGCAACTGTTTCACCTATTACTTCAAGGAGGAACTCGATAACAAGGGAAGAAGAACTGGTAGAATTGAGTATAATCCAGTATTTTCGAAAACTGCGCAGGGGGGAACTAAATCATTGACAGGCAGCAAGTGGTTGATAGAGAATAAAAGCAATACCGATATGTGTCCAGTTAGGTAACCTATTTATATTTAATTTCAAGACGGTATAATTAATATTCTTCTGTTATTTAGATTGTATTATCTACTGAAATCGAAGAGAGGAAAAAATGTGAAAACAGAAAGGATGTTTTTGACACCGAATCCGTTTTGGGATAAAGTTGAGAATGCGGTGTGGTATAAGAACAGTCCAGTTGGTATATGTGAGATCAGTAAATGGGTGAAGTTATTAGCTGAAAAAACTGGATTAGATGTTAAAAGAAGGAAGATATCAAATCATTCGGTACGCTCTTCAACTGTATCATCTCTGGCGAAAGCTGGAGTCGGAGAGCAACAACTGATGAAAATAACGGGACACCAAAATCTGAATTCCATAAAATCGTACTTGCAGCTTGATGATGAGCACCACGAGTCGATTATCACCAAAATGCGAAGAAATTTTACAACAACAAATGTGTCATGTACAACTTCGACATCTGTCAGTAATAGTGACGGTATTAAGCTACAAGAGAAAGGTACTCCCTCGGGTACTCCCAGTGATAGCTCTGTTCCAGAATGTCTGCTGCAGCACTGCAGTAATGTTAGTTTTTCTAATTGTACCTTCAATATTGTTAGTAAATGAGTTACATTAATAAAAACTTTCACTTGTTTAAAATATCCACTTGAATACCTTCTAGGAAGATATAATCGCTGAAATTTCCTGTTGCTATGATACGAAAGTAAATATTTGCTATTTTATTGGTTCATATTTGAACAATGACAGGTGAATTGAATAGTCATTTATATTTGCTCTGCTCTAGTGAGAAGTACGTGCTTTGCGCCTGGATCTGCTATGATTTTACTGTGGTGACCCAGAAAGTAATAATGAGTATATAATAATAATAAATATATGTATATAAAACAAGAAAAAGAGAATATTGGGATGTTAGTTGTTGTCTTCAAAACCGAAGATCTTCTAACTGAAGCTGCAAATGGTGGTCTGTCACCTGATGGTCTTCCGTATATGCTTCTATCTCCAAGGATATCCCACCTTATTCCTTGGCTACACCGTACTGATGACGACCAATTAGTCAGAAACACGTGTCTACGGTTGCACTACAGCGGATTTTACCCAATATTCTCTTTTTCTTGTTTTATTTTATGTATCCGCGATAATTCCTTTATTGATTATATGTATATACGAGGGGGTACCCAAAAGTAACCGGAATAGCATTGCCATGGGTGGAGCTTTTGTAGTACTGGTTTCTGCCGCTAGGGCCTGCGTAGCGCAACTCGTCGCCAGTTCAGTGCCGCGCGGGCCGTTGACCTGGCACGTTCTGTTCGTCAGTAGTGACCGTTTTTGCTAGTGCTGTTTTACTGCTGCTTCGTTTTTTTATGATGGCAAATTTAAGTGAACAACGTGCCGCTGTGAAATTTTGTTTTCTATTCGGTAAAAACGCTGCTGAAACTGTTTTAATGTTGAAAACTGCTTACAAAGATGATGCTATGGGGAAAACTCAAGTGTATGAGTGGTTTTCTCGATTTAAAAATGGCGACATGTCGATTGATGACAAACCTCGCTCTGGACGTCCATCAACTGCCCGAATCGATGAAAATGTTGAAAGAATTCGAGAGCTTGTGCGCACAGACCGTCGACAGACAATTGATCAACTGCCTGAAATCAGTGGAATATGTTGGAGCTCGGTTCAGCGAATTTTAACAGAAGATTTAGGAATGAAACGCGTTGCTGCCAAATTTGTTCCTCGGGCTCTGACTGACAATCAAAAAGAACGTCGAGTGGAGACATGTCGTGAACTGAAAGAACAGCTTGAAACTGATCCAGATTTTCTTTCAAAGGTAATTACTGGTGATGAATCGTGGTGCTATGGTTACGACCCAGAGTCAAAACAACAATCAAGCCAGTGGAAAACACCATCGTCACCCCGTCCAAAAAAATGTCGCCAAGTCAAGTCAAACATCAAAACAATGTTGATTTGTTTCTTTGATGTGAAAGGAGTTGTTCACATGGAGTTTGTTCCCCCAGGTCAGACTGTCAATCAAACCTTTTATTTGGAAGTGTTAAGAAGATTGCGCAACAGTGTTCGTCAAAAAAGACCCGATTTGTGGCAAACAGGTGACTGGTTCTTCCACCATGACAACGCACCTGCACACTCAGCCATCACTGTTAACCAGTTTTTGGTTAAAAATAACATGGTTCCGCTGCCCCACGCACCTTACTCGCCTGACCTGGCTCCGTGCGACTTTTTCTTATTTCCACGCATGAAAAGGGGCATGAAAGGACGGCGATTTGAAAATATTGAAGACATCAAGGAAAGAACGAGACAGGAGCTTGCAGCCATCTCTAAAGATGAGTTCAAACAATGTTTCGAACAGTGGAAGCACCGCTGGGACAAATGTATTACTTGTAATGGAGAGTATTTTGAAGGGGACAAGGTTGTTTTGTAAATATTTGTAAATATATAGCATTTAAAAAATAATTCCGGTTACTTTTGGGTTCCCCCTCGTATATATAGATTTTGTCAAAAATCGGTTGCACCCTTATACTACAATTTTTCCCATTGTAGTACTAACAAGTAAGTTAGCTTTTTAAATATAAATTTATATAAGAACTTTCAGGTAAGCCACTGATACGGGAACGTTATATTTAAGAACGAATTAAACGCAATGCCTTCTATCTGCGCGAACTCAGGTACATAGTTCGCCAAGATGTTGGAAGAGATGTTACATGCGAGAGAATTTTACATAGGCTGTTGAACAGCATACACATGAACAATAATTGTATTGACTGCCCCTAATATACTGACCCGAATGTCATTTCTGATAGAGTCCGATCCAAACCTGATGGTACCTGCGTAGAAAGCGATTTTCGGTATTAGAGAGAGCAAGCAGTATAATATGAGAGAGATATCTATGGGGAGCGCTGTACACAGTCGGGCGTGAAAACATTAGTCTGCTATTTGATCACTTGTCGTTTAGTCTTTGCTTCGTACTGTGCTCCGATTTATATACATTTTAAAATCTTTTATAAAACCTTTTTTTTTATTAATAATAAAACACAAAAGAGTGGAGTAATATTTGTGTCCATGTTAAGAAAATTAAAGTTTATATTGTTAAGGAACATACTATGGATGACTTCCACAAAGAATTTATTATTAATGTTCATTGTGACAATGAGACTGATTCTGTATTTGACTATTCGTCAGATGAAAGCGGTTATTAAAATTTTATAAAGTCCAGTTTCTTAATTTAATTTGATCTTTATTTTTATTTTAAATTTATTTATCTAGCGTTGAAGTTTACTTTTTCATTTGCTTTTGTCATATTGTTATTAATAATAAAACAAAAGAGTGGAGTAATAATGTACATTGAGACAATAATACTGATTCTGTATTTGACTATTCGTCAGATAAAAACGATTATTAAAATTTTATAAAAGTCTGGTTTTTTAATTTAATTTAATCTTTATTTTTATTTTAAATTTATTTATCTAGTGTTGAGGTTTACTTTTCCATTTGCTTTTGCCATGTATATAATAATAATAAAACTTGTAGATTGCAGATTTTATTCCATGGTGTTTGTATTCAAAAGTAGCGGGAAATATACACGATCATTTTGGTGTCGATATTTTTAGCACGGATAGGACAGAGTTTAAACCACGCCTCGCGCATCTCAAGCCCCATTAGGTTTGGATCGGACTCTACCACGGATTAGCGAACAAAAATGGAGACATATTTGTGTGAAGACACTAACTGTCGATTGTGTGTCATTGAATATGTTTTTCCTTTTACTGAGTACCTACGCCTGTAATATAGTTTGTAACCCTGCTTTGGGCTTTGCCTGTTGGGTAATAAAGATGATTCTTTCTTTATTGATTTATTTATTTATAGTAGCACTTTTTGGTATATCGTTTCATTAATAAATGTTTTATATTATTGATATTGTATTAAGATTCACTTTAGTCTGTTATTGTCATCTACTTTAAATACATAGAAAACAATAGATACATTACTAATTGCATTATTAATTATTACAAAATAAAAAAGGTTGCCACACAACTTTCCTATACGTATGTGCGTTTCAAATTATACAAAAGTTGTTCTCAATTAAGTTTTAAATACCTGTATCTTCACAAAAAATAAACCTGTGAGTAAATATGTTACTTTAGGTTCGAATTTTGAGAATTTTTTCATACAAAAATTATTCAAAATATTATTCTAAGAACTTATGCTCTCTTAATAAATCTCTATGGAATGCATAATTTGCGAAATATTTGCAAAAAATTGCTATCGATGAGAGTAAAAACCTACTTCCGGAGGAATTTCGAAAAACGTGTTTAGTAAAATTTTCAATAAATACATTTTTGCATACATAATAATGAATTCGTTATAAATTTAAACTTAGTAGTTCACGAAATATTGCTAAAATTCGATTTTTTCACAGAAGTAAATTACTATTTCAGGTGTACCGACTGTACTGAAAAATCTAACCAGATCTCAAGAAGGAGATTATACTCGTAAACATAAGATTTGGAACTGATATCTTTAGCCGTTTGACAGCTATTGTGGTCACACACACAGGAAGGCAGGCAGATATTTTTCTGAAAACCACGTTTTCCATATTAGGGGACTCCGTGTACGAAAGTAAAAATTATCTCATGTATTGTTCTGGTTTGTTAGTTGTTATTAAGTACAGAGTTTCTTTTATACATTTTTTCGTAATTCATGTTTTTCCCCCATCGTTGTTTGTTAAAGAAAACTAATATCATTTAGAGTCGCTATTTATTATGTGCACCTACAAATTGTGGTATAGACATCCAAAAGTCTGACAACATTTCCAGTAATTATAATTTAAAAAATCTACCTTTTCGTTGTCATCTCTTGCGTTGGTAGGTGCATACAAAATTATGCAAATTTATTCTGAATTATGACAAACCATATATGTTTATGCAAATATGCACCAACAGTTAGGAGCTTTATTTTGTCACATAGGTACTCCTGGCGAAAATAAAAACGTGAAAGGCGGAGATGTTGAGTTTACGTTCGCTATCTCATGAAACTGTTTGGTGCATAGTTTGATTGAAGAACACTTTGCACGCCAATAAAATTCGAATACCGTTAAATAGCTGTAGTTGTCAAAATTTTTTCATCTATTTAAACATTCTCTTCTAATACTTATCTTGTACTTATTGAGAGTGTCGAAACCGAATTCTAACACAGGTGTTTTTTTCCTGTGTATTTTGACTACAGGTACTTATCCAACTAGTATAATTACGATGACATATTCTTAGCTTACTACATAACTTAATCCTTAAGTAATTAAGCACGTAACAAATCCATAAATATGTATTTGTTGAAAATAAAAATTTATTACTTAAAACAATACTCAAACGTAGATACGAATGGATATCTAGTGAACACTGCATTCTAATGCTATTTGTCACGTGTAACAATTAAAAACGTCTTAAATAACTGCTTGAACGGTCTACTTATTATACAATGCGCATCAAAAGTAACGCATACATTCATTTATAGCGTACATAGAGAATTTACAGAAAAATCCTTCGAGGGGTATAGCGAATTTGTGAAAAAAGTTATTATGTGACGATAAAGATTTACTATTGCCATTCCATTTTCATGGCCAACCGGGTCAACTTTTTTTTAATGACGTAGCACATTTTTTATATTTTATTCGGGTAGATCAAGAAATTCTCTTTTCAACAATAATCTGTTCGAGGTTTTGTAAGAAAATTTGACAAATATTTCCCGCCATCGTGATCAATGAGATTTCTCTTTCGGGACAGAAAAAAAATCATGTACCCGCGTGTCATCTAGACAGATTTCCTTGTCATTTAATGAAAAGTTTAAATTTTGTAAGAACAGAGCAACAAATTTGTGCCCTTTTTAATCAAGAGCATCCTGAACGACCTCCGATAACACAATCAACTGTGAGCAAATTTGAAAGAAAGTTGTGGAATTGGAAAATAATCCTCATTTTTCGTCTATCTAACTGAATTGTGACATTAGTCAATCATCTGTTCTGCGATTTTTAAGAGAAAAGTATTATCCCTACAAGATTCAAGTAGTTCAAGAATTGTTGGAAGATGATCCTGGCGAACAATATCATGAACATTTGCCACGACCATCCAGAATTTGCCGAAAAACTTTTCTCTCAGATGAGGCTACATTTTACCTTAAGGGCGTGGTTTATAGTCAAAATTGTCGCTACTGGACAAGAAGTAAGCCACACTGGATGGAAGAAAACCCTTCTTTTTTCGAATACGCACTGTGTTGTTGAACGGGATGTAATACCTTTGGTAAGTATCTCTTTGCACTTTTTCCAGACGCAGTTAATATACCAACTTGAATTGATATCACAGTTATAATTTTTGCAAAGTTGACTTTCTCAGTCTTTATGGTGCTCTTACATCTATTGAACATTACTAAGCACATACAATGACGTTAATGATGCAAGTAGTTACTTCTATGAAATACTTCTTCTTCTTCTTCTTTCTCTTTTCTTAAGACTTAGTCTTGTTTATTCTACTCTTGATCTCGTTCAGCGTTTTGGGAAGCAGATGTCCAGCTCTCGCACCATATTTTGGAAGGTCGACCGGGGGTCTCCTTGTACTCGGCTTTTCGTTCTTTGCCTATTTTGCCCATCGATCCTCTGTCATTCTGTCGAAGTGGTCTCTCCAATATCGTCGTCTCGATCTCGTGAACTGCTCGACATCTTGAATTATGAGATCTGCTCTTACATCTCTGCTTCTTATCTGGTCTCTCAAGCTTACTCCCTTAATATGCCTCAATTTCTGCTGCCCTCATCATGCTGTACGCTTTTGTTGTATGCGCTCGAGTTTCCACTGTATATGTGAGTACAGGTCTCACGGCGGTTTTATATATGCGGATTTTGCTTTCAGTGGACATTTGTTCCTCCATATGAGGTCCCTCAGATAGCCAGAGATTCTTGAGGCTTTCCTTACTTTCACCATATATTTAATCAATATGTACCGGTTTATGCTCACCCGAGCTGGCACAGTTGCGAAATTATCCAAAATATCAAGATAAAGTTCAAAGGTATAAAAAACACCGTCTTCCAAACGATCTTAAAAATTTCAAACTATTGCGCGGACTTTTAAGTGTCAGGTGAAGAATGCGTGTATGCGGCATATCGATAGCGTTGAGCGGTCCATTAACCAAAACCTAAATAATGTTGGTCTTTTATGAATTCACGTCAAAAAAGTCTAAAATACCGGGCTAGACGCCGAGAGATGGTTATTCGTTTGACAGCCTTGGATCAATAGTTAATGCGTTTTCTCAACATTTTCTTCAAGTGTATCACCCTTCGACTACTTTCTCATCTGCTAATATGATGTATGGCGCTACATCATCCACGCAAGTTGATTCATTCTCTGAGTCTAATATTCTTTCCAGTATTAAAAGAGAAATATTCTGTGTTCTGGTAGCGATCAGGTACCCAGCTCCTTGCTGAAGAATTGTGCTGCAATTCTTTTAGCACCTTTGTTAGTAATTTTTAATATAGTACTAAAAATATCTATTTTCCCCCAAGTATGGAACCTGCCAGAATATGTCCAGTGTTTAAAAATGGGGACATATCCGATATAGGAATTATCGACCCATATAAATTTTGTCTGATATTGAAAAAAAAAATGGATCGACTACTTATCAAATTATCTACCATCAAGTTTGTATAGTTTTGGGAACAACATGGATTCGTTGACGGACGATCTGCTGTTTCGTTCAATACGCCACAGAGATCGTCGATAGGCTAAGCTAACGAAATTAAGTTTTAGTGCGTCACTAGTAAGTTTCTTCGAATCTTACTTACAACAACAATTTTTTGTGTCTGTTAATTCATTTATAAAAACATAAATGAGGTTAACGGAATTGTGTAATTGCACAATTTTTGTAAAACTTCATTTTTAGACACTATAGAACGTGTTTTCTTTGTATGGAAGCGTCGTTTTCCAGTATTGAGTATTGGCATGAGGCTCAAAATTGAAACAATTCAAGATATTATTGTTGCAACAGGTGTTCTACAAAATATCTAGAAACGAAAATGATAAAATTCCTATTGTATTTGAAAATGCAGAAGGTGATAATGAACTTCAACTTTAAAATATTGAAGATAATGCAGTTCGCCGTGCACTCATCACAGACTATTTTAGAAGATAAATATTTTATTTAATACATACATAACTTTGAAATAAATATACCACTTTGTAAGAAAGTTTTATTTTTCATATGGTAATATAAATATCAAATAATAAAATGAACTTATTACATATTTTTCTCTTAGAAATAATACAAAAAAAGAAAATTATAAGCATCTTAATTTTTTCTTCTCATTTATAGATCTAATTTTAGATTTTCTATTGTTAGACTGTTTATTTCAGCTTTTGTACTTAATTCCTGTGCAATATATTCCTCTTGCAGTTGTAAAATTCTTTTTTTTATTTCTAATAATTCCTCCCCATATTGTGACCTATTTGCTGGCTTCCTTTTCTTCGGTTTTTAATAATAGCATTAAATTAATTAGTAATTTTTTCCCAAGCTTCCTGTTTTTGTTTCCAGGTTGTAGCATTGGTCTCTTTACTTTCTATTATTTCCTGATACTTATATATAACTTCCATTAATGTTTCTTTTTCGATTTCACTGAAATTTGGACAAAGTTGTGGTTTTTCTTTTGTTGTATTCTAAAAGCACATTGGTATATTATTATTAAGCATATAATAAACGAATGTAGGGTAAAATCTCAAATAGTATCTCTAATATGCGGGAGTAAAAATTGTACATATAAAATATGTACACCATTTGACACTTTCCTCCATTTATGAATACAAATATTAATCACATATGTATCATATATTATATAACTTTTTTTTGTACTTTTTACCGCCTACCGGTAGTGTAATGGCAGGGAAAATGTTTTTTAAATTATCAGTTTTCTTATCCAGACGAAATTAGAATCTGTGAATTACCAGGTTACTAGCATTAATCTGATATTAGTTACAATTATTTTTGCGATGTTGTCAAAGCAGTTCCTGGCAATAGCTATCATGTAGATAACTTATTAATAATTTTATGAAGAAATGTATATTTTGCCTATCTGTCAGATATCAATCACCTTGCAGATACGTATCCAAAACTTTTATCCCAGTGTGAAGAAATCGGCCCATATACAGTTTGTTTGATAAAAAACGCGCCGTCCTGTAACTTCTTTATTTATTATCCGATTTCATTAAATAAAAAAAGTATAAACATGGTTTGAAAAATTCTATAAACTGGCCCTAATCCCATTTTTTTTCAACGCTGTCTTGAATACGTAACGATAGTCAACTTTCTTTTTAATGGGCACCTGTATTTTTTTTCGTTTAGTCTGGTAGATAATTTTTTTCTGAATCTAGCAATGATCATTATTTATCATTTGGTTGGTATTTAATTAAAAAAAAATAATTGTCTGCAACCTTTATCCGCTTATATGAAATTTTCGAGTGTGCCGTGAAAAAAAAATCGCGTCACAAATGCGACAAATATGTCATTGAAACGTCTGTCATTTGAAAACTCAATCCAAGATTTGAAAATTAGTCTGCATCTGCTTTTTTTTTCTTTTTGTTACACAACACCGCCACAGCAGTCATCCGATAATTCATTCGAAATCACGAGTCGAAAAAAAAATCAGTGACATTTAATGGCAAAAATAAAATTAAATTATCAATAATACTCAAAATAAAAACAAATTATGAACAATTAACAAACGACAAATCTACTACAGAACATTACTCTCATAAGCATTTACATGTACTATTTAAATTGACCGCCACTGTGCCCCACGCACAACTAACACCTCCTAGTCACTACAAAATCCGCATTCCATATTAAATTTTGAGATATATTTCGACAAATGTTAGTGATTCTCTGTCTTAAGATTAATTCTCTTTCAAGGCGTGTTAATCCTGACGATACTCCCAAAGCCATAAATCGAGTGGTGTAAGATCTGGGGAGCGCCCGCAGGCCATCGAATTGGTCCAACCGTCCATACGGACGTCATCTGGTTAAATAACAAATTTGGTGCAATATGGATAATAATAATCTTTATTCCACGCGACTCAAAAGAGCAAGATACCATCTTGCATCAAAATTGTTTTTTAACCAGATGACATTCCTCCTGGCTTTATGCGGGGCAGCCCTGTCTTGTTGAAAAAAACATTGTATTTAGTTCTGCAAGAAGTAGATCGTCTAAAAAATTGTCAAGGTTTTCAGAAAGTATTATAGATAATATTTTTCTTGATTAAGAGTACCGCTTATAAAAATGGTCCAATTAACTGATCACCTAAAATACCGATTCATGTTTCTGTTAAAAACGCCATTATTGATAAAGGTGCATTTATGGGTCCAAATAATTTTTCTGTAGAAATTTCGACTATTTTGTAAAATGTGCAAAAAAAGTTAAAAAAATCTCTCTCCGACCTCTATCATCATATCATGTTCCTCTGGTGCTTGCACGTTTTGAGAAATACATATATGACTTAAATGTATGCTTTTTCAACACTGCGTGCACTATTTGATTTGACATGCTAGTGTTACTGCCGTTACTGGCAATCTCTCTAGTTGAAACAAGCGGATTCTCCTGCACAATGAGAAGAACATTCATTGCAACATTCGCAACATCGTCGCTGTTCTCGCTTCGGTTTTTTAAAAGCACCATAGCGCCTCAAATTTTCTTCGAGTCGTCTAAATTGACTGGGGTTTGGAAGTTCTCTGTTTGAAAAGCGGTCACTATAAAGCCCCGCTTGATTTCAATTTTTATTACATTCGACGTAAATTTCAAACATATCGGCGAGATAACTATTGTTCATGATTGCAGTGGTATCGTTATTTCACATGAAATAATACTTTAAAATCGAAATATACTCTAACGAAACCAGTAGACATCCGAGCGACAATAAAAAGAGGTTGTAAATCATCTCGACGCGACTGGTAAACATTATAAAGCAATAAATCATCCATTTGCGTTGTACTGCAAAGAGACAGAATGTCTGGCGAATGTTCTACAAACATCGAGAGGGAGATGGAGTTTACACGAATGCTTCGAGATGTTTCGTATGTGTATATAAGGCGGCTGGGTCACCGATGGATGAGTAATTCCGGAATAAGAAAGTCCTTAAGTAGTCTCTTGCCGAACAGTAGAAATAAATATAAGAAATAATTAAATATACTGCATGACATGGAAACTGCAACACCAAGAAGGGGTGCGGATTTTTTGACTAAACTTGGTAGAAACGTATAACTAGTCAAAGACAATAATTGATTAAAATTTCAAAGAAAAAAAACAAAAGACTAACACAATTTAACATAATTTTTATTAATAATGTGTTGAACCGCCCCTATTAGTGTCACACTCCCTCACTCTTCGTGGCATTGATTCGACTAGGTGGTCGATATCCTCTTGAGGTATGGTGTCCCAAGCAACCTGTAATTCATGCCGGAGAGCTATTAGTGTCTGCGGGGGATTGGCTAAATTCATAAGTTTTCGTCCCATAATGTCCCACACATGTTCTATTGGCGAGAGGTCGGGGGATTTGGGTGGCCATGGCAAGATATTTACATGAGCCTCTTCCAAGCGATTTATAGAAATTCTCGCTACGTGGGGAGGGGCATTATCCTGCTGGAAAAGTGGGTCTTCGAGCGTTTGAAGATATGGTAGAATATGGGGTTCTACCACCTCATCAATGTAACGCTGGGCGTTCATGGTGGTTTGGATGAACACCAATTGAGACCTACTCCCATATGCTATAGCACCCCATACCATAACACCCACTGCTCGATGCACATGCCTTTCAACGGAAAACTGAATATCACGACGTTCCCCACGCCTTCGTCTGACCCTCATACGGCCATCATGCATCCCTAGACAAAATCGAGATTCATCACTGAATACCACCCTGTGCCACTCCACGTTCCAGTGCAGTCGCAATCTACACCACTCCAAACGTTGCTGTCGGTGTTGAGCCGTAAGTGGTAACACAAGATGTGGACGATAAGATTGTAAGCCGAAACCCCTAATTCGACGATAAACGGTTCGAAGGGTTACAGGACGACCAATATTACGTAACCACACGTCAGCAATTGATCTGGTACTGGAAAACCTGTCTCTTAGTGCCATTAAGCGAAGGCGGCGGTCCTGTATCTCATTAGTTCTTCTTCGGCCTCCGGTTCCTCTTTGGCGTCTTTCCTGACCTTCCCTAGTCCATGACTGATAACAGCGCATAATGGTGGATTGGTTCCGGTTAAGGCGATTTGCAATTTCCCTGTATGAAAAACCACCTTCTCGCAAACCAACAATTCGACCTCTGTCGAATTCGCTTAATTGGCGATAATTTCCACGTTGCCGCACTCTAGGCATAATAAAACTCTTTAAACACGTTAAACAAAGGTATAATAAGACAAAACCGTTGAAATTAATTTCAAACAAACAATTAATACACCACACATTAATGTCAGCGAAAACTGAATGAAGTGTAAGATGTGTCATGACCACTTGATCTATCGCAACAAAATTTTAATCACTTATTGCTTTTGACTAGTTATACGTTTCTACCAAGTTTGGTCAAAAAATTCGCACCCATTCTTGGTGTTGCACTTTCCATGTCATGCAGCATAGTTCTTTAAGCGTGGTAGCCGACGAAAAGACATAAATATTAGAGTGTTATATAAATAGAAGTGATATAAATATTACAGACATATAAATAGTACTGGTAAATAAATACATGTGTTAATTTAAATTTATAGTAGTTTTAAGTGTGATACGTTAGTTTTATATTTTTATATTGTTATATAATTTTACGTGTATGAATATACAGACTGTTTTAAATAAATAAATTGCACGAGTTTATTGCGAAGCCGAAAACGTTACAATACAGTCATTTTCGAATGACAGACGTTTGAATGACATATTTGTCGCATTTGTGTTGCGTGTTCTTTTCACGGCACACTTGAAAATTTCATGGTAAGCGGAAAAAAGTTGCAGATAATTCAATTTTTTTAAATTAAATATCAACCAAATGATAACTAAATGAACACTACCAGATTTAGAAAAACAATATCTACCCGACTAAAGGACAAAACTACAGATGTCCATTTAAAAAAAAAAGTTGACAATCGTTATTCAAAACAGGCGTTGATAAAATTTTGCCAGTTTATAGAGTCTGTCAAACCATTTTCATACTTTATTTATTTATTGAAATCGGATAATAAATAATGAAGTTACGGGATGGGTTTTTTCTTAATCAAACAGCCCATACAGCTACATTAACTAATCCTACAAGTACACCAAGCCTGGAGATTAAAAGGGTCTAGACCACGCAGGTCAGATTCAGATCAAGTATGACATAATTCGTCATATTGACAATTAGAAATTTCATAAGTGTTTTTTCACAAATTTCACCTCACAAACACAAATTTAATTTATTTTTTGGCAGGAAACAGTCCTATATAGGGTTACTGAAGACAACGGACGATGTCTGCCAAAGCGTGCGTTTTCATTCAAAATTCTAACGATGGAAATACCACAAGCAACATATCAAATTTTACTCCATCGTTAATAAATTATACGTCATAAGTTTAAGAAAGTTGTCTGGTGTCCACACCTCATTTTTTTACTTTTCCATTATACCCAAAAATAACAGCTCATCTCTCTTTAACATTTATCAGATCACCAAAAGCGGATTTTGTAATGATTATGTAAATTAGTTTTTTAAGTAAATCATATTGTTTCACTCTGTACGTACCAGCAAAAGATCATTTAAACACAATTTTATAATGTTCGTGTAAAATGTCATAATGTAGAGAAAATAAGAAATTAATATAAATTTAACATTTAAGAAATGACACATTACTTATGTTCCATGCACTTACACTCTTGCGTAAAATTAAATCTTTTTTTTAATCCCAATTTTGAATATTACTCAACACACTCAACTTCATACGATAGCCGCTTCTCTTTTCCAAACTTTAATTGGCAGTCAGTTTCTCGTTTCGGAACGTAAGTACATGATTTTTGACCACTTTTTGTGTGTGTATAAAAAAAAAACTTGCAAGTTTACATAACTAGTGAGTGGAAGGGCGAGCCAAGAGAGACTACCGAAGAGCAGACTGACAAGATATAACC